>WOFM01000086.1:0-343442 GCA_011428145.1 Ericerus pela | reverse complement strand
CCTCCCAGCCAACTTCGGCAAGACCAAACCGAAGAGACCTGGCAGTCCTACTACGTGAACGGTATCCGTGAGCGTAGTAGTGAACGCTGCGCCACACTTGACTGGCGTCACAGGTCACCGTAAGTTTCCTCGGAAACTTACTAGGAGGAGAGTGGTGTGGCGACGGGTGGTCGATGACGAACGAGTGTGTCTTACACACTCGTCGACCACCTAGCGGGCCAGCGGGGTAAAACCCGCAAACTATCTTTTTGCGCTCACGGCTATATAATTCGTCTATACAGCTCAATTTGTTACTGGGCTCGGCCCGCACATACTACTACTACGTATATACGCAACCGACCTGATTGGTGTTTGTGTGGTGTCGTGTATTCATACACACACACCCACAGCTTCATTTATGCTTTTTGTTTTCAAAATATTGCTGAAATTCCGAAACTAAATTAAGTTCATTTGCCTTTCTTCTCCACAGAATCCAAGTTATTGAGAGAAACTACGAGAGAACTGTTCGTTGAAAAAATGTGAAATTTTTATGACACATCATACCATGTTAGCTGAAGAAGCGGTGAAAATTTCAGCTTAATCACATATTTTGTTTTCAAGATATTGCAGAAATTCCTAAAACTCCTCAGCTAGATTGAATTCTTATCATTTTAATCACTCAATCTAAACAGAATTTCACTGAATCTGGATAATCAAATGTACTATTGAGCTGAAATATTGTGGAGATATCGAGATAATTATGTTAGCGATAAGGATCCAGTGAAAAATAGCTGAAAATTGTAAGTTTACTTTTCAAATAATCCCTGAAATTCTGCAAGTAGATCTTTTTGTTAATTCATATCATTTGCCATTCCATACTATGTAAGTTATTGAGAGGAATTGTGAGAGAATAGTGAATTGCAGAGACCTGAAATTTTTATGAGATAATTTAGTATGTTATATCAAGATTCTGTGAAAATTTCAGTGAATCTGAATGTTAGTTGTTGCGATATTGCTGAAATTCTGTTCATATTGAATAATTAAAATGATAAGGATTCTGTCAAGTTGAGGAGTTTGCGGAACTTCTGCAATATCTCAAATACGAAATGTGGAATTGATCTGAAATTTTCAACGATTCTTCAGTTAATATTCTATACTGAGTGACAAAAATTTCAGTTTTTTACAACCAACAGTTTTCTCACAATTTATCTCAATAACTAGGTTGTTGGCAATAGTGTTTCCAAACCTAATAATAAACAGTAAATCCACTCAATATCAGCAATGATTAAAAATCAACAATTATGTTGTGACGGAAAACATAATTCTCTTTTTATTTATTAGTTATAAATAAACTCATCAGTGATTTTTTTTCTATTTTCTCATTTTCTGTAACAAATCAGTATTTTTTCCATACTTTTCATGAATTCTGTACAAAATTCCGTACACAATTTCAACAGGTTAAAAAATCCATATTTGTACTGAGAATTCCGTACATCTGGCAGCACTTCTAGCTACTCAACGTAACATAGAATATACAAATCCCTGGATTAAATATATTGTATAGGTATTTGATATATATATAATATTATAGTTTAGGGTTGGCTCAGGGAGAGGGTGGTCATGAGGGAATTTAATCCCAACACCCCCTGCAATTCGTGATGACCAACCTCTATGTTGTTACAAATTTAAAATAAAATGAAAATATATAATTTTGTGTATAATTCACACAAAGTAACAAATGGTAAACATATATTTATATAAAAAAAATTAAAAATGGTTAGTGTTACAGTGAGACTAAAATGGGTATGCAATAAATGAAAACATCACCTCAAAACATAAAATATTTATTTTTGAATAAACAACAATGAAGTTTTGTCAAAATCTGTTGAATCATATACTATATAATATCTTGTTTGGTCCTATATTTAATTGTGTGCAATACGTGTGCATATCTGATCTTCGGAGCCCAGCAAGATAAGTTGGAAACTCTATGTCTTTATGTACATTTGGTATTGATAGGTGTTATAACTATTGTTGGAATCAATTATACCTAAAATGAGATGTTGATGCCAATAAGAAAGGCAGAGCAACCAATAGGAGACCTGTTGTAAAATGAAATGAAATGAAGTGACAAATGAATTTGTAGATCAATTTTTGCCAAACTAGTGTTTTTAAAGATCACAAACACTGATTTCTCTACCCCAAAACAAAAAATTTAGCAAGTTAATTTGGCCAAAAAGGTTGACTTATGCGGAGTATACATAAACATAATTGTTCAAACGTCTTCCAATCAAGTGTCTTTGTTAAAATATTGACAAGTTGATCAGAAGTTCTTATGTCATTTAATTTAAATATATTTTCTTGGACAGCCTGTAACAATGTATAACACTTGATAGTGAGGGATCTGGGTCTCTTTTAGCCACCTTCACATGCAATTCGGGACACTGAAATACTGTCCTCCAATACTTGCACGGGTTGGATCGCAATGAAAATATTTTCTATCAACCTCCAGACCACAGTGATGTCATCTAAGGCGTCATGAAGTGCTATTAATTCTGCAGTGGTAAATGATGCTGCTTTTGTTTTTTGACAATGAATGGCCCAGTTTAGTAAGTCACTGCAAACAAATATAAAGTACCCTGTGACAGAACATCCTTTCTCCAACCTATTTATATCTATGGGCGTGTTGTCTACATCGGGTTTATATGATGCATCGACAAAAGCTTTTATATTAGACTGATCCAAGTGATATGTCAAGGGAAAATCTCGTGTGGTTTTAAGATACCTAATAATTCTGTGGACATAATTTTTAATATTATTGTTTGAGCAATCCTAGAATCTTGAAAAGTAGTTCACAGGGAAAGATATATCTGATCTGGTAAACCTGGTTGGGTATAATAGATATATTCCGTGTTGTCGGTGCTGTCTGATGGCCTATCTATTTTTAAGTCAGTCTCCATAGGAGTTGATATAGGTTTCGAATCTACCATATTGAATTTTTTTATTATTTTGTCTATGTATCTATATTGTATTAATATTATTGTTTTATTGATTAAATCTCTGGTTATTTTAAAGCCTACTGTGGGTTCACCTCTAAAACCCACAGGCGAATGGATGCGGACTTGCGTGTTCGGATATTACCAATTTGGTAAGGCAGCCAACCTTTTATACTATCCTGAACCGGCGACTAGTGAAAGACATCGCCGGTGTATAAACTAGGCTAAACACGTACGTCATCCGCGAGTATCGAGAGATAGGCGCGCGTTTTGTGTTTAGCCTAGACCGCGGCACGTGCGTATTCGTATGCACGTCCGCGCTAGGCTACGTTCGTAACACGTCGGCTAAACAGAGAACGAATTTCGTCTGTTTAGCCTAAGTGCTACGAGCGCCTAATTTGTTTTAACGTCCGTAGACTTTATTATGCGGACTTGGTGATGGACCAAGTCGGCGGTCTGTCGACTGGGGCCGAGCCCCGAAAGAAGGGAGGACATGGTCCCCACAGCTACTCCCCCCCAGTTTCACTGTCGGTGGAACGACTTATGTTCCAAAGTCTGGGGGAACCCGTGGACGACTCATTTGTGTCCAGTGGGTGGCCTCGCATTGTTGCGAGGGTTGGCATTTCCTCCGAAGATTAAGTCTCGGAGGGCCACGCCGAGGGTATGTCCCGCAATAGTCCCGTCATAGTAGGATAGTCTACGGCGTTGCTGATAATTAGCTCTGGATTGGATACCACGTTTTCTATTTCTACGAGGATGGTGTCCATGTTCGTCCGCCTGAGTATTCTTACGGAAAGGAGTGTAACCTTGGAGAAGTGGCGATTTGGAAATGCCAGTGTTCTGAAAGTTGTTACGGACGACAGAGTTAGAGAATTTGAAATTTGAAAATTTCGGCTCTGGTTTCGGAATTGTCGAAAGAGCCTGATTTTCGGAGGTGAGGAAAATGCTCGCCTTCCTAGCGTCAGGTGGCTCTGTGGTGTTAGCCACAGAGGAACAAGCCGCCGATTGGTCCGCAGGGAACGGAATGATTTTCGGGGTTTGTTGCGTCATCTCATTGAGAATTGACTCAATGTTAGCAACGTTCCTTGAAGATTGAGAATTTTTGGCAGGTTGAGGAGGTTTAGTTGCGTCGGAAAGCAACATCTCCTCCTCGTAATCGAGAAGTTGGTCAACTTCCATATTGGTAGTTGAGGACATAGTGAAAAAATAAAAATAAGATAAAAATGTACAAGGAAATTCGAGAGTGAAATCAAAGCGAACAGTTCTAATTGAACTAAGAGTGGTGCTTTGAGCAACAGTCGACAGGCGAATGAAATGTGTTTGTCAGTTGTTGCGACGATTTGGTTCGATTTTCCTTTTGCAATCAGCTGTTTGTGACGTCAGTCTATAGTGTTTTATGTGTTTTTATCTAACCTTCGATTTTGAGGTCGACGTGCTAGTGTGTTAGAAAAAGCACGTGTGATAAGAGTATGAGACTTTTATTATATCTATATATGAGATTTCTATGTATTGGATTTTTATTATATCTATATATTTTTACTCTCTGCAAAATCGAGGTGATGTTCTTGTTGGTTTCTGATTGTGTTTTTTATATGTTCCTTTTGGCCTGCCTCTTTGTTTAGGCTTGATTGGGCTTTTAGGATTATATGTGTGAGTGACTATTTCCTCATTAAATCTGACTTTTTTCTTATTTTTGGTGTTTGATTTTACCACTTCACTATATGTTTTTCGTGTTTTATTTGTTTGTGAGTCAGATTTTATGTTTGTTTTTTCGTCTTTATTCTCTGAATTTTGTGAATTTTTATTTTTATTTTCATTTATCATTTTGTCCAATTCTGCATTTTCACTAATTAGGAATGCTGGTTTGACCCGATCTATCGACACCTTCTTTTCCTGTCCTGATACAAGTATTGTGAACGTTTTTTCTGTTCGATCAATTACTTTGTATGGTCCAGAATAGGGTTTTTGTAAAGCTCGTTTCATTCCTTCCTCTCGTAAGAACACATGCGATGTTGTAGCTAAGTGTCTTGAGACATAAGGTTTTTGTTTACCGTGAGTAGGTGCTTGCTTAAGGAATTGATTTGCATCATCTTTTATGTTTTGCACTAAGGTTTCGGGGTTTATTTCTTTTGATTCGATAAAGAAATCCCCTGGCAAGCGTAGTTCTTCGCCTAATGCTAGTTGAGCGGCGGAGTGGCCAGTGTCGGTTTGTAAGGCTGATCTTAGGCCTAACAAGATGGTAGGTAAGATCTCTACCCATCTTTTTGTGTCGGCAGCCATTATAGAGGCTTTAAGGGCTCTGTGCCACCTTTCTACCTTCCCATTTGATTGGGGGTGGTAGGTTGTAGTAGCCCAATGTTTAGCACCCAAGGTTTTTGTTAATTCACTAAATAATTGGCTTTCAAATTGCCTACCTTGGTCGGTTGTAATGCTTTGGGGTACTCCAAATCTAGCAATCCAGGTTGTATATAATTGAGTAGCTACTGTTTGTGCTGACATCTCAATTAATGGAATTGCTTCTGGCCATCTAGTTGCACGGTCAATCATCGTAAGGAGGTATTTATGTCCTTGTGATGGGGGTAATGGACCCACTAAATCTATGTGAAGGTGTTTAAACCGATCGGTTGGTCTAAACCTTTTAAATGCAGATCTCGTATGTCTGCCAATTTTGGCTGTCTGACAATTCAGACAGGCACGGGCCCAGTTGTTACAATCTGAATTTATTTTGGGCCATACGAATCTCGAGGTCATGAGTTTTGTAGTACTACGAGGTCCAGTGTGTGATAGGTTATGCACACTGTCAAACGCCATTTTTCTGTATTTTAATGGGATAAATGGACGTTCTTTACCAGTTGACACATCACATATTAGTAGTAATTTTGTGTCAGGGAGTTTTCTCAGTTTTAGTTTAAGACCAGTGGTGTTGGAAGATAGCAATTTTTGCAATTCTTCGTCTTCCAGTTGGTCTTTTGCTATTTCGGCATATGGTAACTGAGATGGAGTTGTGATAGCTTCAATTCGACTTAAGGCGTCAGCTGGTTCATTCAGCTCTCCTTTGATGTACCTTATGTCAGTCGTGAATTGACTAATGAATTCAAGCTGTCTTATTTGGCGAGGTGAGGCATGCTCACTTCTTTGCTCAAAGGCATGTGTTATGGGTTTATGGTCCGTATACACGGCAAAACATCTACCCTCTACATGGTGTCTAAAATGCCTTATTGCTGTATTTATTGCCAATAACTCCCGGTCGTAAGTACTATAATTTTTCTCAGTTTTGGAAAGTTTCCTCGAGAAAAAGGCAAGTGGTTGATTGGTGTTATCCTTTATTTGGTATAAGGTTGCACCTATTGCAAAATCGGATGCGTCTGTTGAGATACAGAGTGGAAGACTGTCATCCGGATGAGCCAGTAACGTTGCATTGGCTAGCATGTTTTTTGTATTTTCAAATGCTAGTTCTGCCTCTTCAGTCCATTCAATGGGCGTTTTGTCACGCTTTTTATTGGTTTTAATAAGGGCAAACAGTTTGCCTTGTTCTGAAGCAGCGTTTTTTATGCAACGTCTGTAAAAATTGATCATTCCTAGGAACCTTCGAAGTTCTGCAACGTTCTTGGGTTTAGGAAATTTCAATATTGGCTCCACCTTTGTTTTCAGGGGGGCTATACCTTCGGGTGTTATTTGGTACCCGAGAAAGTCAATACTGTTTCTAGCAAATTCGCTTTTAGGTAAATTGACCGTAAGGCCGGCAGTGTGTATACGCTGTAATACGGCTCTTACGTTTTTCTCGTGTTCATCAATTCCACCTTCTGAGCATATGCATATGTCGTCTAGATAAGCATATGCGAATGGTAAGTCCCTCAATAGCTGATTCATGAAACGTTGGAAAGTTTGAGCAGCATTTCTAAGTCCAAATGGCATTTGCAAGTATTCGAATAAGCCAAATGGAGTGATGAGTGCTGTCTTGCAGATATCTTTTTCGGCCATTGGTATGTGGTGGAAGCCCCAATTAATGTCTATTTTAGTAAACATTGTTTTACCTTTCATATTGTTATTGAAATCCATTATATTGGGTACGGGGTATTTGTCTGGAATGGTTTTAGCGTTCAGGGCTCTATAGTCCCCGACGATTCTCCATGTTCCATTAGCCTTTTTGGTCATATGTATTGGTGTGGACCATGAGCTGTTGGAAGGTCGACAAATACCTTCTTCTATCATTTTAGAAAATTGCTTCTTGGCTTCAGCAAGTTTGTCGGGTGGCAATCTACGTGCCCTTGCTGAGCAAGGCTGACCCCTTGTTTCTATTACGTGCACTGTATCATGTTTGTATGTCGGATGTTTCCTTATTGATGGTAATAAAATACCTGGATATTCATTCAGTATTTTTAGGAAATTTTTATCTACAGTTGCACAACTTCCAATGGAAGTATCTAGTAATTTGTAATTTTTTGTTATACCTTCCACATATTTGCCAGTGGTTAAGTCGATTAAACGTTTATTTTTTAGATCGACTACCAACTCATAGTGAGCAAGAAAATCTGCTCCAAGTATTGGTTGTGATATATCAGCTATTGTGAAATCCCAAGACATGTCCCTATGGAGACCAATGTCTATTTTGCAATGTTTTTTGCCATATGCAGCGAATGTATGTTCGTCAATTGCATTTAATTTGGATTTCGGAGAAAATTTCTTATGTTTATTTTTAGCTGGTAAAATGCTGAGATCAGCACCAGAATCTATGAGGAATTTTCTCCTTTTTGTCCTGTCCGTGATGAACAGGCGGCGAGAGAATTTGAGCGAGGGATCGGTAGCCACCGATATGACCCCTTGGTCTAGTTTGACTTACTAGTCTGTTCTCTCTTTTCGATCTCTGCGAGGAGAGTTTTCTTCTCCTGCGCGTCTTGGACCATACTCTCCGCCCATCGTTTACAGCGGATGTTGCAAGCCTTTGCTTTTTCTCCATATCTATTGTGGTAGAAGCAAAGAGCTGCTGACCAGTTTGGATCTAGTTTCTTGGGAGATTTGGATCTCCTCGGAGGTGTTGGACTCCTATTTTTATCATCTCTCCGTCCTCGAGAGCGTGACTGCCTGTTATTATAGCTTTTATTTCTATTGGGGTTACGTCCCCGGCTCTTGGATCTGTTGAAATTACTCCTAGCAGATGTATAGTCTCTAGCCTTGCGAGTTTCCATTTTTAACTCAGCTATTTCGGCTCGGAGCTTACTCAGTTCGTCTGCTGGAGCTGCTGTTGCTTGGATGGCAGGTTTCCCTGTGTATTCCATTGCAGTTTCTGCAGCTTTGGCTAGTGCTAGAAGGTCGTCATCGGTCCTTGCATTGGTCAGATTTAGAGCACCCAGCGATTGTACTACTGAAGCTGGTAGCTGCTCGCAGAATCTATCTGCAATTACCATTGGAGAGACATGGTTATCACCTTTTTTAACCAGTTTCGTCATAAAAACGGTTGGTTTGTCGTCTCCAATTGACATCCCACTCAATAATTGCCTTATTTCCTGGCGTTGAGTGATACCAAAGGTTCTTCTTATTTTCTGAATGAACCATTCGTACAGGTCTTCCTCATCTTCCAGACAGTCCATTATGTCTGGGCAGGCCCGAATTATTTCGGCTGGCATACTACCGCAAAGTTGCTGGTAGCGCTCTTCACGGGGAATTTGCTCAACCCTGAAGCAGCCTGTCAGTTGCATGAGCCATGTTTCTACGTCTTTGGGTAAGAACGTAGGAAGTTCAACTCCCCTTTTCTTATTTTGGAGGTTGCCAAACAATTTCTGTTGTTTGTCCAAGGCTTCTTCTACACTAGCTTTAATGAGATCGTGAATTAGTTTTTCTTGATTTTCAGCTTCTTTGGAAGCGATGGTTCGAACAGCTGCTTGCCTAGCTATATTTTGAGCTGGCTGATCAGCAGTTTCAGCAACATTTTCATCTACCATTGTGAATAGATTCAACTCGTTAGAGGATCCTAGATGTACGAATCGTGGGTTACCACGATTGGTAAGACGTTTCCTTATTTTCAGGCGTGTTCCGTTACCCTTCCAAGTGGACAACGTTTATTTTGGAAAGGGGGTTGATTTCCCTCAGTCAGTCTCCAAATGGAGAGTCCAGCGAAAAGTTCCGCTAGACAAGCGCGATTGCTCGCACTAGCAGGCCAGCGGTATTCCGCCAGCTAGCATTTTCACGCCTGCTTCCTAAAAAAAAATTCCCAACGTAAAATATCACGTCGGGGTCACCAGGCTGTGGGTTCACCTCTAAAACCCACAGGCGAATGGATGCGGACTTGCGTGTTCGGATATTACCAATTTGGTAAGGCAGCCAACCTTTTATACTATCCTGAACCGGCGACTAGCGAAAGACATCGCCGGTGTATAAACTAGGCTAAACACGTACGTCATCCGCGAGTATCGAGAGATAGGCGCGCGTTTCGTGTTTAGCCTAGACCGCGGCACGTGCGTATTCGTATGCACGTCCGCGCTAGGCTACGTTCGTAACACGTCGGCTAAACAGAGAACGAATTTCGTCTGTTTAGCCTAAGTGCTACGAGCGCCTAATTTGTTTTAACGTCCGTAGACTTTATTATGCGGACTTGGTGATGGACCAAGTCCGCGGTCTGTCAACTGGGGCCGAGCCCCGAAAGAAGGGAGGACATGGTCCCCACACCTACAAAAAATTTTGGATTATCTTCTACTTTAACTGTAAAATTGTCTTTAAATTTTATTATTAATTCTTCAGTTTATTTATTATTATTGCTTGCCAGTAACATGTCATCAACATACACTATTAAAAAGGCCATATTGCCTTTGTCATCTTTACATACATATAGGCATCTGTCTATTTTTGTTTGCTGAAAGTTAGCTTCTTTTATTTGTACATTTAACAGGTCATACCAACTTTTTGACGACGGTTTTAATTCATATATGGATTTTTTAAGTTTAAGGCATTTATTTTTATTTCGTTGGTAGCCTTTTGGGACTAATAAATAAATAGGGTATGTTATTTTAAAGTTTAGAAAAGCAGTTTTAATATCAAATTGTAGAAGATTCAGACTATATTTATAAGGAAATACTGTACCACAGGAGCATATGTTTCAGAGAGTGAGTATAATGTTTCATCTTTAAAACCTCTAGCGACTAATCTCACTTTTGGTGTATGTATACCATTGTTATCCAGTTTAGTGGTAAAACACCACTTTGTATCGACTAATATTACATCCTTCTCTTTTGGTACAACTTCCCAGACACCATATCTGACAAAGAGGTTATTTCATCCTTAATAGCCTTTAACCATTCATTACGAAATAAATTATTTTCGACTTCTTCAGAAGTTTTAGGAATACAATCCTCTATATAGGTTTTATTTTTATTTAAGTTCATTATTATTGGTGTTTCATTATTATTATTTAATTCTTTTATATTTTTTAATTCATCAAACCTAACGTCACATGTTATATGTGATTTATTATCTCGTGGATCTTTAACACAGTATTCTGTTGGAGTGTATCCTACAAAAATTCCAGCTTTGGATCGCCGTGTTATTTTTGGATGTTCGTATTTATTATTATTATTATTTTTAGTTGCCTGTTGTTGGCGGACTTCTAATGGAATATGCCTATGTGCTATAGCACCAAGGACTCTTAACTTAGACAAGTCCGGCTAGTTGCCATAGAACATTTTGTAAATCAGTACTTAGGAAGAGATTCTTTATTTCCCTATCCATAAGAATGCTATAAAGCCCTTCTGCATATAAACATGATGTCATGGTTGTTTTCCATGCATCGTAGTTTTGGCCATCAAACGCTTTTTTATTTTCAAAATGAGACATCTTAATTGATTCTTAAAAATCTGTTTGCTAATCGTGGCCAAAAAGCCTCATATACGTATGGCTTTTAATATATTAAATCGTGTGGGGGAATACAATGAATTTTGAGAAATCACAGGCTCAACTGCACAATAAATGCAAACACGGTCTTAACCACTCAATGGGAAATGCATAAAATCCAAAAGTTTAATAAGTGGGAATAATAATTAAAGTCAAATATTTATATTATATTGTTACCAAAATACTTTGATGTTCCAACTTCTCTGCTTTCACCTCTGGCTCAAAAATCTTCTACTTTTGGTTATCTAAATTATTCAACTGAATTTGAGTTAAGCGTCCAGTTCACAATCATTGGATACGCAATGGCCAATTATTCGTTTTTAACATAAAAGAAAAATAACTGCAATTCAAATCACTATGTATGAGTGTTGAATGCCTGTTAGTCAATACAAAATTAATTCAATTATTTATATATTATATGAGAAAGATGGATGAAACCATGGATTGTTCGATAATTTTTTATTAACTGCTCGAAAATATTTGAAAAAGATAACCTTAACAAAAGGTTTCAATGTTCAAGAAGAATCCTCTGCTCAAATCAAGACCTGAAAATATTTTCAACAATATTGTGGAGTACCTTGTCGTGAGAGATATTCTCACCAGAAGGAAATTCTACAGAATTTAAGCTTGTTCAACCACTTTGTACATAAGTATGGTTAAGCCAAAACCAAGGCAAACACTAGCGATTTTAGAGCCAGTTCTGAGAGTTTATATACTGGTTTTGGCACACGCACACAAACACACTTATGTACATATACATATGTAGGTGTGTTGTAGAATTCACGTCATTTCTTATTCATTGCTGAAGCAACTGATAAGAAATGACATAATGCATTCGTGTACCGGTCCGAGACATTACCAAGATCTTTATCTATCGTTTTGTCATCGGCCAAACTTTGCATCTATGTGTGCAAGTAAAAGCATACGAACAAACAATATATTTTATTTGCTATTGAATATAATACGCCTGATAAAGAATGGCGTGTTTACGAGATCTATAGTCCCCACAGCTACTCCCCCATAGTTTTTGCGCCGCAAAAATGATAAGTCGCATGTGTGGGGGACTTATCGAGTCTACTGCTTCCTCATTATCATCTATTTTTATTAGAGGTTAGGGGATGTTGTGTCCATGATCAATTCTTCTTCTATGCAATCTAATTCAGTTTTCTATGCAAGAAGTTGGCGAGCATTTGGGTTCTCTTCAGCCTTTTGCATGTTATTCGAATTGGATGTGTCAAAGAAGTTTTGTTTCGGCAGCGACATTTTGGATAACAGAGAAAAGATAGAAAATAATGTTTATTAAAACACGTTTAATTTCAAAGACAGTTTCATTTTTACTTTTGTGTATCTTCTTATCAACTCGTAGAGGGGATAGCTCTTAAAATTCTCGGCCGTATGCAAGTTTTCCAGTTAAGTTCTGATCGGTTTAAGCAAAGTTATGCCTGAAATAAACTCAGAGAATATATTTTTCGAATTTTATTACAAAGGAATCTTCGCTTGTGACATCACAACGTTGAGATTATTTTTGTGTTTGACAATAAACGCACGTTGCGATGTTTATTTCCATATCGCACGTGGATTTCTTTATTCCTGTCGTTTTCTTTTTGTTGGCATTTCTCGTTTGCTTATCTCCGGATTTTCTTTTGTCTCACAGAATTCCGTTTTTTGTTGCATATTTTTTAGCGGGTTTAAACTTACGTAGCGGATATTACTTTTTCGGGAGTAAATTTTATTTTCTTCGCATTAACCTCTCAGACATGCGAGAAGGATGAGAATTTTTACATTTTTTACTGCCTACAGGCCTGCCTCTTTTTTGTGGGCATATGGGGGCCTCGGGATCGAATATTTTGGTAATAACATTGTCCGAAAACTTCACAGACTTTTTTATTTTTGGTGTTTTCTCTATTTGTGAATTTGTTATTTCACATTTTTCGACGGATTTTTCTATGTTTGTTGGTGAATCCGTCTGGATATTTTCTGTTTTCTCTCGGTAACCTCTTTATTCTTTTGTCGTCGCTTACCATGTATGCAGGCTTCAATCTATCGATTGAAATTGTTCGAGGTTCGCCTGCAATGAGTATCACAAAGTTTTTCTTATCTCGTGATACTACTTTGTAAGGACCGGCGTATGGTTTCTCCAGCACAGATCTCATTTTTTTGTCTGTAACAAATACATGTGAGGTATTGGCCAAGTGTTTCGAGACGTAAATCTTGGGCTGGCTATGGCGAGCTGCCTGTTCTAGAAAATTGTTGGCATCATTTCTTGTATTTTGTACCATAATTTCGGGGCTAACTTCCTTCAATTTTGTGAAGAAGTCCCCTAGAAGGCGTAGCTCTTCGCCAAACTCTAATTATGCTGCAGATTGACCTGTATCCGTTTGTAGGGCAGATCGAAGGCCTAAGAGGATGGTAGGGAGTACATCTACCCATCTCTTAGTATCATGTGACATAATAGAGGCTTTGAGAGCTCTATGCCATCTCTCAATTTTGCCATTGGCTTGAGGATGGTAAGCTGTGGTATGACTGTGTTGAACACCATAGAGGAATTGCTTCTGGCCATCGTATTGCCCTATCTATTATCATTAACAGGTATCTGTGTCCTTAAGATGGTGGCAATGGGCCTACCAAGTCTATATGTACTGTTTTAAACTGCTCTGTTTGTTTGAAGGATTGGGGGGGCGAGCGAGTGTATCTTCCTACTTTGGACTCATGATAGTTCAGGCAACTGAGAGTTCATTTATTGTAGTCAGACTTCATTCGTGGCCAAACAAAACTTTGCCAAGATTAAATTAGCACTGCATTTTGGTCCAGTGTGTGACAGATTATGTACATGGTTGAAAGCCAATTTGCGATATTTTTTGGTAGAAATGGCCTATTCTTACCTGTACTGACATCACATGTTAGTAAAATGTCAGTAATGGGAATTTTTCACTGTTGCAATTTGAGAGAAGTATCATCGTTCGATAACAACTCTTGCAATTCTGTATCCTTAAGCTGTGCTTTAGCTATTTCAGCATAAGGTAATTGGACAGGAGCCGAGATAGCTTCGATTCTACTCAAGGCATCAGCTGGAGTGTTAAGTTCTCCACTTATATACTGAATATCGGTAGTCAATTGACCAATGTAGTCTAATTGTCGTGCTCTTCTCGGCGATGCCGGTTCTGCTTTTTGTGTGAAGGCATATGTTAGGGGTTTATGGTCAGTATACACAGAAAAACATCTACCCTCTAATTGGTGCCTGAAATGCTTCAACGCAGCAAAAATTCCGAGCAATTCCCTATCGTATGTGCTATAGTTCTTTTCTGTTTTTGAAAGCTTCCTCGAGAAGAAAGCTAGCGGTAACTTCTTGTTGTCTTTGTCAAGTTGGTACAGAGTTGCACCAATAGCAAAATCTGAGGCATCGGTACCTACGCATAATGGCAAATTTTTGTCTGGATGAGCCAATAGAGTTGCATTTGCCAGTGTTTCTTTTATTTTCTCAAAGGCCTGTTTGGCTACTTCATTCCACTCGCGTGGAGTTTTATCTTTCTTTTTGTTTGTTTCTATTAGTGCAAAAAGCTTACTTTGTTCGGCTCATGCATTCTTCATGCAACCATAATGCGTTTGTGTACCAGTCCGAGACATTACCGAGATCTTTATCTATCGTTTTGTCATCAGCCGAACTTTGCATCTTACTTGCCTGTGTGTGCAAGTAAAAGCATATGAACAAACAATATATTTTATTTGCTATTGAATATAATACACCTGATAATGAATGGCGTCTGTACGAGATCTATAATCCCCACAAATATCTATTCAAAAATTATTTATTCTCATGAAGGAAGATAAAAAGTTTCGATCCTAGCATGAATACAAAGGAAACAAAGATTTATTTTCAAAGATTGTGTAAGTTCAAACTCTTGTTTCCATACACAATTTTTCAACAAATGAATGTGAAAAGGAAAGCAAGATTCAACTTGATATACACAATATCTTACTAATTTTGACTGCCTTATGGGCTAAAACAAGCACTTTTGGTAAAAAAAATGAAATTTATTACCTTTTAAGCGACTTAGTTTTCTATTTTTGTTTGTTTCGATGACTTCCTTCTGACCTGGACTTTGGATTTTTTGGCTCACAGACTTGCAAATCAATAAGATCTCGACATCGATCCTCTTTTCCAGCATTTGATTTGTTCCAATTAATGAATTTTGGTTGAAAGTTTAGCAATCGCAGCTTGAAGATGTATGAATTATTCAATCAATTTTGATGCTAATGAGCAGGGTTTACCATTTTGTGGCTCTATTTCCAATTTTAAGCTTTCTCTTTCACTCTTGGAACTTCAGGATTCTCAACAGCGTTGATAAATTTTAAATTTTTCACATAAAAGTCTGCAACTAATGCAGTTTAATGAAATGAAAAACAAATTTTCAATAAAATTACAGCCAAGACACACTTAGACCGAATTTTTCACCACACTTTTATGTTATCAAGTTAACACATAACCAACATAAAGACAGACATTTAACATAAAATTCACGAACATTAGCACACAGCCATTTGTAAAATGGTTAAAATTCCTTTTAAGGATTGAAAAGTTATTAACATTTAACAAATTTTGCGAAAATACTACTTGTGAGAAAATACTACTTGTGATCGTTACTGAAAATTGATAACTTTCATAAACCGCATTTATTCAGCGACTAGCCAGTCAATGTAACATAGAATGTACAAATCCCTGGATTCGATTTATAGTATTCAGTGTTACCAAATAGTCATATACAAATATGTACAACATAAATCAGTTCAGGTATTTCATATATAAATAATATTATAGTTGTGGGTTGTCTCAGGTTATGGGTGGTTGTGAGGGAATTAAATCCCAACACTTTTACATATGAGTATATCTATATATAATTTGTATATATATAGATATACTCGTGTATAAAAGAAGTAATTTCATTTCCCAAAAACGCCTACTATTGTTTAAAAACAGAACTTGTTGAATCAGCTCTCCATATAAAATAATAGGTAGGTATATACTCAAAGGAGGAAGGTTGAAAAATTAAAGAAGAATTCAATTTGCCTTTTAATACTTCCCTAGGAGGGCTAATGTCTGTAGATGAAAACATCTTATCAGTAAAGCACATATAAGTGAATTACAACATGAAAATTTCTTGGTAAATCAATCAAACTTTTGTGAGTTATTCTGTTATAAAAGTTAAAATGTACATCGCGATGTTGGATATAATGAATTACATTAGTGAAGAATTTAATCCTTTAAGAGAAGCATATTTTCTCTTGAAGGCAGATATCAAAGTCTCTGAAAGGGAAAATGAAATTCTTGTTCATGGTTCTTGTTTGTCCATGTCTAATGTTAGAAACTGGTTGCAAGTGTCCTGCTCTTTGAAGAAATACGAGGTGAGGCAGTTAATCGATTACTTGCATTTACTGAAAAAAATGTTAACACAAACCCTATGATAATAATATAACTTTGTGATGATCCCACTAGGATGTCTTCCAGATCTCAGATTGTCAATGTTCCTGTAAGGCAGACTTTGGTAAATGTAAACATGTTACGGCAGTACTGATACAATTGGAAAGGTATTACATTAGCTTTGTTTTCTTAAAATCCATCCACATAATTTGTGATATGAAAAAGTTATACTTCTTCTATATAAGTAAAGTTATCGATAGGAATTGGGAGAAAACTATTTGTTACTGAATGCTGAAATTTGCAGACTTCAAGTTATTTTTGTTAAAGATTCTGTGAAAATTGGGCTAAATTGTATTTATAGTTTTCGATATATTGCTGAAATACCACAATAAAATTGAATTCATATCATTTGAATTACTTAATCTTAACCACCGACTGAATATTCAGTCAACGATCATAACCAAATTCCAGTGATATGACATCTAATATTATGATTTTAGCAAATTCTTAAAGAATCTTCAACTAATATACCTAGATGTCTGCAAAATAATTCCATCTCTCGGTATTCCAAGTTTTCTGCATTTCCTCTCTAAAATTACGTTATTCACAGTTAGAATGATTATTGCCAAAAACATAATATTAATAAGAATGTTGGTATCTTTATTTTATAGGTTGACAGAAATTAATTTCGAGGAAGAAAGCCTCATAGATAAACCACAAGAATGGGGCAAGACCAAAAGAGAAGTTAATTCTCTCCATCTGATTCCGTTAAGAAGTTCTGTCACATGTCCTATGTAGACAAAATTGGAGAAAATAAAGTTTCAGCAGAAGTTATGGATAGTGTTAAAAATATACTTCTAAAAGATAATTAGAAATTTGTACTGAAAGCAACCAAATAAGGGGAGGGCTCATGGAAAGCATACATTTCACTGCTCCATTTGCACTTGTATAGGTTTTAAAGAATATTATCAGCATATGTTAGACTTCATACCGAATCACACCAAAAGACTTTTTTACCCTCATTGAAATACCTAATAAAATTCTTAAAATTCTAGCTAAAAATATAAAAATAAATTTCAAGAAAAATATACTTTTTTATTTGAAATTGTTAAATGAAGGGAAAAATGGGTTGTGAAAATTTGTATGCGTATTTAACTAAACGGCCATTCATTTTTTCTCAAGTTGAAGGTACTGGTACAATATGAATAAAAACAAGTTGATGTGATTGAAATATCTTATCCAAGTACCTAGACATACAAATATTAAAAGAATAAAAATTATAGATATGTACCCACTGAATAAAAATGTAAGTAAGCTGTAAGAGTGGTTAACCATTTTGTTGATAATAAATTTATACAGTAGGTATAATTACATAATATTATAATAGAATTTAAAACTCACTTGGTGTTCTTTAATCATTTTAAGTAAAATGTTGGCTACAAGCATATATGCTCAAAGTGGTCCTTTCTCCATCTACAAAAGGATTTCTCATTTCTTCCTTGATTGAGAAGTTGCAGGAAATTTTTGCAAATTAATATTATCATTAGGATTAGACCTTGAAGAAGAGACATTTGAAATGATTTTAATGATCCATATTGAATGATTTATTGAATGATATTAATCCAAATTGATGCTGTAGAATGTTAAACTTACCTACTACTAAAACCATGAACAGAACATATACTGCGAGATCGTAACATTTTTTTATTCTGTGGTTGACAATTATAATTGTGCTGGTCCATAATTAAAAGAATTACACAAAAAAAAAAAAAAAATGGAAACATTCACAAAAAATTAGAATAAAACTTTTTAAACCAATATCATAATATCAATATGGGTAAAAATTTTATCACAATCATGTTTTTGTCCTACTTCTTGAAAATGCCACCAGATGGCGACTACTTAGTATTAAAATGCCAATAAGAACAGTTATATATTGGAGTAGAACTGAATTATAATATTTGAATAAAATATAAAGATGGTGAAGCGCAGCACTAGCATAGATTGTAACTAATGATATGAGATCAAAGGAGGTGGAACATATGACATATATACTGGGTGATCCAAAAGTCATGGAACCCAAACATTCAAATGTAAAAATTATGAAAAAAGAAATACAAGGTTGAAACTTGGCACACTTGTAAAAATTGGTTACAATCATTCATGCAAAGTTTCAGCTCTGTACCTTCAATAGTATAATTTTGAGAAATTTTTGATGTTTGATTTCAATTTTCCTATTCAAGGAGAAACAAACTATGCAAAATTTTGAATGACAAAAGTTTTCATAAAATTATGAAACTTAGCCCAATGGTACAGGAAGATTACCAGATTAAACTGGTAAAGTTTCATTTCAGTATCTGCATTAGTTTTTTTGGGGGAATTTTTTTCTTCTATTTCAAGCTCATACACTAAAAAACAAATAAAAAAATTTAAACTAAACTGCAAAAGTTTCAATTCAACACAAATTTGAGGGGTATCTTTGAAGAAAAGAATTGTGCAGTATAAAAAGTTGGCTACTTGTAGATCAAAAGGAGTGTGAAGAAATTAACATGTGAATATGAAGAGTTTCATAACCATGTTTTCATAATTTTCATAATTTTCATAATTTTCATAATTATTATAATTTTTATAATTTTTATAATTTTTATAATTTTCATAAATTTCATAATTTTCATAATTATTATAATTTTTATACTTTTTATAATTTTCATAATTTTCATAATTTTTAGATAGGAACTTTTTCTATTTTTGCTATATTTTTCTTGTTGGGTATTTTAACTTTTATCATTCTTTGTATTCTTTCCAGCATGTGTACATATTTCTAACCCCATTCTAGGTCTTTAAATGTTTGGATGGGAAGTATTTGCTCATTTCACCAGTTAGTTTAGTGAGAAAATTGATATTGTCAAATCTAACTGTTTATGTAAATAGTTGGAAAAATTTAGGAACATTTATTACAAAAAATTGGTCAAAGAATTTTAACGCTTTGATTATCTTTTTAACAGTATCTCTGTCCTTTTTGAATATTTGTGTTAGGATGTTTTTCATTTCAGCCCATGTTGTTTTGGGTGTGGTCATGTGAATAATTCTAAGACTGGACCTTGTAATGCAATATTTAGATTTTGTTTCATTACGTGTTTAAATGCTTCAAAAGTTTTGGCTTGTCGTTTGTATTTGAACAGAAATTCCAATATATCTTTGTTTGGGCCATTAGCAAAGTGGCTGGGGATCCAACGTTTGGATCTAGCCCAAAAGTTTCTGACATTATGGTCATCTTGATTTGGGAATGCCATTTGGTCGACTTTTTTTGCTTTGCACGTTTGACTATGTAGGTCAAGAGGTATTATGGGTGGGAGACTGATGATATCGTTACTTAGTCCTTCACTATGTTCATTCAAGTTATAGAAGGTTTCAAATTTTGTTGGGGAATTTGTACCTGAAATAGCAGAATTGAATTTTGAGTTTCTTTTGATATACTTACTTGTATCAAAAGATTGTTTATCAAATTATCTATCAAGTTTAAATTTTTGGTTCTACTATTTTCAAATTTTTTATTCAAAATTTTGTTGATATTATCTTCAAATACCTCTTGGTCAGAGATTCGTATTTTTTCTAATTTCTCTTCGTCAACTTTGATTTGTATTTTGTTGGGAGATCGTGTTAACTCTACCTCTCTTAACTTTCAGTTATTTGCTTTTTAACTTTTCTGCTTGAAGAATCAGATCTTGCTCTTTGGCTAGAGTTAGATGGTTCTTTGTCTTTGGTTTTGGAGTCAATTAGTTACTCTAGATTATTTTTAGAATTTCTTGTTGCTTGTTTATTTCCTGCTGATTCACTAACTAGTTTATCTAATTCTTTTGTACATCAGAGATTTATTACATTATGGTTTATACAATACAGCATGTTTAGTAGACAGTGTTTGCCTTTCTTGCCTTTATATAATTTTCTTTTTTTCAATATGTGATACCTTTGCCAATTTTAGGATTTCATATAAAAATTGTGTAGAAACTTTACTCCCCCAGTGATTTACAAAAGGAGGGAAATTTTCCTTAGGTTTTGGGTCTTTATCGAACTTTAGATCTTTAATTTTTGAAAAATCTACGGGACTTACTGTGGTTGGTTTCTCTAATTTTAAGGGGTCAATAAGTTTGTCTGAGTTAGAACTTGAATTTGCGGACATTCAACAAAATTTAAATTAAACAGCACTTTCTACACCAAAAAAGTATAAATATCTTTTTGTTTCACTTAGTTTTTCCACATGATTTTGACAATACCTTGGCTTTGGTTGGTGTTGGTTTGGTCGATGATTCGGATCTCCTTTAGTCAGCTACCTGATCAGCTTAGCTCTGCTTGACACATTTGTCAATTTTATACATTGTGGTTTAAATTGTTATTTTACCAAATATAACAATTTCTTTTTGATTGTAAATTTTGTATGTGTGTGTATGTAGGCAATGTCCCTCAAGTGAGGGAGTATTTGCTTCACTTCACAAGCTTGCAATATGAGAGAATACGTAAAATTTTCAGGGGTGCAAAATTTTGAAAAAGTAAATTTAATTTTAGAAAATTGAGCATCTTTAAGAGACGCAATGTTCTGAAAATTTATTCACATTTTTCAGTCACTGGTTGTGCAAAAAGATTTTGGATCTTAAGTTTTTTGAAAAGGTTTTCACTTCACGTGTAATAATTTGACTTACATATTTTTTTGAACCAGATTTTTGGGTTTGGGCACCAATTTTGTTACATCTCTAACCCGGATAAACATAGAGACGTCACAAAATAAGTAACTCGATCTTGTCTACTTTTCTTTATTTACATAGTGTGATGCCCTAAAGGTAGTCACCATATTATGTTAAATGAAAATAAAAAAGATCCAAAATATCTGAAGTGCCTATGGGAAAAAACAAGACAGCCCAAGATCATAGATCTTTAGAATTAAGGTACCTTGGATTTAGGAAGGAAGGACATGAAAACTTAGTACCCCATATACCACTGTGAACATGAGGTCACGTCATATTGACCTTACACAATTCCCCCTAAGTTATGTTAAAAAGCCGCATAATTTGGTAGACAATCTTTTGACATATAGTAATATAAAACACATAGTATTGATTGGTGTTATAAGGCATAAGTCTTACTATTCTTGGAGATGTTAATTGTCTGGTTCAAATTGTTGAACAAACCATACCATGTGGTGGTGATGAATATCAATCGTCACATCATTTCTTCATTGGGTGTTTTGTGAGTAGCAACCATAGTATTTCGATATTAGAGCGAATAACTTGAAGAAACACAAACGGATCTACACAAACTTTTTATTTTAATTTCTTTTTACTTTTTATAATAATGACGATCATTTCTTATCACCATAAGAAATGATGCAACTGGCCCGTTCATACAACATACTTATTTGCTACGTATATGTGTCAATGTGCATGTAATTAAGCCCATATATAAACCATCCAAACTAGCTTTAAAATCACCAGCGTTCGTCCAGGTTTTGGTTTACCCATATGTTTAGTATGAAGTGGCAGAACACACAAAGTCTGTAGATTACCTTCTGGTGACAATATCTTTTCACGATAAGGTATTCTACAGTCGTGACCTCGACGTGATTTTTTAGCCACATCGTGGGTGTCTAGAGGCACGTTGCGCTTTATCAAAAATCTGTGCAGTTTGCTACCAAGATATTCGCTTGCTTGGCAAATAAAAATATTTTTTGTAAACTAGACACCATTGATTGTCAAAGTAGAGTTTGCTGAAGTGGGAATTTATGCCCCCTTCTTAAAATAAATAAACAAGAAGGAACCAGACAGTAGACCTGGAGGAAGAAGGTTGGACTCATCCCCCAAACCCTCTGACTTTGACTCAACAATCTGAAGAAGATTTTGGCTTACCTATATGTTTAATATAAAGTGGCTGAACACACAAAATCTGTAGATTACCTTCTGGAGAGAATATCTTTTCACAACAAGGTATTCCACAATTTTGTTTATTTATTTATTTATTTATTTAGAGGGAAGTCTGAGGATATTGCGGGCTTGTCAGGAAAAATACAATATATTTGTTATAATTTTGGACTTAGAAATTTTAGTAGTTGGAAGAGTTGATGACAGACGGGCTAAATAGGCAACCACTGTTAACTACTTGACGTAACTTTACGTTTATGTTTACGTAAGTTATTATTGTGAATTTAAGGGATGACCCTTATCAAAAGTATCTTAAATTGGTGAACTCAAGCAAAATATCAAAAGTAAATACCAAGTACACGCTTGCTGCTCACTTTTAAGCCACCATGTTTTGGCACTAAAAAGTACATGGGGCTTATGAAGCTTTACTGGTTCATATAGTCAAAGGTACATTACCTATTCTCGTTTAAAATAAAACCAAAAAAGCCAGTTAATTCTTAAGTTAGATCATTTGACTTCAAATAAAGATCGGTACAACAGTCGATGGAAGAGAAAATACAAAGAATACGATCACATTCTAAAAATACCGAATTGAGCTCTGTTCTCAATTTTTCTATTCAGACAAACCGATAAACTCAACGACAATATTTTTCTCGTATCAACTGGATCTATCACACCGTCGTCCCATAATCTATTAACAGAATCAATGTAGAAAATTCATGTTAAATCAACCCAGAATTCAAACACTTATATGTACATAATATATATATTACTACGAAGGAGCAAATTTCAAAGCGTAATAAGTCCAGTAAAGTGATTTTGGAGTTGGCAATATCATCTGGCGGCTGAAACTGTACCTCACGTGAGCGCCTAGAGAGGAACTGTAAATCTTCGAACTGTAAATCTTCAAGTTTTGAATATTTACTAGGTGTGTTGAAAAAACGTATGCTACATGCATGTTTATATTAATTTTATATTATTCGTGAATAAATAATATAAGATTGTTATTTTGGTGCCAATAGGCGAAAAAAATATATTTTTTTTTAAATTGACGATTCTTTTTCACACTATTTTTGGAGCAGCCTGACTCATCTCAATATGAAAGAGGCTAAGCATGATAAGTTGGTCTTTCTTTCAAGTAGGTTTTCTACGAAAATCAACTTATTAATCTTGGTGTTATGGAACAACCTGGGGGTGGGGGTCGGTTCGTTTTCTGCTTCATATTTCAAGGAAAATTTTGGCACTAACAACTCAGATTCATATAAATATTTATGTACATGTATGTGTAGTATACAAGCCAATTTCTTGTTACCACGGTACATGTTGCAATATTTTGTCCAATAATCGCGAAATTTGGAACGAAAATTAGCACCGTTGACTGCATACACAAAATACATAAACAATGATTAGTACTAAGCCGAGGATCTAACCTACTCCAGACGGTATTTCCGGTACCACTATTTTCCTTTTTATTTTGGGTACAAAATTCTGAATTTAGGACTAATAGCTACGAAATTCGGAACAAGTATTCATTATAATCTATCATGACTTGTTACGAATTTTTAGTGCGGATAGTCCAGACGGTACTTCCGGTAACACTATTTTTGTTTTTATTTTGGCTATAAAACGCCTAACACCTAACTTGGAATCAATAGGAACGTAATTTGGAACAAATATTTATGATTTTTACCAACGTGTTACTATTTTGGTGCGTATTGGCTGGACGGTAGTCATGGTAAGTTATTTTGGATATTATTTTGGCCATAAAATGCTTCATTTTGAACCGATAACTAAGAAATTTGAAAATAATATTAACTATAATTTATTGCAAAATGTTAAAAATTCTGGTGCGGAACGGCCAGAAAGTACTTCCAACAAATTTATTTTTCTTTCGATTTTAAAAGATCGTTAATAGTTTTTAACAGCGTAATTTTAGATTGAAAATTACAAAATTTAATGTACTTCCAATAAGTACTACTATTTATGTTTTTAATTTGGATATAAAATGCCTAATATTGGACCAATTTCTAAGAAATTTGTAACAATTATTTACTACGATCTATTCTGGTTTGTTATCAATTTTGGTGCGGATTAGCCGAATGGAACTTCCGATACAGCTATTTTTGATTTTGACTATAAAATTCTCAATTTTTAACAAATAGCTGTGAAATTTGCAAAAGGTAACGACTATTTGGTGCGGATCGGCCAGACGATACTTCTGTAAAATCCATGTTTGTTTCGATTTTGAAAGAGATAATAGTTTTAAACTGTGTAATTTTAGGTCAACAGTTGAAAAATTCAATACGATCATCGATTATGATCTATTACTAACTTTTTAGCAACTAATTTTCTACTTTTTGAAAACCCACTTTATCTAACGGAGCCGCTGCTGAATTAAGAGTTTTTTTTGTTTTTCTCAAAATCATTTTTTTGAACTGAACATATTTTTACATTATTCTCTTCGTATTATAGAGGGTGTCCAATTTTAACTCCTAAACGAGTTAAGATATAAAAATTTCCAAGTATCATTTCATCAAAGTTATTACACCGGTTAATATTGCTGATTAATGAGGTTATTTTTGAAATTTCGCTGAAAAAGATCGACTGAAAAAGAACTATCGGTTCGGTGTAGAATGAATTATTGTTTTCAGAGAATAAAAAAATAAAAACAGTATATTTTATTCAAAACATTATAATTTCCTAATTATCCCAGAGTAAAATAAACTCAGTTATTGAAAAACGAGCTGCAGGGTTTTCTCATCCTAAAAATGTCAAAATAGCCCAACATTCATTTTCAGAAAAATTCGACTTCATCGAGAAGATAATGGAAAAAATAACGAAACTCGTAACGTAATATACCGATGTAAAGTTGAGGAAGAATTATAATAATTATTTTTAAATATTTCTCACAGAATATCTTGACTTGTTAGGATATTACAGCACATGTACTGGAACCTTGGAATACTTTTTTCTGATTGGCTGGTTTGGTGGGGTGAGCCTGGCCAAAAACTTGTTGGCGCGTATTTCAAACTTCGTTCGGTTGTATATTTTTTATATGTTTTTCAGCACTCCACTATTTTTTTATTTATTTATTGTCAAACTGGTTGGCGGGATTTTTGAAATGTCTTTCAGTTGTGTGAGGTTTTATTCACGTGTTTTAAGATGTTGAAATATATTTTTTGGTAGTATACTGAGATAAAAGAACAGTTGATTTTAATTTTATTTCATTGTACTACATGTAGTGGCACTTTAGAACATTTTGTTCTGATTGGTTGGATTGGTGGGGTGGATGTGATCAAAACTAGTTGGCGTGAATTTTGAAAATTTGAAATGTATTTCAGTTATGGGATGTATTTTTTTGAGACATATTCGGTGATTAGTTGTGACCAATTGCCTTTCATGTTTTATGGAAACTGGTAATGAAAAGAAGAAACTGATATTCCATCTATGTATGGGCAAGATTTAAGCAAATATTGTGTAGAGATTGGCATTATTCTTAAATATTGGAAGTTAAAAGAATATTGGTATGATTTTGAAATATTGTGCAGATTTTTTTCTGCAAATAAAATAATATAATTTATTAAATATTTATTTGAACCCCCTATAAAAAAAATTATATTTATCAAAATGGATGCTAAGTGGAAACATTCTTCTGCTGCTATTGTAGCAAGTCCTTCAATTTGTAGTGTAACTCAGTTTTTTTTTAAATTCCTGAAAAATGTGAATGTAATGTGTCATACCAATTTTGTGGAAGTGGTATGGTATTATGCTGAATGGCAAACATGGTATTCAGATTATCTGTTGATTAGATTCGAGGAAGGATTACCTAAAGCACATTTTTCAGATAAACAACCCCACTTAGTAATTATCAATAATTTAATGCGAGAATCTAAAGACAAAGTTGTGGATTTGTTTACAAAAGGATGTTATCACAAAAATATGAGCATATTTTTTCATAACACAAAATTTATTTCATCAAGGAAAGGGATAAAGAGATATATCTTTCCAAGTGCCGAGTGACTTTTATATCATTCAATGCATCATGTAACTCTATTATTTCTGCAGCAGTGGACGAAGATACCATTGTATTTTTACGATGTACTCCCAATTGATTCCCCTAAAATTAGAAATTACGAGAATAATATAAATGGAAACATTAGAGCATACAACCCAAATGAAAATACACAACAGCAATCATGTAGAAATTTTGAGAATATACAAAATTTTTGTAGAAATGACAATGTCAAATGTTGTAATTGTGGCAAATTAGAAAATGTTTCACTTTTTGTAATTCAATGTCATATAACCAAAATTATAACCAAAATTACAATCAAAATTACTCATATAATAATCAAAATTCAAATAATATTCAAAACTAACCAAATAATAATCAAAATATTGGTAACAATCAGCATAATGAGAACAATCCTGTAAATAATGGTATGAATAGCAAAATGAATGAAAATTATAATAGAAATAAGAAAGATCGTGTCCAGCTAGCAATGATGGTAAAAAAATAATATGAAAATAAATATGGAAAGAAAATAGTTAAAAAATTATGTTAGATGGTGGAGCAACTGTCCACATTGTTTCTTTCTTACACAAATTAAACCAATACCACAAATTAGATCAACTAATAAATATACAAATTGTGTTAAAAAACAAGTATATGTTGGCAACTCATATAAGAATAATGGTAATTAGAATTAAAAATTTATATGGTGAAAAAATACTCGTGAAATTAGAGACTGTACATTATGTACCAGATTTAGAAATGGACCTTTTATCGGGAATTAAAAAAGCAGAAAGAGATATTTTGAATTTAGAACAAATGAGGAATTACATAAATATATACTTGAAACAGAATAGAAAAATAATAGCCACAGCTTCCAAACTAAATGAAGTATACGTTGTAGACTACAAATTAGTAAACAAATATATAGATGAAACAGAAAATGGTAATCAAATAGAAAAAATAATGTGTGTATCAGAAAATGTAAAAAATGAATGGTATGATTTTGAGATAGAAATAAATATTGAGGAAGAAAATGAGGAACCTAGTAACCAAGAAGTTGATGTTAGAGATCAGAATGTGAAATTAAATGAAAATATGAAAAACAATATAGAAATTTAAAGATGAATCGTTGAATGATGAGTTGGATCAAGATGAAGAAAAAATAGAATTAAGTCAAGTAGATATACAGGAAAATGAACAAGAATAACTAGATTAAACCCAATTGATGGCCAGAAATTGTGTCATTAGACATTATGGGCCCTCTGACGCCAATAATTTACAACGATAAGTATATTATAACTTTCACCGACCATTTTTCTAATTATGCTGTTGTAAATCTTGTTCAAAAAAAGTCAAATGTTTGAAGAATTTAAAAAATATCATCTTCTGATGAAAATTAAATTTCCAGAAAATCTGATTTCAATTTTAAGATGTGATAATGCAAAAGAATATTTATATAACAAAGTCAAAAATTATTGTCAAGAAAATGGAATATTATTGAAACCTGTGATAGCCTACTCGCTAGAGTTAATCGCAGCTGCTGAGAGAAAAAATAGAACCTTAATAGAACGTTTAACATGCATATTATTTGATTCAAACTTAGACATTACATTTTGGAACTATGCAATCAGTCTACTGCTTATCTGGTGAATAAGTCACCAAGTAAATCAAAGAAATAATTAAAAAATGCATACGAAATATGTTTTGAGAAAAAACCAGATTTATCAAATTTAAGAATTTTTGGCTAGTTGGCACACAGGCACATTCATGTGAAAGTAAGAAATCAAAAATCCACAAAAGCTAAAAAAGAAAGGTTTAGAAAAAAAATATCCCAAATTTATGGAAAGATCTAAAAAAAAAAATAATGATAGGATATATCACCACTGGATATTGTCTTAGGAATCCCATTGAAAATAAATCATACATTGCCTGTGACGTTCGCTTCAATGAAGCTAAGAACCTAAAAGAATTTAAAATAGAGGAAGAAAATAAAATTAGTAACCATATAGCTAGTGCTATAATAGAAAATAAAAATCATTACTATCTTTCCGAAAGAAAATATACCCGAAAAAATTGAAGATATTAAAAATAATTCATTTAAAGATGCCTGGCTAAATGCCATGAAAGGCAAATTTTCTGCTCTTTCAAAATTAAGAGTTTGGAAAATTGTACCAAAAACAAAGAATATGAATATAATAAATACAAAATTGGTTTTTACCATTAAACAAGACCAATATGGTAAATATATAGCCAAAGCACGTCTTGTAGCAAGAGGTTTTGAAGACCAAACAAATTAAAGTATCAAGGAAACATATATTCCGGTAGTTCAGTATTGAATAATAAGGAGGCTTATTTCAATAACTAAATAAATATCAATTAAAACTAATTCAATATAACATAAAAACAGCTTTTTGTAATTCTGAATTAAAAATACCTATTTTCTTAACTATTCCTAAAGGATATGTAGAAGAAAATAGAAATTGTTTGCAATTAATGAAATCTATTTATGGATTGAAAACATCATCTAGGAATTGGTTCGAACTATTAAATTATAGCAAATAAATGAAATAGGATATAAACAAATGAAATTTGATACATGTGTATTTGAAAACAAGGACAATAGTGGAAATATGGCTTACCTAATAATACATGTTGATGACATGTTGTTAGCAACAAACAATCAAAATTGAATAAATGAATTTAACCAAAAATTCCAAAATAAATTTGACATGAAAATAAATTATGAACCAAAATTCTTTGTGGGTTTTGAAATAGATAGTGATAAGGAAAATAACATAATAAAATTATTAAAAAAAAAAAAAAAAGAAATTAAAAACAACTTGAAAAATATTATTTAGATCAAGCAAATCCTAGTAAAACTCCTATGGAAAATAGCGTTAAAAATAAATAAAACAAAAAATGGAACAAACGATGAAGAATTTAGAGGAATGTTTGGGGAATTATTGTACATTTCCCATATTACCAGCGATATAGCATATCTTGTGAATTATTTATCTAGATCAAAAAATTGTTCAAATAACAGAACAAGAGTTATGTTAAAAGAATATTTAGATATCTTAAAGCCACAATAAATTATAAATTGGTTTTTAAAAGTAACGAGAATAATGCCAAAACATACATAGATGCGTCTTATGCATTGGGAATAGATGAAGAACCAATAGATATAAATAATACATCCAATTACGGGCTATTTAATTTACATAAATGGAGACTTAATCAATTGGGAGTACATCGTAAAAATACAATGGTATCTTCGTCCACTGCTGCAGAAATAATAGAGTTACATGATGCATTGAATGATATAAAAGTCACTCGGCACTTGGAAAGATATATCTCTTTATCCCTTTCCTTGATGAAATAAATTTTGTGTTATGAAAAAATATGCTCATATTTTTGTGATAACATCCTTTTGTAAACAAATCCACAACTTTGTCTTTAGATTCTCGCATTAAATTATTGATAATTACTAAGTGGGGTTGTTTATCTGAAAAATGTGCTTTAGGTAATCCTTCCTCGAATCTAATCAACAGATAATCTGAATACCATGTTTGCCATTCAGCATAATACCATACCACTTCCACAAAATTGGTATGACACATTACATTCACATTTTTCAGGAATTTAAAAAAAAACTGAGTTACACTACAAATTGAAGGACTTGCTACAATAGCAGCAGAAGAATGTTTCCACTTAGCATCCATTTTGATAAATATAATTTTTTTTATAGGGGGTTCAAATAAATATTTAATAAATTATATTATTTTATTTGCAGAAAAAAATCTGCACAATATTTCAAAATCATACCAATATTCTTTTAACTTCCAATATTTAAGAATAATGCCAATCTCTACACAATATTTGCTTAAATCTTGCCCATACATAGATGGAATATCAGTTTCTTCTTTTCATTACCAGTTTCCATAAAACATGAAAGGCAATTGGTCACAACTAATCACCGAATATGTCTCAAAAAAATACATCCCATAACTGAAATACATTTCAAATTTTCAAAATTCACGCCAACTAGTTTTGATCACATCCACCCCACCAATCCAACCAATCAGAACAAAATGTTCTAAAGTGCCACTACATGTAGTACAATGAAATAAAATTAAAATCAACTGTTCTTTTATCTCAGTATACTACCAAAAAATATATTTCAACATCTTAAAACACGTGAATAAAACCTCACACAACTGAAAGACATTTCAAAAATCCCGCCAACCAGTTTGACAATAAATAAATAAAAAAATAGTGGAGTGCTGAAAAACATACAAAAAATATACAACCGAACGAAGTTTGAAATGCGCGCCAACAAGTTTTTGGCCACGCCCACCCCACCAAACCAGCAGCTGTTCGATGATTTTAAAATGGACAACTGGTGAGTAAAGTTTAAAAGCGAAAATGAAATAAAAATCATTTTAAAAAACATTTACCTGGCACTCCCGTAATATGAACTACTCTGCTCGTCAAATTGGCACATAATCTGTTTTTTCAATTTTTGTTTTTCACTTTCAGACTAGGGTAAAAAAAATTTAAAAAAAATTAATGAACTAGAATACTTTATATAAAATTCATAAATAGAGATCAGCAGGTTACATGCATTTACACTTGATTAATTAATTGCCATCATATATGAGTGACATAGGCCCACATTAAAAAATTAGGGAAAAAGTTATTAGATAAGGGGGAAAGAAGACATAGAAAATGAAGATTAACAATAATTTAAGGATAAAATTTCTACTAACTCTTGGTTACTGTCTAACTAATAATTATCGGGAAATAAAAAATACCAATACTTATGCACTCAAAGGTTTGAGCGGACTGGAACATTTAATGTGGTACACATTTTATACTTATGGGATAATGAAGTTTGAGAATGGTTATTCTGAGTGAAAAATCATATACGATAACTAAAAAAAATAATAACTACTATTCATCAACAAATATTGATATATGAACATCAATAGCGATTCTTACCATATTCCTCACTTTTTCATACTCAAATCAATATATCATATATAGTGATACATTTTATACCACCAAATTCATTTTTGTTGAGACCACCAATCCTCCTCCCCTCTCACTCTTGCAAATACACAACTACATTAAAATATATTTTACATCTCTGTTCGCAGCTACACTGTATTACCATCTCCGCCACTCATTCATTTATCTCCGTACAACTTCGTTTACCTCACTTAACTTGTACTCATATTTATATTGTGTAATTGATGTAAAATACACACACTTCTGGGATGCTACTTCAATTAATAACTTTATTTCACGTTACTAATTTGTGTCTTCACCATTCCTCATCCTCTATATGGTAGCATTGCTTGGTAACAATCCTTGTACCTGAAACAAAATTTTTTCAAAGTTAAAAATCATAAATACTTTCATTTTTTGTGAATTTCTAAATCATACTTTCAATAATTTTGTGAATAATTGTGTCATTTTTTTTCTTTGTAATTTCAGTTTGGTAACATAGTTCCAATTTATAATTTTTTTTCGAATCATAGTTTAATTTGATCGAAATTTTCTTGAGTGCTGTAAATGTTAATGTGTTTTGTCGTTTGCTGATTTGGATTTTGCCCCATTTGTGTAAAATCTGGGCAAGTATTTGAAAATCCAAGGCTGTCGTCAATCAAATTTTTTTCTATTTAAATTTTTTTTAATCTACAATTGAATTTTCCCCAATTACTCAATTGGATTATTCATTTTTCTAGTAAAAAAAAATTAAATCCTTTCGAACATTGTTTTTTTCTTTTCGATTCATAAATTTTTATTTTTCAAAACTTTAGTTTTCAGAAATAGATCGAAATATTTTTCCCTAGTTATCCCTGATTAATAATTTTTTTCACAGGTTAATCAGTAGCTAATCTAGCATCATCTCCACATATATTTATTTATTCATTTTATTGAATTTATTTGCAAATTATTTATTTTGGGTTGTAAAAGTCTTGTTTATTTTTTATTATTATTTTTTTTTATATGAGTGAAGTGACTGTGCGCAACTAAAACGTGTGTTAGCTCGTGCCCAAAATGGACCAACTTGGGAAACACACAAGGACAAAACAATATACTATCGTCACTATTTACACTGTTTGGTAAACACAGGAATGGCAATCCTTTTCTTGCGGCATTTACTGGAGATTGATATTTGTAATTTTTTTTCCTTTTCTTTTAAATTTATTTCATTCAGTCACTTCATACATAATAAATACTGAATTCAACAATAGAGTTTCAAATATTTTCTGTGGCAATGGTTACGAAGGATGGCATGCAACCATCATTAGCACCCTTATTGGTAAAGGCTGCCATTCCATTATATTTCCTACCCCAAGAGAAATTAGTTGAATATATACATCTCCAGAAGAACATCTGACATCTAAATGGCTAAAATTCTTCCAAACTCAAGAAAGAGCCAAAGCCCATATTTTCAAAAGACTCAATAAACGCATACTACATCATGTCAAATCTTATGACGCTGTTTCTCAAATCTTTGAAATCCTTGATGCCAGATATAGAAACCAAACACTAACTAACATTATGGTTCTCAAATCTGAATTTCAGTCCCTCCTCTTCAACCCTAGGAGAGGTACCATCCGTAGATTTCTAGAATGTTTTTCTACAATTGTCGAAGAACTACGTGATGCTAATTACCCCCTTTCAGAAGCAGATGAGATAGATCAACTAATGATATCACTCCCCAAAAAATTCGATACGGTCTTTTCTGAATTCCAACAACTTGAACATGAAAAACCAACTACTGTTAGATTAATAAAAATGATCTTAGAAAAATATGATCGAATTGAATACTCTAATAGAACTTTTCCCAGGTTTGATCAGCCCAAGCCTTCTTACCAACCAATGAATAACAGAAGAAATTTTCAAAATTTTTGAAACAATAACACTAATTCTAATAACCCAAATTCATATAACAAAACTACTAGCTACTTAAATGATCACAAGAATAGTTTAGAATCATCTAACAACTATCCTACAAAGGATAACATTACTCAAATGGATGTAACTTGCTTTAGATGCAATAAAAAGGGACACATCTAGAATATGCCCTAATGAAAAATCTAACCCAAGTAACACTTTTCAACCCCCTAATCAAAATAGTAGTTCAAAACCCTAAAACATAAATAACACGAATTCCCAAAATAAATCTGAAGATAAATCAAGTTTTTGGGCTAAATACTCAATGATGCTCCACTCAAACCTTAATCATTTAAGTTTGACGACATTGATGAAGAATTCCATTGGCCTGCCCCCCCCCAACAGTATCAAAAATCAAATCCAAAAAGAACCATTTACACACAATGTTATTAGATAACGGAGCTGATGACCACATGGTTAACAACCTTTCAAAATTGGGAAACATCCGCAAAGTAGACAATACTCGAAAGGGACTTTGTGGCACAAAAGGAGTCTTTGTAAATCCTACACATGTCGGATCCATGTATGTGAACGTCTGCAATTCCAAGGCAGAATTTTCTACAATACACCTTAAGTTAGTTTACTATGATCCAGATTTGAGCCTAGACATTTGGTCTGGAGTAAAAATTAAGGAATCCGGTATTTTTAATATTATCACTGACATGGATCATGCAGACATCATCAACAAGCAAACAGGTTAAACTACCATAACCACTCCAAAGAGAGGTTCAATGTATTATATTGATTATGAGATAGTTGAAGAAGAGAAAGTCTATCAGGAGCTTGTATGCATGCCAGTACCTCAATCAAACATAGTCCAGGATGATCATATAGATGATAATAACCACAATTTCAAAAATAAAAATGAGGAAAAAATTGATAATCCACAAAGTGAGCAGGAAAACATTGACAATACTCAAAATTTTCAAGATGCTGTAGTGGAAACAGCCCCTCAGGAGGTTTATACCAAATCTGAAGATGAAATAGACAGTGAAAGTGTCTGTATAAACAGAAAGCACAAGAAGAACACAAATAAAACAAAATTATTTGGTATAGACATTTAGGTCATTTAAGAGGCAAAAGCCTTGAGGTCTTATCGAAAGTAGTAGTTGGAATGCCCCAAAATTTGGTATTAAAGATGATGATTTTGCCACATGTGAGATTTGTATAAAAGCCAAATCCACCCGACTTGATCATCATGGTGTGAGAACAAGACCAACTAGGAGAATGGAAGTAGTCTCATTGGACATCATGGGACCTTTTCAAGATGCGCATAATGGAGAAAAATTCATAATAACTTTTATAGATTACTATTCCAAATACACTCTAGCATTCCCAATTCATAGAAAATCCCAGGCCTTTGATAAATTCAAGGAATACTATCTATCTTTTAATGCAAAATTCTTTAACGATCCAATATCAGTCCTTCGAACTGATCAAGCCAAATAATATTCAGACTCCAAAGTGACGCAATTTTGTTGCAAAAAAGGAATTACTTTTGATGATGTTGTGGCATATACTCCCAAACTAAATGCTATAGCCAAAAGGCAAAACCGCATGTACTCGAAAGAGTTAGAGCTATTCTCTATGAAGCCAAAATAGATTTTAAATTATGATCCACAATTGTATTAGCTGCCGCACACATAATTAATAGAAGCCCAATCCGCATCAATCTAGGAAACATCACTCCCTATGAAAAATTGTATGGGACTAAACCCAACATCTCCCATCTTCGAGTTTTTGGCACAATTGCTTATAAACATGTTCCCACTGAACAAAGACAGCAAACTGCAGTCAAAGCTAAGAAGAACGAAGAGGAGCACATCGACCCAAAATTCTAACCCTGAGCCATGAAAACAATACTAGTTTGATTTTCAAATGTAGGATATCAAGTACTTGATCCATTTAAAATGAAATCCTACAAATCCTGTGACGTCAAATTCGATGAGGTGAAAACATGAGCTGACTTCACTGATAAGCCAGAAGAATTACAGGTAAAACCACTAGTAGAAGAAACTGAGGCTATATATAGGGTCAATGAACTAAAACAAACCTCAGTTGAAAGTTCTCAATTTTTAGAAGGTTGTATGCCTGTGAAATTTAGCGATATTTATCAAAATCCTTTTAAAGAAGAGTGGTTAAAAGCTGTTGATGATGAATTACAATTCATGTCTAACCTCCAAGTTTGTAAAATTGTTGATCGTCCATCCAATGTTAAACCTATCGATGCACGATGGATTTTCACAGCCAAAACTAATGAAAGAGGAATAATGTGCCCAAAAGCTAGAATTGAAGCTAAGGGATTTATGGATAGATCCGAATACTCTATGACCAAAACTTATGCACCTGTAGTACAGCTATGGTTGATTAGATGGCTCTTATCTGTCACCAATATGTTAAACTTACAGTTAGTGCAATATGATGTCAAAACAGCCTATGTAAATTCCAATATTAAAAATGTCATCTACCTCAATATTCCATTAGGTTGCAAAGTTGACAAAACAAAATTACTTAAATTAGAAAAATCCATTTATGGTCTAAGAACATCCAACAAAAATTGGATAGAGTTATTGGATACTCATCTCTCAAACTCCAATTTTTTAAAATCTAAGATCGACAGATGTGTCTACATACATAAATATGACTCTGATGGTATTGCATTCATTATAATTCACATAGACGACATCCTTCTTGCAACAAACCATCCTGAATGGATTCAAGAAACTACAAACCACTTTGAAACTCGTTTCACTATGAAAATAATAAATAACCCAACCCATTTTGTAGGTTTCAAAATTGAAAGAAACAGAGAATCACAAATTATAAAACTCACACTAAAACAACAGATCTAAAAATACTACAAAAATTCAAATTATGTGATTCTAATCATTCAAAAATGCCTATGGAGACTGGCTTAAAGTTGAGTAAAACAGACGGCATAGACAATAAAGAATATAGATCCATGATTCGTGCACTATTATATGTATATAGAGGCACTAGGCCAGATATATCATTTTCAGTCAATTACCTTTCACAATTCCAAAATTGCTCCGATGATATAATGAAAAACCATGTACGTCGCATCATAAGATATCTCAAATCCACAATTGATCTTGCACTCGTCTATAGATCTAACTCCAAAGGAATCTCTGCATGCGTTGATGCATCCTATGCACCTGACATTGATGACAAACCTATAAAAATGTCCGAATTAGAAAAAGGTAAATCTATCACAGGTTACTTAATTACCATGTATGATGACCTTGTAAATTGGGGGCATTCATTGCCAAAATATTCACGCATCCTCTTCCAAAGCAGCTGAGTTGATAGCCTTACACAAAGCCTTTGAGGATATTGAAGTAGCTTGGATCCTCAACCATGAATTCTTTTCTGTAGATTCTCCTGTAAAAGTTTATGAAGATAACATATCGGTTATACATGTTATTTCAGGAGGAGGTCAAAAACATCTTCGAGCTCTGATGATCAAATGTTATGGTCTTGCCCATGCATATCAAGATAAAATCTTTGAATTTTGTCAGATAGCTACTGAGGACCAACTAGCTGACTTACTGACTAAGGCTTTATCCAGTAAGTAGTATATATCTTTAACCAATAAAATCCTTGAATCTCCAAATCTTGATCCTTAATCCGTCAACTCCCACACAAGATCCAAACCTAAAACACTAAAATTTTCATATTAATCATATGCATCAATATAATTTATTAAAAAAACAAATGCATGTTAATAATTTATTTATTTTATACCTATTATTAATATAAACATATACTTATCTTACACGTCTCATATAGTTACCACTTTTGTACATCCTTTTTACCAATTTTTCTTACCAAATTTTATACTTACCATGTTACCATTTTTATTATTATTTAAATTTTTTTGAAATTAATAATTTATATAATTATTACACAATAAATAATGTAAACAACTTTTAAACACCCGCAATTGTGATTGGTTCAAAAGATTGTAGGGGGGTGTTAGAACACCAATCCTTCTCCCTCTCACTCCTGCGAACACACGACTACATTAAATATATTTTGCATCTCTGTTCGCGGCTACACTGTATTACCATCTCCGCCACTCACTCGTTTATCTACGTGCATCTTTGTTTACCTCAATTAACTTGTACTCATACTTATTATTATGTACTTGATGTAAAATACACACGCTTCTGGGACGCTACTTCAATCAATACTTTATTTCACGTTACTAATCTGTGTTTTCACTGATCCTCATCCTCTGTTTTTTTTGTTGTTTTTTTTCAAATATACTTCCATATAGTAAAAATAGAAATGTGTACCACATTAAAAAATGAATAAAACCTAGTGATGCGTGATTAATCGAAGATTGTTTGATTAATCAATTAATTTAAGTAATCGATTACCAAATAATCGATTAATTTGGAAAACTGATTAATCGATTAGTCAAGAGTAAGCAACTGATTATGATTTTTTATCAAAATAATATCAAATCTGCCAATCAAACCAATTTATTTTATCAAATTCTTGTGAAAAGTGGAATAAAAATAACAACCTTGAAGATTTTTCACCGATGTTTGCAGTTTCGCACAAACCTGAATGATTACTGATTAATCGATTATTTTTAATTAATCGATAATCAACAAATTGATTAGTCGAACTAACTGATTAGTGCGCATCACTAATAAAACCTAAATTAATGTAATGCAGAAAAGACGCTCGTAATCCCTTGTGTTGTAAATAAGAAAAAATATACTTCAATCTAAATAGTCGACCTGCTTTTATCCAACAATTTTTCATTTTTATTTCATATTTTTCAAGGAAACTACTGGACCAATAGAAACCAAACTTCTTTGAAACCTAGTCCTATATGAAGACTATATTTCATGAAAATTTCAGCTCTTTCAATCTCGAACTTTTTTCAAAACTGTGAACCTAAAATTTAGATGATACATACATCGCTACAATAAATGTATAGATGAGAAATTCGTTCGCCACAAATTCCTCTTTATTATTTTGTGAAATTAAACGCACATGCACTAACTATCAAAATTTTCCGTTATTTCCACCAAATAACAAACTGAACAGTGTTACCATATCAATGCCAGCAAAAGTGGACACAAGCCAGCTTGCCACTTTTGGGCTTGAATGTATATAATTACGTATAAATACACTCATGAAAAAAATTGGTCAAAATTTGAAAATGGTAAAATAAAATTATTTGTAGTTACTCTGTTTACATGATAAGGTGTAAATAGAGTGGATGTCAAAACTTCTGATGATGGTAGAGTACGTTAAGTACATATATGTTGGAGTAGTTGGATACCTAGCTGCAGCTTTGTTTTTAAATTTGTCTTAAAAGTTTCGTAATTCTAATGCGTCATACCAATGTGTCATTGGAAAAAAGTTGAGTAAAGATCGTATCATTAAGTAAAGAAACAATGCATTCTTTCATAACAATTCAGCACTTTTCATCTCTATCTGGATTAGTTTTGAGAGTTATTTCAGTTGGAAGAGCAGAAAATACCAATTTTACTGGAAAATTCTTGTTGTTTTTCATTATCATTAAACAGCTGGGAATGTAACTACTCCAACATGAATGTACCGAACCTACTCTACCACCGTCAGGAGTTTTGACATCTACTCTGCAGACACTCTATATAAATGTATGACAATATCATACAACAAAAGCTTTACAGATAAGAGATCACAAGGCAGGTGTGTCCAAACTTTTCAATCAACGATATTGTTATTGGAAATACACAAAAAAACAAAATAAACAAAAAAATAAAAAAAGTCGAAGATCTATCATACACTATGACTCAGTCAAAACAAAATACTTGGTTTTAAACTCAAAAAAATAAAAATAAAAAACTATAAACTGAGATATGGGGGAAAATAAGCCACACTGAAATATACGTACATCTTTGATACCATTTTATTGTTTTTTTCCTCTCACTGCATCTAACAGATTATATACCAAGGTTTAAAAGTGAGCGTTTACATGCGAGGGAAATCTTAAAAAACAAGTGTAGTGAGTGAGTAATTCCTTTTTCAATATTGTGGAAAATATTATTTATAATTATTAATGATTAGAAAATCCAACATTCTTCATTGCCATAGCCAATATACTCTGCGGTCTACCTACGCTAGTTAATTCACATTAACAAACCTGCTTGGAAATTGTAGTTAATACATCCGCAGCTTGTTCACCTCCCATAATTGCGACACGTGCGTTTGGCCACAAATACAGAAAATTAGGTCTGGAATTCAATAAAATTTCCTAATTAAACATTACATAGTATAGGGTGATAGAAAAAACAAAAATCTTCATAAAATTATACAAGTAAGAATGAATAATTGAATAAGGGAACTAAACTAATAAATCAGAATAATTAAATTAGTACTTATCAAAAAAAACTGCGGAATTTTAATGATTTCAGATGCCATTGAAAATTAAAGTCAGTTGAAAATAAATCAGTCGTTTATGACAAAATTTAAATAAACTTGAAATTAGACTCAAAAACACTGAAAATTAACAATACATCGGAAAATAAAATCAAGTTCAAAACTATTTTTATTTCAACAAGTTATGAAACATAATCTTTGATTGACATTACCGCCAGGTATCGAAATTAGTTGAAACTTTTTTCAAAGGAATTTAATCTTCAGATCATTATGCAGCAAGTAATTTATAAGAATGTTTTTGTTCATTTGATTAATCAAAAAAATCGATATTAAGAGAAAAAATCCTATAATTAAGAGGGATATAAAATCCTCAAAAGACATTTATTATCTATTGAAAACAAAATAAAAGAAAAAAATAGGTAAGAAGACATAATAATACTCAAATAAGTAAATATTTCCATTATTTTATATACAACAAAATGATACAATTTTCACTAATTTTTTTTTATTAACCTCTGAAAATAGAAAAAGATCTTTTGCCAAAAACTCTGTAGGAAGAATTCAACTACGACATAATACCTATTCCATTTAAGTTATTCCGACATTTTCGAAGAGAGCTTTCACTTTTTAACCGACTTTAAAAAGGAGGTTATTAATTTGATCCGTATAATATGTTACTTTATTTTAGTTTTTCTTTTTTTTCTTTTTCTTTTCGGTATAAAAATGTTGTATCCTGCTACCCCCAGAACAAAACTCCTATACCTATATGAATACTCTAAAAAACAAAATACATCTAAAAAAAATTATTCGCTCGCAGAATTGTTGTGATAGTTTTTCTTTGGATGGGAAGCAAGGATCACAGCAGCCCCGCTACAAAATAAATTAATTTTTGTTCATTGTTCACATCATTATGGAAAAAGAAAAGTAAAATCACTTAATAATCGATTTAATTTTTCTTAATCTTGATATTGTATCCCCTCTTAAGAGAAAGGTGACTTTTAAAATATAGGTGCATTCAATAAGATTATTAGTCCAAGAGTAAAAAAAAAGCTTAATGCGCCCCTGGCTGAAAGGAAGAACGATACTCAAGTAACAACCAGTATACAAGTATCAGTTTTCTTTTAAGTGGTATTTACTACAAGCCAGTAAAAGTATTTTTGTGGCCTGATTCGATAGTTGCAATTTTTGCAAATGGTTTATGCACTGAAAGAATGTTCATTTTTTACAGAATGAGACCTCAAAAAATTCTCTTGCTTGGTTGTAGTAAACGCCTCTTAGGGAAAAACTAATGCTTAAAAACTGGTTGTTACTTAAGTTGAATACAGTTCCTCCATTCAGCCCTTTGTGCCCCAACAAACAAATAAAAAATTTAGAATGGGAGACAACTGCGCTTCGATATAAGTCACTCATCTTCCCTAGCCGTTAACAAATTACAAACTGAGAAAAATGGCCTTGACATCAAAACTCAGTACAAAATGCTCACTTGAAAGGTCGACCGCACATTGCATAATTTCCAGCACCATACGACCCACCAGCAATTAACGTTATGATGGGAACTTGAGCGCATGATAATGCAGTCAACATTTTGGCTCCATGCTTCGCAATGCCCCCTGCTTCGGCATCTTTTCCAACCATAAATCCTAATAACATAAAACATCAAATTAAAAATGACTTGCTCGATTTAGAGCAATAACTTTTAGTAATTTAAACTAAAGGTAAAATCAAATTAACACCTGTAATGTTGTGTATAAAAATCAGCGGTATCTTTCTTTGACAGCATAGTTCAATGAAGTGGGCTCCCTGAAATCATCGAAGTTATTTTTAATTGACAAAATGATACAAAATCAGAGTGAAACTCCGTACGTACCAATAGATAGTTATACCTTTATTGCAGATTCAGAAAACATTACGCCGTTATTTGCCAAAATGCCAACCAGGTAACCATTCATGCGAGCAAATCCAGTAATTAAAGTCTCTGCAAAGTTGGCTTTAAATTCGTCAAATTCTGAGCCATCGACTAAGCAGGCAATTACCTATTATAAATCCATTTAATTTAACTATTAATCTTGGAAACATTCAACAAAAAAAAAAATCATATTATAAAATAGATACCTTTTTCATATCGAAAGCATTTTTATTTTGTGGGTTCAAAATGCCATATAAATATTCGGCTGGATAAAATGGTGGTTTGGGTTTAACATGAGTGCTACCTAAAGATAGCTTAGATGAGAGTGCTTTTTCATTATGAACTCTTTTCAGGATTCTACGTGTTATTTGTAACGCTTGCTCGTCATTCTCTGCATAGTGATCTGTGACTCCAGACACGCTACAAAAGTAAGTACCCACTGATTTAATACATGTACGTGTATTGAGAAACGACGAAACAACTAATCTATGTATGTACCTGCAGTGAAGATTACATCCGCCAAGTTCATCAGCATTAACAACTTCACCGGTCGCAGCTTTTACTAGCGGTGGACCAGCTAAAAATATGTAACCAGTTTTATTAACGATGATGCTTTCATCAGCCATGGCTGGAATGTACGCACCTCCAGCGGTACAACCACCCATTACAACGGCAATCTGAGAAGTAAGTAGATATTAAAAGCAACGAAAACACTAATATTAAGATTTTTGTATTAATCTTAAACTATATTACCTGGGATAATCCATTAGCAGACATCAACGACATATTCCAAAACACTTTGCCGAATGAATCGCAGTCAGTAAATAACTGATGCTGATATTTAAGATTTCCACCACCGGAATCAACCAAATAAATGCATGGCATATGATTGTCTGCGGCAATTTCTTGAGCTCTCAGGTGTTTTTTCACAGTAATTGGAAAGTAACTACCTCCTTTCACTGTTGCATCGTTCGCAACAATCATGCATAAATTTCTGGAATACAATGGGTCAGAGAGAAACAGAACATCCTTACAACTACAAAAATGAAGTAGCAATGAAAGTCGTTCGAAATAATTTACCCGGAAACTTTACCAACGCCCGTAACGATTCCACCAGCAGGCAATACTTTTTCTTCAGGGTATAAATTATAGCCAGCCAACTGCGAGAATTCAAGAAATGAAGAGCCTTCATCGAGTAATTTGTTTATTCTTTCACGAACCAAGATTTTATTCTTCGATAGGTGATATTTCTCCGATTTTGGATCAGGTTTGAATACATTCTCTGCCAGTGTTTGATGAAATGTTTGCATTAATGCACTCATGTGGGAATAGTTTTCCTACAAAATCAAATTACATTATTTGTATACTTCTTATCGTTTACACGAATGTTAGAAATATTTGAAAATACAATACCTGAAATTCTGCAGAATTTTCGTTTATATCACACTTGATAACGTTTAGATCATGAACATTTCGAAGTAGTTGGTAGTGCGCAGTATTCGGGAAGAAATATCGGCTATGCTTTAGCCAGCAGCAAGTAATTTTTAAATTACATTTTACCATGTTTGAGGCAATTCACAGAACAGTATCGGCTATATAAAATCAAAAATAATCATAACTAAATGAGAAAAATTTAAAAAAAAAATAAAAAAAATTATGCATTGAATATACCCATAAACACGCATTCGATGATTGATGATTCTCGCAATAACATTAGAATATTATGTTCTCCGTCGCAACTGATAGCCCATTAATTTTACTGCTTTCATAATTAGCTTTGAATGTACAATTAATTATGTAAATTTAATGTAATCTTTTCAGAATGATGAACGAAGTGTAAAGGCTAAAGAAATAGAGAGTTAGTAACTACGGTATAGCAAATGTAAAGAACAAGATTAAATGTATAAGAAAACGAAAGGGAAGGAAAACTTTTAAATTCAGGTTTCCGCCAGTTTTGTTGATAAGAATGATAAGATGAAGGTTATTGTTTGCGTAATGTTTTGGTTAGATCTGTCAAAAAGATTATGGTACATTTACTACTATAGCTATTTTATATAATTAGTTCAAGGGTGACTGGTCAAAGGTAGTACAAAAATAAAATTATATTTTTTGAGTCCAAAGAACCAGGAGTCGACCAGTAACTCAATTACATAAAAGAATCACGCGTTTTAGGTCGAAATGTGATATTCCTATAGGATAGAATAATCTTTCTAAAGTATAATCATGGACCCATAGATAATCATGGACCCATAGATAAACATGGACCTGAATTTAATTTAATTGATTGAAAACTTGAAAGTATGCTTATTCAATTGTCGTATCAGTGACGATCGACTCCTATGGTTTCGTTTCCTACCCTGTACCCTTCAGGCCTTCATTAATGTATTTGAAACACGTCGTCACTTCATGATCGACCAGTTCGACCAGTTCTTATCATGTTGAAAAATCGAAAACAAATTTGTGTAACGACATCAGAATATCCTGAAATGAATTCAGAATTAGTGATGGTGGGTTAATTGCTCGGGTTAAATACATCTCTAATGTTGACTGTTGAGTTGTGTTACATACGAAGGATCAAAATTTCCGGTAATTTGTAATTGATCAGTTTAATTGATTTTCATTTATCACAAATAAGCTTAATCTATCACACTTATTTACATCGGTTTCATCATTCTTCAAACTTTTGAAATTGATAGATTAAATTCGTTTTACAGAACAAAAAAATGGCTGTTTCCCTGTTAATCGTGGTTACCCTTATCTGTGGTTGTTTGTGTCTTCCTCCTCATCAACGTCGCTTTTCTGATCAAGAGTTTAATGATGTAGTGGAGCACGAGAACCCGAAAACCGACAATAATTCATCCGCATTGGTTACATAAATTTCTCTAATATTTCACATTCCTTCAAAAGTTCCCTCCTTAATGCACCAAATATTTTTGTAGGATGAATTAGGAATCGAATACACGCGTTACTTACAACAAGTAATTGATACGTTAGAAAAGGATGAGTCATTTAAAAAGAAGCTCGAGTCAGCCGCAGAATCAGATATCAGAGTAAATACCGCGTTATATTATCCCCAAACATTACTTTTTCTTTAATAACATGACTAAATTTTCGAACAGACTGCTAAAATTGCCGAAGAACTCGAGTATGTTAATCATCATGTACGTTCCAAATTAGATGAATTGAAGAGAACCGAACTGACAAGACTTCGAGAATTAGCTAAGCAAGCGTACGGTCATGAGCATGAGATTCATTTGAATCCGCCAGGACACGTAGATCACGAAAATCCCGAAACATTCGAGATTAAAGATTTGAAAAAGTTGATTTATCAGGTATGAATTTGGTTTAAAAATTAAGGTAGTATATGCTGTAAAATAAATTTCATTTTTTTGGTGATTAGGTCGCTCAAGATTTAGAGGAAACTGACAAGAAGCGGAAGCAAATGTTCAAGCAGTATGAAATGGAAAAACATTTCGAACGCGAACAAACATTGCAGAACATGACTGAGGAGGAGAAGACGAAATTCTTGCACGAAGAGGAGGAGGCTAAGAAAAATGAGCAAGAAGCTAAAAAGCGTGTAAGAACGTTAAAGTTGTAAATTTTTATGTTCTTACTACCACTAGATTCTAAAGAGTAAATATTTTTTCTGAGGTTCAGTTTTGGACTTCGAAAATTTTAATTGTCCTTATCAGTTTCTTTTCAGCTGCGCCAGAAAAATAGAGTTCACTCTGGTATTTTCATCTACGTGCTTATAAAATTGGTTGAAATTCTTCAAACATTTTTTCAGCAAATAATCTTTCCCACAAGATTTGTTAAACCATTTCTAATCTCTTATATTTTATTTGTGGATAAGCTAGATTAGCTGGTTTTACCGTGAACAGATGGTTCCAGTGTTCATGTATTATGTAGTTCTTTATACTTTAATTTATTGAATCTTGTTAATGACAAATTACCTTTGAACAGATGATTAAATTACTAAAATCAATTCATCAAATTTCGTGTTTTAGTTCGTTAAATAAATTATTAGTGAAATAAGAACTTAATTAGTGTTCTTGGTGATAATCATTAAAATTGTGAAAAAATTTAGGGAATTCAAAATTATCGAGACGAATTGCGAGACAACTGTCATTTGTAGAAAGTTGAAATTTTACAAAGACATCGGGGTATGTTAGTTGAAGATTCTGGGAAAATTTGGATGAAATCATACATTTAGTTTTCGAAATATTGCTGAAATTTTGTTTAGACAGTGATTTAAACGATTTGATAATTCAAACTAGTTTCGAAATTTCAACAGTATCTCGAGAACTAAACGTAAAATTATAGCCAAATTTTCACAGAATCTTTAACTACCATACTTCGATGTCTCTGCAAAATTTTAGTTCCCCACAATAAATTGTTCTCTCGAAGTACCGCTCGATAATTTTGAAGTCCCCTTAAATTTTTTCACATTTTCAGTGATAATCATTAGGAACACTAATGAAGTTTATATTTTACGACAGTTGATAATATAAATTTAATTATTGGAGAAGTAACAATTTAATCAAGAAACTAAAATACGAAATTTGATGAATTAATTAGTTAAAGAAACAGACACTTACGGATAAGGACTTGTGAATTTTTGAAGTCCAACTGAACCTCAAAAAAATTTTTTACTCATTAGTTTCTAGTTCTCACTGCCGGCGTGGTACTCAAGGATTTGAAGGCTAAACCTAAAATGCCTCGAACATTTTCACTGGTATTATTCCATAACTGTAATTACGTTAGTGACTGAAGCTAAAATTGAGTTTTTCTAATAATTCTGTTGAAATTGATTATTTCTTCGAAGAGACTGACATTTTGATTCTTCTAACTGGAACTCACAAAACCTAATCTTAGAGAACTAAAAATTCGAGGGACTCTATCCTAAATTTAAACTGAAAATAAAAAAATATAACCTCAACCTCCGCATTTTCTTTAAATTTAATAAAACTATTCAACTGGGTAATTATATTATATGAAACTAGGAAAGAAAACATCACTTCAAAGTCTTAATGACAGTATATTGTTATAATTGTTCCTCCGTAATTTTCGGTGGATAAGCGCTTTTTTTCTGATTGGAGAGTATCATTAGGTTTTCATTTTTAATGAGAAACAAATATGATGTTTCTAAGTTGATCAAAGTTCTGGTTTGAAAATAGAAGTTTTATTGTTTTTAACTAATTTCATAATTAACATTAAAAGACTGGATTTCTTCGTTCGTCAATTCTTAGATAGTTGAAAATTGTGTTTACAGGTTCACCATCCTGGAAGTAAACAGCAGCTGGAGGAAGTATGGGAGGAGCAAGATCACATGAATAAAAATGATTTTGATCCGAAAACGTTTTTTGTTATGCACGGTAATTGGAATTCAATTAAAATTTGGAAAATTCGACGACTATGTTGAAAATGCTTTTTTTCGGTATGGGACATTTGGTGCTCCCTCGGTTAAAATTTTCATCAAAGGAAATTAAGTACTATAAACAGAAAACACCTCAGTAATCCAACTTTTTCACAATGATTTGATTTTACATCAATTTATGATTTAAGAATCGCACTTAATTAAATTATTTCTCTCAGAACGTTTATATTAACTTTTACTTTCGTCAATTATAGACGTCGATGGAAATGGGTTTCTTGATGAAGATGAAGTGAAATCATTGTTCTTAAAAGAATTGGATAAATTATACGCTCAAGGTATGCCACATGCAGATCTTATGGAACGAGCTGAAGAAATGGAACGCATGCGAGAACACGTTTTCAACGAAGTGGATAAAAATCGAGATCGTTTAATCAGGTATAAGATCGATTTTGCAAGATAATTTAGCATCTGTGGGAAAATGCTTCTGTTTGATGTTTCGATGTCGGAATTTATTCAACAGTTGGGAGGAATTTTACGCCATGTCATTGAAACCGGAATTTAATGAAGATCCTGGATGGAAACCAATTGACGACCAACAGATTTATAGTCAGGATGAATTGCTTGCTTACGAACGGCAAAGATTAGCTGAAATCGAAAAATTGAAGAGGGAAGGAAAAGTAAGTGTTTATATTGGCGTACTTTTTTATTTGTCTCGCAATCTAAAAGCTTAAAATTTTTAATTCATTAATTCATTACCTTGGCGAGAAGCTCATATCTTTCACTTGTCCTATCAAGTATACTCAACAAAACTATTAGATCTTGAAAATTGACTGCTGAAAATTTCTGTTGTTGGACATTAAAATATTGGTTGTTACTCTTTAGTTTCACTGACAAAAATAATAATTCGCTATTGAGATTATTATGAAGCAAAAACGAATTATCTTTCAATTAATAAAGTAATAATATCGCAATATCAAAACGCATTATTGTTCATACCTTTTTACAATTTATCAAATATGGTATTCGGACCTGCTGAATTTCAGTAACCTCGTGATTACCTATTCGTTTTTCTCTTTAAACAGTCTTTTATGACGATCAATTTTTTCATATTTTCAAGGATTTATAATGAAATTCAAAATCAGCTAAAATAATGCAATTCCTTATTCGAACTGCTTCACTATTATTTATTTTTCGTAATGCTATTTAGGTACCGAAAATGAAATTAATTTAGATATCCTAACTTAACTAGTAGATATAAATTGAGATTATTTGAGATTAATTTCGAACGAGAATAAAAGTAAATAAATAAAAGAATTTAAATAGGAAGAGAATTTAAGACTTGTCGATGAGTACTTCTATCTGGTTCCTTTTAATAACCCACTTTCATTTTAGAATTTCTGCCGTAGCCGTCTTATGATACTTACCTGATTTAATAACGAATGAACGATATTCATAATGCCTCACTTTCTTTATGAAAATTAATATTATATTATTTAATTTGTAATTAAATAGCTGGTCTCAAATTACTTGCATTTGTATTTTTTTTTCTTCAGTTGCCGCCTGACTATCATATTCCTACAATTCATAATCAAATGGTGAGTTTAAATTCATCAGAATCATAACCATCAATTTTTTATTCACATATGTGACTTCTACTCTATATAGCACGTGAGGTTTTAAGATTTTTGTGCATTTTTTCAGTTTTGTAAGAAACACTTTTTTTTCTTTACTTTTTTCATCATCAGAATAACCATGCTGGAGTGAACGATCCAAATATTCATTACAACCCTGCATATTATCACCAAGTTCCGGGACAACCGCCCCTGCATTCGCAAGATGCCATTCATGCTCAGCAGCAACAATATCAGCAACATCTTCAGCAACAACAGTTACACCATCCACAACAACAGTTCCAGCACCAGGGACAACAGTATCAGCAGCAGCAACAACAGTATCAGCAGCAGCAACAACAGTATCAGCAGCAGCAACAACATTACCAACAATTACCACATCAACAATTTCAACATTTACCACAACAACAATTTCAACACCCACAATTTGAAGCGCCGCAAGGAATCCCCCCGCAGGTGGTAGGAGTCCCCCAACCTAATATTGATCATCCTCAACAGTCAGTGGCGTCACAAAACCTACAGCCAGTAATAAATAGCGGGTACCATCAATTGCATACGCAGCCTCCAGTTGTGCCACTTCCACCGCATGTACAACCCCAGGTTTTGCCACTGCAACCGCATGTGCAACCCCCAGTTATGCCGCAGCAAGCTCAGGTGCAACCCCCAAATGTGCCGCAGAAACCAAATCTTGCCCAACAATCTGGTCCCACCCTTCCACCACAACCGGCCATTGTTCAACAATCTGTCCCAGGCCAAAATGTCTATCAACAAGCCATACCTGCACCTCAGCAAGTGAATGTTCAACAACCTGTAGCTGCTGGTCAACCTGCTTACCAGGCTCAATCCACATCTTATCAAGCTGTACCTCAACAACAGGCCCATTTGGGTATCCAAGTTCAGTCGCTTGAAGGTAAAGCAGCACCAGTCTCCACTAATGATCAAACTCAAAAAAATAAAGTGTAAACTTACAAGCTCTCTACATTGGAACTGACCCTCACCATTCAATTGTAAATGCGAAGTTTCAAAATTAACTCTCCATATTTTTGTTTTTCAAAATAATTTATGTTATAAAAATTTATGTTTCTCTTTTTCTCTGTACCTCTTTTCTCTGTACCTCTTTTCTATGAACAGTCTCGAACAATATCATTCTACCCAACTACTTAAGCTGTAAGCATACTTTTTCTATTACAAAATTATTATTATTTTTTTTTGTTTCATAATTTTTGTTTTTTATAAGAATAACTTGTGAAAACCTCTGTTCTTTGTATCCATTTTCTCTTAAATATAATAAAATGAATTAAGTAGCCTGTTAGAGTTTGATATATTATTATGATATCTGGTTATCTGCCTCTGCACAACATTGGGATTTGAGATGGAACTACATGAAATTGCAAATGTGCTGCAAATGGGTGATCATGGAGATAAAAGCTTCATTAATAATCAACTGAAAAGGTGATAACAGCCAACAGGAACCTTTATTTGATTTGGGGTTAAATTATTAAATCTAGTAAAGATAATTGAATTTTATATAAATTTAAAGACATAAATTGGAAAAAAATTATTGCCATTATTGTACCTACTGCAAATACCAAAATTTCTGCTTTGAATTTGCGTAGGTTCAAATACAGAATGTCAGTTGTAGATTCTTTAATCAATGATAATATGAAATTATTGTTTTCTATTTTCCTAAAAAGATCCAATTATCCATAAAAATACATTTTTCCAATTTCAAACTGTGGCGACTTCCTACCAGTGGTGATGGGTGTACTTATGCACTCGTTGGTAGGTTGTGTGGCCTGTCCCTACATTACGCAGGGCAAACACTCTTTTGGCATACACGGGTTAGTAGCTCATCACTACTAATCTAATTTAATACTGAGCATGGCTCACACACATACACAAGGTCAAACAGTAGTTGTACGGCTACACATACCACAGCATCCTACAAGTGGTAATACCAACGTGTGAACGCAATTCAGTTATTGGCAAACAGCCTATTGAGTAGATAGTAGTCTTCTAGACTCCCTCTCTTTAATTGGTGAACAGCCAATTGAGAAGGTTGTAGTTTTTTAAACTCCCTCTCATTCATTGGCCAACAGTTGATCAAGAAGGTTGTAGCTCTGCTCCCTCTTACTAAAAACCATCTTTATCAAGATGTCCATTAAGTGTAAGCTCGATCTGGCAGAACTCGGACACAGGTCCCCAAGTTCTCACCTTCCCTGGTGGTATTGCCTCTCCAGAAATGGACTGACCGCAAACCAACCAGTAGGACATCAACAATCTCATCTCCCCTCTCTTCTTTGTTGTTGCATCCTTAACAACACTAGAGAGTGGGAGATCATCGAGGGTAGAGGCCACCGGCGTACCTTCCAGTATGTCCACATCTCCCCTTGCTACCACGACAATCACATCATCATCAGCAGTTGTCCATTCCTCCACATCCCAGTGTCCTCTACACCACTTGGAGGAGGAGCATCCAGATTTCTGCTCCAGCAGGATGAAGACCTTACACTGCTTGACTTATCGCCTGTTCTACAATGGCAATCGGCATCCACCATGACCGCCACACGGAATATCTCAGTGGTGGCCCAAGCCCCTCCCCACCTGTTGACTGCACTGCCCCAGTTCAACATGAGGAATGTGTGGCTTTGTCTGCAACAGACCAAGAACCTGGCATGCTCTCATGGTAATGCCATGGTGCACCAGATGTTTTTAGACATCTTGGGTTTGCTTCCACCATTGGTAGCTAATATAGTCTCCAACTTACTATACAGCACCGATCCCTCTCAAAAGATGTGAAGTAACCTCTGTCAGTTGATTCTTAAGGGGTTCTCACCCTCGAACAACACATGGGTATGGCAACTCCTCGAACAGATGGTCTGTGAACCCGGAGAGAAACCAAGCACCTATCAGTGTCGCTTGGTTCAACTCAACGATTGTCATGTTGACAACACCATCATTCTAGGTCTGCTCTACCGCAGCCTGCCTTTGATGATCCAACAACCTTTGTTGAGGCAACACCTGGTAAACTCACAATTAGCTGCCATCACTGCTGATGAAATGATCACCCATTAGCAGCCCTTCAAATCGCAGTCTACAGACACTGCAATTGTAGAGCCAACTACCGTTGTTGCTCTTACAGCTCACTAACTAGAGCTTCTTTCATCTCAAGCACTTCTTACACAAGTCGAGAGCCACTGCATTCAGGGTAATCCTGCTCTTGTACCAAGCCTCAATAGTCCCTGTGTCCAGCTGAATCTTGGTAGAACAGTCTTCAATGACTTACTAAGACCTTGTTGCCCCGCATTGGCACTGTATGATCTCCACCTACCTTTTCATACTTCACATCACACAACTAGGATAGGCTTGTAACGTATATTTTTGTCTATTTTTAGAAATGACGAACATATTCGTCTACACATTTTCAAATACCAAAAACATAGGTATTCATCAACAATAAAACATCCTATAACTCTTTATAAACAATCACTAATTTACCCGTTGTGGTATGCCAAATGGGGTTACCTCATGTCACCTCAACCAAAACCAAAAGACATACACAAAATTACACTGAAACTTACTGAATGTAAAACATACAGTCTGGACAACGTAACTTACCGGAGTCCAATTTGTTCAAATAATGCAGTAAGTGGATAGCCAGCCCTAATTCGGACTTGTATCACCAAGACCTCCGTATTTTGCAAATATATCCTGAATTCTAATTTAGGACTGGAAAATGCTATCTACCAGAATGATTTACCACATCATTGGAAACACACTTTCAATCAAATCATACCTCTCATCCCAAAATACACCCTCATTACCTCTTAGCAGATGAACATGATGGTAAATAAGAAACTCATGTTCAATTCAAAATCCGGCGTATAATGAAATAAAAACATATATATAACAAAATTATATTAACATTCCATAATACACTGTTGAATACAATTTGAAAACATAAAATCTTCTTCACTGGACATCAAGTAGAAACATGGATATCGTAAGAATTTATAACAAAAGAACAAGGTTGTTGCAAAAGCAAGAGCAAAAACAAGAGTAGTTTCATCTACATTTGAATGAGACGAAGAAGACTTCAACTCAATCAAACATAGAGGAAATTATCCGGCTGATAAATTTTGTGCACTTTCTTATCGCGATAAGAAAGAGGAGAAATCAATCAGCCTTCGAGAAACATATGAAATCTGGTGAAAACCAACTGTAGTAGGTTTTCATCGTGTGTCTGGACTGGAATATCAAGTATACAACACCGTATTTGATTTTATGAATATAGATATAATGTCTGTATATTCATGACCTAATTGTGCCTGTCCCTCGAGTATATCGCAAGTCAGCACAACCCTATAATAACAATACCCTACCTCATTTAACCTATCCGACACATACATTTACATACTCCAAACAAGTATATAAACCCTCAATTCGAAGGAATAAGACACAGTTCCTCAACAGTAACTTCTCAGTACCTAGAACCTCTCTTTTAGAGCTACTAGTGAATAGATAGTCATGTTGAAAGGGTTGTAAACCTAATGTATTATTATTAACGTACTAATTGATGTACTGAGTTGTACAATTTATTATTTTATTAAAAGTGTTAATTCTAACTTGTGTTTTTTAAATATTATTGAGTCTCTCCAATATGTTAAGGTCCACAATAGTTGTAGATGATAAATTGAATATTTAATTAGTATAGAGGTATTAATGCTTATCCAGTGTTCAATATCTCATGTATGGTGTAACACTGAATGTGCTTCTAATTAGGTACATTACCACCACTTTTGGCCATTACATTATTGGCGCCCAACTGGTCTGCTATTGCGAATCAAACTCTCACTCTAGTACCTATTTTGAATTCTGGAGCTGCTGATCCAAGCTACTGTTTTGATTCCTCTGATCCGAAGTACTTTGCTGTGTTAACCTTGAAAACTCTCATTAAGTACTCCATGAGAAACGCATAAGGCGTGCTCTTGAGGAAAGGAAGTAAAGATTATTTGCGAGTAGAAAAAGATCAGTAGTGAAAAGAAAGCCAAACTACAAAAAAACCAAGGATATTTATTTACAAAAATAACAAAAATGGTGTATCTACAAATAATAAAAAGGTGAGGAAGAGTGTTTCGGCGATGGTACTGCAAACGGACTCATCAAGCTCCTGTTCAAACAAAACAAAGGAAAAACAAAGTAATAATTAATATTAATTATAATTCGCATCCCTCCCCTATAATTTAAGATTTATTAATATTGTTAAGTCGCGAAAAAATTTAGTTTTATGAATGAAACTTGGGAAAATTTATCCGAACCCAACACTACTAAAACAAATTTAACTTGGCTTATAGAAGCTAAAAATTTCTAACTAATTAATGTTTGTAAAAATTTAAATATCGAAGTAGATAAAAAATATTTTTCTTGTATAAAAACCTAAGAAGATATCCTAGTAACGATTAAGTCTAGTAAAGAGATTCAAAAATTATTAACCTTTGAAAATATTAAAATAATTTTGCAAACTACATGAAAACCTCGTGAACAAATTGCCGAATTAGAAAACCCAATAGTAAGAAAATATTTTGATCCTCCTACTACCTCCACTACACTATTACAAAATTTGGAAAACCCCATTCCATTCCCTAGAGCTAAATCAATTATTAATCTAGCTGATATCTCTGAGTGCTTTGAAAAATCTGACGAAGATTTCCTTAGCCCAGAAGTTGAAACTAAAATTTTAGAGAAGCCATATATTCCTCAAACAACTCCCGAAGAAAAAATGTCAGGCAAGGCAGCTGTTAATGTTAGACCTTCCCTTTATGATCACACCCCAGCCGAAGATATTGTATCATTTTTAATTGGCTTTAAAAATTAGGCAGAATCATTCAACTAGGATGCTAATATGAAATTCAAAAAAATAAGAATTGCGTTTTCTGGTCTTGTGAAACCGATGTTCGAAGACAGAATTCAAGCAAACCCCGAATGCAACAATTGGCAAAATACAAAACAAAAAGTTTTGGAAGTCTTCTCTAGAACTAAACCCCAACTACGCAAACTATTATACGAAAGGAGATATAAAGGTGAAGCTGATTTTCCTGCGTACATGATGTTCGTAGCTAAAATTTTAAAACAAATAGAACCTGGTATTACTGAAGAAAGAATTATCGAAAAAATTATACCTAATCTTTCCAAAAAAGAAAGAGAATTTTTAATAAGAAAAGAACTTAAGACAATTCAAGATTTGGACAAAGCTTTCTCTAAATACCTTGAATTTAAAGATAAATTATATGGACATTCAGATCCTCTTTTAAGATGTAAAATCGAACAACTAGAAAAGATTATTGAAGAATTAAGAGCTGGAAAGTCGGGAAAGAAATCTGAAAAAGGTGTAAATTTAGTTTCTACCAATCCAGTATGGAAAGCTGAGATGGAGAAAATGAGCGCTGCAATAGCAAATATTTCAAAATCTCAGGAATCCAGAAAAAATAAAAATCCCTAAAATAAAAATCAAAATAATAAAGAACAAAATAATAATAATCCGAATCAATATTCGAATCAAAATCAGAATCAAAACTGGAACCAAAATAACCAAAATAAAAACTGGATAACAACCAGAATAATTACCAAAACCCAAATCCAAATTATAAAGGAAGAAATTTTAATCCAAATTTTCGTAGAAATAATTTTCCCCGAAATAATAACGGATACTATTCGAATAGAGCTCCAAATTGGAACCAATATGGTCCCCCAAATTGGAACTCAAACTGGAATAATGCTCCAGCTTGGAATAGTACTCCATTTAACTCTCCCCAAAATTCCCCTTACGTGGCTGCTAACACTCAAGCAGTTGCACCTCCTGCACCCTTGATGCCAGCACACCCACATCAAAATCAAACCCCAAACACCCCCAAGCCTGCCAAAATAATTGCTCAAAAAACTAATTGTCCCTATTACAGATGATTTGTAACCTGTAAAGGATGTCTCGAATGTAGTCAAAACAGGTTAACTGTGTTAGAGTCCAACCTGCCCAGTCAAAATTATGCTCCTTTGACTTGGAAATGATGGCAATTACAAATACCCTGGCCAATTTTTATGAATATCTACTTGCATTACGCTTTGTAGTATACACGGACCACAAACCTCTGATTTACCATCAGAAATTTAATACTCCAAATCCAAGATTAATTAGATTAATCTCAAAACTAAATGAATACAGCTTCCAAATTAAACATATCGCTGGGGAAAATAACTGCATGGTTGACATGCTATCTCGTCCTCACGACAAACTAGATGAAATTACGTTTGAAAAAGGAGAATTTTTAGAGAATAAAAAATATACCCTCCCTGATGAAAAAAATGTGAATACTACGTGTAGAAATCACAATGATAATTCTATTCCATTAAATCCCGTATTTTATCAAAATCAAAACTTATGGTATTATCCAAATACCACCCCCCCAAAATTATCCCTACCCTCCTTCTCACGCCTCAACCTTCCCATATTATCCTGTGGTACAACCCATAACCCCTCCTAAGAATGAAATTACTCATTCTCAAAATTGCCCAAATTCCCAGACTACAACATATGTAGTAACAAGATCTGCTCTTAGAAGAGAGTCAAATCTCGATAATGAGGTCACCCCAACCCCTCCTGTGATTCCCAATTCCCCTCAAACCTCAAACCTCGAATCCCAACATCATACTTCTTTCTCAAACAGAAGTTCAAACTTCTGAACCCCTTCCAAAAATTGAATTACCTGAAAATTTAAAAACAATGCAGGAAAATGACCCGCATAGGAAAAATGTTATCTCATTACTAAATTATAATGAAAGTAAAAAAGATAAAAATAAAATGCGTAAACTGAATTGCTCGATCAAATTATACTTTCTGGATGAAAATAATGTCTTGAAGAAATTACCTAACCCAACCTCATTGTACGATGAAACGGTTACAGTAATTCCTGAAAAATTAATTCCGACAGTTTTGAAAAAACTGCATGACGATCTGTTGTATGGAGGTCATTTCGGAATTAAAAAGACCAAAAATAATATAAAAAATCAATTCTTTTTTAAAAACATGGCACAAAAAATTACAGAATATGTATTATCCTGTCATGAATGCCAAATTGCCCAAAACTCACCCAAAGAGATTGGTCATCTCAAACACATTGAAATCAAAAATCCTAAACATTTCTCGCATTTAGAAATCAATTTCATTGGAAAATTGAACACCGATTACGAACACTCGTCTGTGCTCATTGGTGTCGACAAAAGTACAAACTTTTGTACCATACGTCCAACAAAAAACCCAAATGCTCAATGTGTAATTGAGTATTTGAAGTTTATTTGTTATACGTATGGCACCCCCAGAAAATTTCTAGCAATAATGGAGGTCATTTTGGAAATGAAGCTGTCCGCAAATTTTGTGATAAAAATAACATTACGATTATTTATTCTTCTTTCCATTCCCCACAATCACAGGGTCTTGTTGAAAAAATTAATGGCGTAATAAAAAAAATCACTCTCTAAATATGATCACTCAAACAAAAAAGAATGGTTAGTGTGAGAAAGTGACGATCACTAATATGAAAGATTTCACATTAATTGAATAAGAACAACAACCAGCGATGATATTAAACGAACACCATTGAAGAAACACTAATTTTGAAGTCAACACAATAAGTAAAAGATTCAGTTTTTAAGATCTCATTTTATTTTATGTTCACGTAACAACATTTGGAGATCGACTAACTGACAGTTGAAATACGAATATACAATCAGCTATAGCCGATGACGTCACAAGCAGCGACCACGTTACGACTAAATATATCGACTATGAGCGAGGTCATGAGGAGCATATTCTCACACGCCTCCTCAAATCATATATGAACAAAAACATATCGTGAATATACGATTTGGACAAAACAAAGTCCAAAGAAATAACAACTAATATATATCGTGGTGAAGCTTAATAATTATAAACGTATTAAAATATTAAAGTATTCGTGTAATCGTGTATGATAATTATCACAGTCCGTATAAAAATATAAAATATATAAAATGGTAAAAATATGACTGTCAGAACACATATAAATGGTAAACATATAAATCACAAACAACTATATTAAATTTAGGTCATTACAAAAATTGACAAATGCAGGCTTTGGCAGACCTTTAGTAAACAAGTCACCCAATTGTTGGGACGTTGGAATATACATATAAATAAATGATTTGTCAACGTGTGAACATATGAATCTATACTTAGTGTCTATGTGTTTCGATCGTTTGGAATTCCATCTACCTGACTTTATGAGTCCCAGGCAGCTCTGATTGTCCTCGTAAATCACGGATCTTTTAGAGTGGTCAAACCGAAAGTCATTAATTAAATTTTGCATCCACAGTCCTTCGGATGTTGCTTCGCACAAGGCAATAAGCTCACTCTCAGTACTGGAGAGAGCAACAGTGGGTTGCTTCCTACTAGACCAGGAAACCACAGATCCAAATACTTTTACACAATAACCAGAAATTGATTTGCGAGTAGAGACGCAATTTGCCCAATCAGCGTCAGAGTAGATTTCTATTATATATTTATTATTATTATCCCTATTATAAGTCAAATTTAATTGTGAAGTAGTTATTAAGTATTTTAAAACTCGTATTAAATATTTATAATGTTCGTGTGTGGCTGTGCTTTGAAATTGACTGAAGTAGGATATCGCAAAGCAGATATCTGGACGAGAACCCAACATAAGATACATAAGACAACCCAACAATTGCTGATATTGATTATTCAAATTACGATCTATTCCATTTAAATCACGATGCAATTGTAGTTTGGGTTCAATCGGAGAATGTGTGGGGATACAATCCAAAACACCAAAACGTTTGGCAACAGACTCAATTAAAGATTTTTGATTTATTTCCAAAAGTCCATTCTCACGATCATAATTTATGTTTAAACCTAAATATTTATTAATCATTCCCAGGTCTTTGCACCTAAATTTTTTGCTAATTTTATTTTTATTGTCTATTATTAAATCATTATTATTGGAGCTGATGATAACATCGTCAACGTAAGTTAGTAAATAAACTATGGAATTTCCTTGTTTATGAATATATAAACAGTCATCAGCTATGCCTGGTTTAAAATCTAATGAAACCAAAAATTCATGGAACATAGTATTCCACACCTTAGGTGATTGTTTTAATCCATATATGGATCGGTTTAGTAATAAAACATTTCTATTTTTATCTAAATTACGTTCAATGCCTTCTGGAATTTCTAAGAAAACTTTGTCTTTAATTTTACCATTTAAAAAGGCACTACAAATATCAATTTGATGAATAAAATATTTAAATTTATTACTCAAGGCAAGTAACGCACGAACTGTTGACAGTTTGGCAACTGGAGCATAGACTTCGGTGAAATTAAAACCTTTTTGTTGCTGAAATCCGCGAGCCACTAACCTGGCCTTGTACAAAACATTACCAGCAGAATCAGTCTTTTTAGTAAACAGCCATCTACACGTGATTGTTGGATCATCCGTTGGACGTTTGACCACATTCCAAGTTTCATTGGAAGTCAAAGCATCAACTTCATCTTGAATCACTTTCTTCCAGCGATCAGACTCAGAGGACCTCAACGCCTCCTCAAACGTCAACGGGCAATCACTTTCAACAGCATTAGCTATGAAAAAGCAAGAATCTATAACATCACCAAAATCTAGTATATTATTAATTTCTCCATCCACTTCAATACTATCAACATTCGTTTCGTCAACTTCCTTCATTATAGGGTCAGAGTCATCATATTTTGATTTACCTATAGACTCTTCATTGAACTCAACATCTCTGGAGAGATGGATTTTACGTTTAGTCACGTCCAGTAACTTGTAACCTGCTGGCGAATATCCCACAAACTTCAATTTATTACTCTTTTTCTCAAATTTATCCGAACTGTGAGCGAAATCCAACATATAAGCATCGCAGCCAAAAACCCTCAACTTTTTATAATCATACTTCTCACGGTGCCATCTTTCATAAGGAATGTAACTTTTATTGGTTGGACACCGATTTAAAATGTAAGCAGCACACAATAAAGCCTCACTCCAGTAAATTTTATCCAGGCTGCTTTCATATATGAGAGTTCTGGCCCTCTCTCCAAGAGTACGATTCATTCGTTCAGCTTTACCATTTTGCTGAGGACATCCACCAACAGTGGGTTCTATGGAAATTCCTTTCTCAACACAATATGCTTTAAACTGTGAATTTATATATTCGGTACCACGATCGCACCGTAATCTCTTTACATTTGTATTAAATTTATTAGAAACCAATTCGTGATATTCAACAAATTTTGACAATACCTCAGTTTTGTTGTTCAGCAGATATACAAAACAAAAATTCGAATAATCATCAACGAACGTTAAAAAATATTTCTTGTCATTATACGACACTGGATTTATTATACCACAGACATCAGTATGGACTAATTCCAACGGACTTTTTGTTTTTTGTTCATGTCTGTCGAAAGGTTTTTTATGTTGTTTCCCCATAATACAGGGTTCACAAAATATTTCTCGATTATCAGACATATTAGGAATACGACCTTTATTAGACAACAGCTTGACATCATTATTATTCAAATGTGCAAGTCTCTTATGCCATAACTCTAACGGATTTTTATTTTTATTTTGTGTCAAATTACATGATTCCGTTACGTTATTATAAAAAGTTATTGTATATAAATTTGTTAAATTACTTTTCCCGGTTATAATTACGTTATTAGTTTTGTTACTTATTACATTAACAGACTCTTCCTCAAATACAGACCTACATCCAGCTCTAGCCATACATTTGACTGAGAGAAGATTGGTCGGAAGGTCTTTAGCAAATCTAACATTCTTTAATGTGATATTAATTCCATTTTCAGTTTTTAATTTCACAGTACCAACAGCTGAAACAACAAGTTCAACGCCCTTTTTGGCAACCATTATCGACTGAGGTTTTGTCAACATAATATATTCAGCAAATAATGAAATATCATTCACAATATGTGAAGTACATCCTGAATCTAACACAAAAACAATCTGTGGTGGTGCAGAAACTTTCGAAATAAGACCCTGATCAGGTACCAAGAAAGTCAAATCGATCTCAGAATATTCATTATTATTATTATTATTAAAAACATTATATGACTGTGAATTACTATTTCCATTACTATTACCATTATTCCTGTTATTATTCCCTCTGTTTGTAGTTCGATTATTATTTTTAGTATAACAATTTCTAGCTATGTGTCCCTGCTTATTACAGAAATGACATCGAATATTATTATTATAATTTTGATTCAAATTCTGATTACTAGACAAACCTGAATAATTATTATTACTAGAATTGTTGTCTTTATTATTATTTGACTGACTAAGATTACGCTGATCATTAACATTACTATTCCTAAAACCACCATGATTTCTAAAATTACGGTAATTCGATCTACCCCTAAATTTATTGTGATATCGTCCGCGTGAATTATAATTCGAACCAAAAAAAGCATTCTCTTCACCAGGAACACTTCCTGATGAAGGTTTTGGATTTGATGCATCAGGAGCGGAAGGCAAGCTTCTCGTCATCTTTTCGAGGTCCAGTTCACGTTGGAAATTAATAACCTTTCCAATCGCAACTTCCCACGATGGATTGTCAGCATCCTGCATCATTATTTTCAGCGGACGGAAATCACTTGGTAACGATCTCATCATAGTTAAAATACATTGTTTTACAGACGTTGTCTCACCCATTTCAGCCAAACGTCGAGTAACAGACCGAAATTCCATCAAGTAATCCTTCAGCTTATCACCAGGCTTGAATCGCATCGAGTACATCTTGGATCTCAGCTCAATCATCGTCATGTCGTTGTCCCTTCCAGCAAGCTGCACAATTGCCTGGAACATCGTTTTTGCCGTATCGTAAGTCTGGATCGCCTCGATAAAATTGTCAGCAACATTATTAGCAATGTAAAACATCGCCTTCGAATTCAGCTTTTCCCATTCTTCAGTACGATTCCTACCCGATGGAACAGAATTATGTACAACACTATATAAACCTTCTTTTCGAAGCAGCAGATCCATCCGGTATCGCCAAGTACGCCCATTATCTCCGTTGAACGGTTCCAGCATCAATTTCATTTCACGTTCCATTTTCGTTAACAGTCGCACAGCAAACAGCAAAAATCAGCGACGAAAAAATATCACAGGCAGACAGCCAAAAATTACACGAAAATGAACAGGAACGAACTAGACATACCGCTTGAGAATACCGTTTACATCAGGATCAAACAAAGAGAATTTAAAATTGAATGACGGTTACTTGGCAAGTTTCTGCAGCACAATTTTGCTCAGACATCACAATGGCAGCCTCTTCAAGTACGATGACTGGGCCCATAACCTGTGAGAAAGTGACGATCACTAATATGAAAGATTTCACATTAATTGAATAAGAACAACAACCAGCGATGATATTAAACGAACACCATTGAAGAAACACTAATTTTGAAGTCAACACAATAAGTAAAAGATTCAGTTTTTAAGATCTCATTTTATTTTATGTTCACGTAACAACATTTGGAGATCGACTAACTGACAGTTGAAATACGAATATACAATCAGCTATAGCCGATGACGTCACAAGCAGCGACCACGTTACGACTAAATATATCGACTATGAGCGAGGTCATGAGGAGCATATTCTCACAGTTAGACACCATCAACAAAATTATTTTTGCATACAATACGAGCCCAATTGATCATTTAAACAAAAGATCTCTGTTATATTTACTTTATGGCTTTAACCTAGAAATACATTTACTGGAAATACCAGAAAATACGAAAAATATTACAACTCGCGAAGAAGAGATCAAAATCCTTCTTCAAACAAGAGAAAAAATGCTAAGTTAAGCAAAAAAGCATCGGAAAAAAATGCAAAACATTATAACGCTCATTATAAGATCGTTGACTTTGAACCCAACAATCTCGTTTTGCTGCTTCAATCAAAAAACGTCGCAAAAAATAAATAAAATATACTGGACCACATAAAATTGTTAAGAAGGTCACAGATTTAAATTACGTAATTCGCATAAAAACCGATGACAAAACCGTGTACGATGAAACGGTTCACGTACGACGATTAATCCCGTATAAATCTTGGAAATACGACGAAATAAACAACGAAACGAATGCCAATGAAAATCTCAAAACCCCCCTCACAACCCAAATCTTGCCTAAACTGAGGGGTTGCCCTTGGAAAAAACACGTATAGATGTGTGTAAAGTCTATTACCTGCATCTATGGTTTTTATTTTATTTTATTTTATTATTATTAAACCTCCTCCTGTAAATATAACTTTCGAAAAATATTGTACTCTTGGCATATAAAATTTTTTTTTCTCTCTTTCTTTCTCTTCTTTCCAACAAAAATATATACGAAAACCTGAAAAAATTACTAGTATTAAATAAATTTTGATAAAAACTTACCAATAGCCTACGTTTCGGAGTACCCTTCCAGGAAATTGGATAGACATTCTTCCCTGCTGGAACTGCTGCTTTCGGTGGACATCGGGCAAGTGTTTTCTGGTCTTCTGGCGTTGTCAGATGAACTACCCTCTTCTGTGGATATGCTATCTTCTATGGATGGCGTGTCCCATAGAAAAGAGTAGACGGTTGGCTAGGTTAACAGCCAACTGCTGCGCAATGACATGGCCCAATTGTGTTCTGTGGCGTCATAGTGCCGCAGCAGATGAAAGCCTGTGGTGGAAATTGATACATCCAGACAAGGCTTGAAATGTTGGTTAAGAAACCTAACAAATCCAACCCCATCTGGCCCCATGAGTAGATCCATTAAATAGTATCGATCGAGATGAACATACTCAATGGTCACTGTCTCGTTGCTTTGTTGTGATACACACAACAAACCAACCAACAGACTGGAGAGTATGCCCAACCCAACCAGGCTGCGAGTGTCCAAATTTCCTTTGAAGATAAGTTTCAGCCCCGTAGGAACAAACTCAATAGCCATCAAACACGGGTAAAAAATTCAGAGCTCGAATGAGAATTTTTTTACAAAAACTTCGGACTTAGGGCAACAGGTGAAACAAACTCTGTGACATCAGTACCCCAAGTCCTCTTCAATCGCCTCCCCCAGATTCCAGTTTGGTTCAAAATTGTTTAGAAACGCTCAATGGCTTGGAACGGACAAAACTCGATAAAATAGTGAAAAAAGTCTATGAAGAGAGTAAAATAATCGCAGTTCACACATGCAGTCCTGGAAGGGCCGAATCTTTGTGAGAACTTTGTCACCAATAAACCAGGTCTCGATGGTCTCCACAACACCGGTTAACATGAACATCTGGTTGTTCATGTACAGAATTGACATGGTGGTAAATTTTGGAAAATTAAACTTTTATTAAAATTGAAAAAAATGTACCTGCTCCACGCATTATGCCACCACACTAAAACGCGCACAACACAAAAAAACACGGAAAGAAAAGAAAAGGAAAAATAAAAAACTTGAAAAATAGTACGAAAATAAAGTTATACGAAAAATCAGAAAAAGAGATCAAACAAAAGAACAGACCCGGACTAATTGAAGTAAAATTTGAACTGTCTGGTCAAACTTTGTAACTTTTATATCCAAATTATAACCGAATTATTAATACGTACGTTTGCTAAAAATTCTCTCTCTCCTCACTTTTCCCCAGCTTCGTACGTCCCAATAAAATTCCTCAATCTAAGATCCAGAAACAATTCACTCGCAAATAATTTAGACGTTGCATTCTTTCTGTTTCAGAAAATGTATACGAATCTAATTTTCTATGTCGCAATAATTATTTCTTCGGTAATAATTGCGCAAAGAACATTGTCTGACCCATATAGGATTACAACGGCATCAACTGGCTCTTATTTTCAAGAAATAAGCAATATTTTTGTATATTCTAAATCTGCTCCAATAATTTACTCTATTAAGCTAGACCTGCACAAATCAGCAGATAACTTACTAGCAACAAACTTCAAACACAGGTTGTGTAAAGAAACAACCTAGAAAAATTGCAAATACGCAGAAATGGCAAAATGTTTGAAAAATGCAATAAAAAACCTGAAAGAACAAAATATTGTGATGATTCAAGACTTTTACTCGACCCCATCTTCCATTCGAAGCAAACAAAGGGTATTTACCCCGATCAGATCTTTCTTCGGAGATGCGCTACGCTTTTGCTGTCGAGTTCTAAATTTTAGAGATAGATGAAACTTTCTCACAAATGAAATTTCTTTAAAAGAAGAATACGACATAATAAAAAATCAACTTTTGACCGAACATACATCGTTAGTGAATACGTCTACTAACCTGCATTGTTTTATCGATCACACTAATAGTTTCATGACAAAATTCATCTCACATACAAACTCATTTATGGAAAATTCTCTCAAAGAGAATGAACTATTAACATCTCTAAACTATATTCAAGGATTTTATGATCATTACTTAATAAATAGGTTAAGATTATCAAATATCCTAACATCCTGTAAATCATATATGATTCCTTCTTCAATTATTTCGAAAGAAATTCTCGAAAAAGATATCCTAAAACTCTTGGAAATTACGAAAAATCTAGATCTTGATCTAGCCATCCCGATTAAAGATATTTAAAATTACTATCATGCAGAACTTGTAAACTGCAACTTCTATAAAAATACTTTGAAATTAGAAATTAAAATACCCCTTAAACAACTTGATTCAAAATACAAAATTTATGGCTTTATTCCGCTCACATTCAAGTCATTCTAATGAACTGTGTAGCTGGGATCAAGAACCATCTTTAATTATTCGTGAAATTAGAACAAATACTGTACATTACATTACAGGAACAAACCTTCATTACTGTAATTCAGACAAACCATTATGCTTCCTTCCGCCTAATAGAGGAAGTGATAAATTATCTTCCTGTGCAAAGAATCTTTTCTTTCAGGATCTAAATCGAAACTTACTACAATCCTGTTCATTTAAATGTAATACAAATAATAATCAAACTCTAGTGCATCCTATTGGACACACAAAATTTGCTATCGTAAACTTTAACTCTCTTGTTGCAACCAATACCATTACAAAAAAATCCGAAAAACTTAAAATTAATAATAACTCCCCTGGAACCTTCATCCTTGATGTACCTTGCCATATTCAAATTGAGAATATCGACTAAAACAATAAAAATATGACAATTATCCCAATAGAAATCCCCTGTCTCTCTGAATTACTAGAAGAGACCATTAAAATCAAAAATCATTTACCCCTACTGTGGACATACTTTTCCGAGTCTACAGAAGCTTTGATCTTGCCATAGACCTCGCAACAACAAAAGTCTATAACCCTAAATGGAAAAATTTTGTTCCTCATACTGTTCCCATGAATGATCTGGAGAACAAAATTAAATCCTTTGAACTTCTTTGGAAAATTTTTTTTTCCTGATTTTTTTTGTTCCCCCGGAGAATTGCGTAACGTATATTTTCATCTATTTTTAGAAATGATGAACATATTAGTCTACACGTTTTCAAATACCAAAAACGTAAGTATTCATCAACAATAAAACATCCTATAACTCTTTATAAACAACCACAAATTTACTCGTATTTGATTTTATGAATATAGATATAATGTCTGTATATTCATGACCTAATTATGCCTGTCCCTCGAGTATATTGCAAGTCAGCACAACCCTATAATAACAACGCCCTACCTCATTTAACCTATCCAACACGTACACTTACATACCCCAAACGAGTATATAAACCTTCGATTCGAAGGAATAAGACACAGTTCCTCAACAGTAACTTCTCAGTACCTAGAACCTCTCTTTTAGAGGTACTAGTGAACAGATAGTCATTTAAAAAGGGATGTAAACCTAATGTATTATTATTAACATACTAATAGATTTACTGTGTTGTACAATTTATTATTTTATTAAAAGTGTTGATTCTAACTTGTGTTTTTTAAATATTATTGAGTCTCTCCAATACGTTAAGGTCCACGATAGTTGTGGATGATAAATTGAATATTTAATTAGTATAGAGGTATTAATCCTTATCCAGTGTTCAATATCTCGTGTATGGTGTAACACTGAAAGTGCTTCTAATTAGGTACATTACCACCTCTTTTGGCCGTTACAAGGCTATCATATATTGCTCTATCTTTTATTCAATACACATACCTGGTTATGGTTTTGAGTAGGGAGTACCAATGAGCCACTGTCCTCAGACTGTCTCACTTGACAGAACAGTTGATGCCTATACCACCTCTTCCAGCATTCAACACCTCAAATTCCTACCAACTCCAGCATTGAACCACTGAGTTCCACTTTTCATCCACCAGCGTTGAACCCATAATGTTCCGCTCCCTCAGTGTTGAGTCCACAAAACTCCACTCTTTCTCTCTCTCTCTCTCCTTCAGTCAAGATGTGGCTTGATCAACTCTTGCTCAAACAACATCAATCAACCTTCACATAACACTGGTGACCAGGAGATGCCTCCAGCCTAAAACCCGTGAGAACCTCCAAATTGCCACACTCGAGTCTTACACGTGTTTATCATCGTCTGTTTCCCCTGGAAACATGTTGGGGGTGAGTAGTGTGGCGACTTCCAACCAGTAGTGATGGGTATACTTGTGCACTTGCTGGTAGGTTGTGTGGCCTGTCCCTACATTACATTGGGCAAACACTCCTTTGGCACACACGGGTTAGTAGTTCACCACTACTAATCTAATTTAATACTGAGCATGGCTTACACACATACACAAGGTTGAACATTAGTTGTACACCTGAGCATACTGCAGCATCCTACACAAATATTTCCAAGCTTTAAAATTCAAATCACACTCGGTACTTATCCCTATACAAATTCCTTAATTAATTTTAAATTTTCTCAAAGTTTAAAATTCAAACCACCCTGAATACTTATCTATTCGAAAAATTAATCCTACTAATATTACACATAAAAAAAATTCAAAATCCTCTTATAAAATTCAATCTTTATCCTCAAATTCAAATTTTTCCAATTTTAAATTTCAAAACTCCCCCTGTATTTATATGTAATGATATTTTTTTATCATTCACCTCTAAATTAATTCATCTATTCTAAATTCGTATTTTCTTACATCATTCTCCTTATTTTTGTGGATTTATTCTTTCTTTCACTCAGTCATTTCAGTCTAGTTCAAACTTGCCTTTCAAGTCTTGACTTGTCTGATGACATCACCTTCCATTCTCTATAAACTGTTCTCGTCCATATTTATGATATCACCTTTTCTATGAATATATTTCAATACCTTGCATTTATTCAAATTCCTACTAATTTCTTAAACACTCCTACTTTGTCAATTTTACTACATTTCATTGGTTTTATCCAAATTACATTCTCCTTAAACATCCAGTCATATTCATATCTCCCACAACACCCAATTCAAATTACTCGAACTTCACCTTCAGTTATTAGTCTAATGTTCTGTACAATTCATTCTATTAATTTTATCTTAACGTGTAATAACCTACACACTCTTTTATAATTATTCAAAATAATATACACTTATAAAAAATAATATTGTCATGTATTGTTTTGTAACAATTACACTGTTACAGAGACATAGAGGCCAACAGAACTGGAGTAACTACTAGAGCCAATTTAAGGCTTGTAAGTTATCTTACAAGTGTGTGGGGGCAGCAGTAGGCATGGTCTTGGCAAAATGGGAACAGGACCAGAAGAAGCAGTAGACTCAAAAGTCCCCCCAGGCACACAAAATCATTTTTGCAGCTTGAAAACTGGAGGGAGTAGCAATGGGGACAATACTCATATGAGGTACAGGGCCTTGTACTCCTCAATGACAGTTGCTGACAAAAGGCTGGCTTATATTTGTCTCTATGACGTTAAACAATGCATGCACATTTGTATGTTCTTATCTGTATGTATGTACAAGTAAGATACATTATACAGACTGTGACGAATTATCTGATGGAAATCTCGGTGATGTCACAGCCCAGTACCAAATGTGCTGCTTCATTTCTTATCACTTCACAGAGATAGGAAATGACGTAATGCTATGACATAATACCATATGTATATGTACATATGTGTATCTGTGTGCGTGTACCAAATCCATTATATAAACTCATGAAACTGGCTACAAAATTTCCAGAGTTTGCCTTGGATTTGGCTCTCCCATACATTCGTGTTTGATGTGGCAGAACACGCAAAGCTTTTGATTACCTTCTATGTGTGAATACTTCTCACAACAAGGTATTCTACAATGACATTGGGAAATTATACCTTGTTTGGGAAATATAATTTTGGTGATTATGGATTCTTGGGATTAGTGACTTTGGGAAAATCAAATTGGGAAAACTGTATCCCAACCCAAATTATCGTTCTGAAAATTTATTGTTCTTTTAAGAATACTAATGCAAAATTCATCAACAAAAATTTTAGGCTATCATTTTAAAAAATATTTCTCAACTTGTTTTGATGGTTTTATGAAGCTATTATCGGTTTGAGAGGTAGTGTTACACCCAATCATTAAAAATTTTACAATTTATTTATTTCAGCTTAGCTGTAGTTTTACCAGTGTCAACTTCGAAGTCAACAGATTCGCTCCTAGCATTTTACCTCAAAAATTTCTGCAACAACTTCAGAATAATATAATTGCAACCAAATCTACAACCAAGCACGTCTACCTTGCGCACAAGTCGCAAAAGAACATATACGAAACGTAGCAACTTTATAATTAGCACAGGATTTTTATTCAACGTTTAAATGCCAGTAAATCACACAATAGCAAAACCCTAAATAATAATTGATCACCTTAAAATAATTTCGCACATTCAGTCTTGTTATATCTGATTCAGATTTGGTTACTGGTGTTACTGGTCATTCAAGAATTGAAAATAAGAATATCTCAATAATAGCAAATACTAAAACAACAATTTTAAAAACGCGATTTTTGTTCAAGTTCATAATTAACTCTTATCTACGCTGATGAGTACACACAAAAAAAAAGAAAAAAAGATACCATTATAAAAAGAAGGTCAGCTGGTAGAAATTAATCCTTCAAAGTATATAAATAATTGAAATATTTTACAAAATTCATACTAACTGGTATAAATCAATAAATGCGACTCGCATTAATTATAGTGAAAATCGTATTCAAGTATAGGTGCGTAAAAATATTTTTGAAAAGGTAAAAAATGCATAAGTTGAATTATTCCATGAAAGTACTTCAGCTCCCCTAACACCAATTTTCATCTCTTATGAACATAATTCGTTTGTCACAACCATCACGGAATAAATTCTTTGTTCATGAAGACGAAAATTTTAGTTTAAACAATAGTAAGAAGCGTTCATTAAATAAATAAAATGGTTAAAAAAAAAAGGAAAACAAAAACTGTTACATTTATGGCGATTTCCGAAAATGTAGAATTCGCATATCGACGACTATTATTGACCACTTTTAACCGAATTATATGGACATGTGAATAAACCAACGCTCTTAATAAATAACTAAAAAATTATTCATTAAGTACGAATTCTCGAAGATATCCCTCTGTAACACACATTCAAGTACAAGCATCTCTTCAATATTAGGAAAAAAACCCGCAAAATAACAGGCTTCGATTGCAGGTCACAAACTGGAACTGACGCTTTCATTTTGTTTAAATGACTATAAAGAGTACGAGAATCAGTATCAACAGTCCCGACAATAAGCCGATAGCTATCCACTGACTTCTGTCTGGAAAAAAAAAACAAAAAAAAACATCATCATCTGGTACTCATAAAGATCTAACGAATGCTCATTTAAAAATTCTAATTAGGTTGAAAATAATGATTAATAGCTGCTTAGACAAAGGATAATTCTTCAAATATGAGTAAGAGCATGGGTGACAAAATATTAAGAAAGAATTAGTTCATTCTTTCATTTACTTATGTACGTTTTTTGTTTGTTTCAGTTTTTGATATTTATGAAATAAGGTCGAAGTTATTTTTGGAAACAATAACAGAAATAATGGATGCTAAAATAAATTTTTTATATGATACTTGTTCTTTCATTTAATGTTTATTTCAGTGTTGGACTCCGGGGGCTTGAAGTCCTTTGAAGTATGAGGTAGACGAATATTAAATATAACATCAGAGAATAATTAAAAGAAAAAAACACAAGTACCGCACTAATAAAAGACTTTAATGAAGAGAGAGATATTCACATGAATAGACACAACTCATGAACTGAACAGATTGACGACACAACTGAATAGGAACTGGAGAATGACGATACAGTGTTACCAACTAGTGATTGAACAATAATTAATGTACCGACATTCAGAAATGGCAAAAGTTAGTATTTTAACAAATTGGAGTTATTTTCCAGCAATCGTCTTATTTCTAACACAATTTATCGATGTTTTTTATTTTTGAGTCATTCAATTCAAATTTTACTAAGAGAAATTGGTCCCAAGTCATTTCCCCCAGAACGTGATTTCAAATTGTAACAAATATTGGAATTTAAAATGGAACTAGATGGCGCTGTGCTAATGTGCTATGAAAGGGTGATCATGGAGAAAAGAGTCATAATTCCTATTGAATGAAAATATGATAATAGGTACCTTAATTCGATTATGTCTTAAAATAATTAATACTGAAGATGATTAAATTTTTTTTCATATATTTGAAGACAAATGACATTTGTATAGATCAGAAAAAAATTATGACTGTCACTGCACACCAAATACCTCAATTTCAGCTTTGAATTTGCATAGTACTAAATGTATTTTCCTGTATGATCGCTGATCACCTATTCACTGTTTCAACAAATTTCCGCTAGATGTTGGCTACTTTGATCTTAAATCCCAGTGGGTATTTTCCTTTGACTATACATTATATGTATAGTACTGGACCAGTAATGAAAGTTGATTTCTGGTTCAACACGCCGGTGCTAAATAGGCAATCGTAGCGTACCTTTTGATGTACTTTGCTTTGCCTTTATGTACGCTATATCTGTAAATTTAAGGGATGTCTTTATCAGATGTATTCTAAATTGGTGAACTCAAGCAAAACATTGAAAATACGCAGAAGATACTCTATAGTTGCCTACTTTGTTGCCGGCATGTCCTGACATTGGTTTTATTGAGCTTTACTGATACAGTAGGTACTATATAGTCAAAGAGTATTTCCTAAAATCTTTGATTATATAGTACTGGATATGGACTGCTTAAACTGATGAGAAAGTGAAAACAAAATCTTAGGTGTAAGGAAAGGAATGTTTAGGGTGTAAAGGGTGCAAGCAACTGGGATTCTTATGCGAATAGGTGGTGCTACTATCGGTTGTTAAAACAAAACAAATAGGAGTGAAAAAACAACCAAAAAATTTATCAAACCACATGCAAACTTGATGAGCAGCCAATCAGTTATATGAATGATAAGAACTGATACCTCTTATTTGAACTTTGATAGAAACCCGCTAGATGTGAGCCAATTTGCTTAAAAATCGCAATACTTGGACTGGTTCGTCGCAAATGGATAAGTGATAAGAACCAATAAAAACAGATAATTTTATTTATATGCGCCCGTTGCACCCCAGGCTTTCCCTTCCCTATTGTGGCAAATGATATCTTCACTTTTCTTGTTCTACCTCCTAGTTGTTCAAGAAGTCCATATATAGTAATGTATAGTTAAAGCCTAAAATTCTTTTCAATTTCAGCGCACTATTTGACAGTCAAACAGACTAAAGAATGCACTGAAACTCAGGTACTCATAAGAACAAAAAAGGTGAAGTGATTGAAAAAATGCAGTGGGTCTTACACAAATTCGATCTATTTATGCTAATGTTTAGAAATTATACATTAATTTAAACGAATTTCCTTCATTTAAGTGAAATAGAGATTCCCTAAAGTTATTTCTGTGTCTTGTAGTGAATATACAAGTTTGGAATTTATAAAAAATTGAATATCTGTAGACAATGTATGAGAAAATGGTTTTCTCTAACTGGCGAAAGTGGTTAGAAAACTGCTTGAAAAAAGGTCATGAAAAAAGTTAAAAATGATTCACCTAAATTCATTTTGTTGAGAAAACTATGCAGGTTCAAAATATGTCAACAGTTTTATTATGGAAGTAAAATTTTCCAAATTATTTAGATTTCTACTTGCAAAAAAAAAAAAAAAAAAAAAAAATTCCACAGCAAGTCTAATCACTTATTGAACGATGGTGTAAATCTGGGGTTAAAATAGCTTCGCCCTTCTTGGGCGCTTACAAATTGGGCCACTAAATGCCAGCTACTTCAGTTTTACTGTGGAATATAAAATAATGATTATGATAGTAGTAAGTGGGCATCTTGAGGACAATTTCTCCACCGTTGACAGGTGGCTTTATTCAACAGTAAAAGTTTGTTGATTTTCCCCTCTCTGTCAGTACATTAGTCCGAAGAAATGTTGTTTGTTTACCATTGAGTGGAAGGGCTTTGGTGGCCGTAAATTTTTTTCATTTTTTCATTGTTGGGTGTAAGATGAGAAATTTTTTTGGTTTCTGATGGAAAATTTTTTTTCTGGGGGAAAATTTTTTTGGGGAAAAATTTTTGTGATACATTTGAAAAGTGAAAAATATTTTTGAACTTTGAAAAATTTTTTGCGGGAAAAGTGAACAAAAGTTATTGCAATTTTTTTATTGTTGGGTGGCAGTGGCAACAGCATTTGAAAAATTATTTGTGGACAGTTATTTAGTTTTTTGTCATTGGGGAGTGGCAGCAGAGGCGGAAGTGGTGTATGAAGAATTTTTTGGGGAAATTGTTGTATTTTTTTTTGTTGGACAGTGGCAGCAGAGATAAATTATTTGATGTCAAATGTATTTTTTTTTGTCGTTGTGCAGTGACAGCATAGGTAAATTGTTTGGTGGCAGTTGTTTATCTTTCGTCATAGGGCAGTGGCAGCAGAGGTGGAGGCAGAGTCAAATTTTTTGGTTGCAGTTGTATTTTTTTTCATGGTTGAGCATGGCAGTGGAGGCGGCCGTAGTTGTAAAATTATTTGGTGATAGTTGTTTTTTTTTGTGGGGCAGTAACAGCAGAGGCAGAGTCAAATTTTTTAGGGAAATTGTATTTTTTTTCACAGTTGGGCATGGCAGTGGAGGCGGCTGTAGTTGTAAAATTATTTGGAGGGAGTAGACAATTTTTTTTTTTTTAGTCAGGTGGTGGCTTATTCTCTCTAAATTTTGATTAGTTTAAATTTGGTGGTTGTGGAGTTGACATCAAGGTAAATAAGTATTTGTGGATGTTTGATATTTCTCTCTTCCTCAAATAGTCTGCCATTGTGGATTTTGAATCTCCTCTCTGTTAGGCTAGTCCTTTCTGATAGAGGGGAATTACAACTTCTTAATGGTGGGTGAAAGAGGAAGGATGGGTTATCAAACATGCACAAGTCCCTACATAGAATAAATACGTCATCCATCTACCACCTTTCATGGCAATGAAACAAAAAAGTAATTTATGCTGCTGCCACCACTGTAAAATGTCCGTCATCTCTATCTTTGTTGTAGTCGTTGTCATCTTTCCTTGCAATATTTGGGAGATAAAAAATAAATTCGCCTTACAGCACCGCCACCTTCTGCTTAAAATAAACCTTTTTTCCTGGGGAATAGTAGAAAAATTAAAGAAGGATAGCACCAGCACCAATGACACAACTGCCAGTCTTATGAGAGTATGGGTGAGTGAAAAATAAATCGAAGTGTGCGTGTATAATAATGACAACGACAACAGCCTGTCTTGTGAGAGTGTGGGTGAGTGAAAAAATAAAATCAAAGTGTGCGTGTGTAATAATGACAACGACGGTGAAGACAACAACAATGACTGTGACAATATCGACTGTGATGAGCAGGAGAGTTGAACAAGTGAATGAAAAAATAGCTAAATCTAATTTTTATAGTAAGGATGAAATACAATAACGGACCAATCAGGTACAAGTACTGGTGTTCTCTATTGTGATTGGTTCATTAACTGGTAATAGTTTTACTATAAATATTACAACTCACTTTATTTTCATTCATTGCTATTTTTTCAGATGGCGAAGCTCTTGTCAGATGACTATCAAAAAATAGCAGTACTCCGCTCTCATTCAACACAAATTTACAAATATATTTGCGCTCTTTCATTCCTTCATTCTCTGTTCATTCTTCACACTCGACACGTTGCCTGCTCGCCTATCAGTATACCTGACTGACACGCAACTTGTTCATATTTCATTTACTATTCTTCACGCATATTTTCACCTTTTTGGACTTATTTTGCAAAACTTTTCAAAATTTTTTGCTGATACTTTTATATTTTTCCAAATTTTCTTGACTGTGAAAAAGTCAACTCTCATACTGTTCCGACATACTTTCTTGGCTATTAAAAAATATTTCACGATTATTATAAATTTTCGGACTTGTAAAAAATTTTGCAAAACTTTTTGAATTTTTCAGATTTTTTTTTCCACATTTTCCATTAGTCTAAAATATTTTTCACAATTTCTGTTGACCCAAAAAGTAGCATATATACAGATGCAGTTGGGACATTACCTCAGTTGCGATCCAACTGTCTTGCAGTTTGGACGAAATTTTTTTGCTGAAAATATTGTAATATTTTTGCACATTTTCTCCACTGTGGAAGAGTATATATAAGGGTGCAGTTTGGATTTGACTTCAGTTGCAATCTGACTATCATACCATATGGACACAATTTTCCTGCTCTCTCTCTCGCTCTCTGCTATACACAGATTTAAAAAAAAAAATTATGGCTTTTAAAACCATTGCCAAATTCCACAATCACCTTGAAACTGTTTTACTGGCACTCAATCCAGTAGTTCTTGATGATAGTGTTGAAAGGCGAAAGGTTATTACAGCTATTGACATGTTGGTTGAACAAGCTTTTTCACTCGAACCAAAAATTAAAATGGTTGCCCCATACTTCATGCCAAATGAGGAAGAAAAAAAAAGAAAAAGAAATATAGTTAAAACCACACCACTCGACAACATTCAAGTAGAATTTATGGCATCGTCAAACCCAACCTGCTCGTTTGGATGCTCGCTGTAGTAAAATTTCAGAACCTAAACCCAAACCCAAAATCAGTTTTTCAAATACATCGCTAACCAGGATTTCAGTGCTAGCAACTTGGAAAATGCTAAAAATAATCTTTTGACCTCTTTGAAAAAAATTAATGTAACCGAACCCACCATTGTCTCACCACCATCACCACCATCACCACCTGAACCATCCATCCTGTCACAAGCATTAGCCGATATTTCACTTGATTCACCATCATCATCATCATCATCATCATCATCATCATCATCATAATCATAATCATTCTCATTTGAAAATGGCCTTTCTCAGGGCCAACTCTTACAGACATTCAGATGAATGAGTTACTCGAAGAATTGGCACTGTCTTGGGACTGTTTAGAATTTAACGATGTACCTCTGATTCCAGTTGCCTTAGTACTTGAGGAGGATTTAGAGATGGAACTGTTGGCTGAATTGGAATTGTCGGAGGATAGTTCCGATGAATGCATAGACGGACCTTCACCTAATATTAGGAACAATTTAGTGAAGGAACTGTTGGCAGAATGCATAGACAGACTTTCATCTACTTTTAATAATAATTTAGTGAAGGAACTGTTGGATGAAATGGAATTGTCTTTGGACAGTTCCGATGAATGCGTAGACAAACCTTCATCTACTTTTAATAATAATTTAGTGAAGGAACTGTTGGCTGAAATAGAATTGTCTGAGGACAGTTCCGATGAATGCCTAGACAGACCTTCTCCTACTTTTAGCAGTAAAATTAGGGACCAAAAAAATTTAGCTTTAAATGTATTCCACACGGAGGCTACTTTGCCTCTATTTAGTTTCAGATGTATGCCTAGTTTAAGTCCTGTAAATACGAACACTCCTGAGGATCCACCTTTCCAAATGCCTGTGTTGACTCCCAATAAATGTGTGAAGGCAGTGGTAAGAGATATTTTCCTCAATGAGAATGATGTAGAAGTTGCTACACCTGATTGGCCGTATGCGAAGAAAAATATCAAAATGAACAGGGCCCCTAAAATATCAAGAAAGACGAAGAATGCTGTTGCTACTGCTGTTGGGAAGGAGACCACGTTGTGTGAGATTTTCCCCTTCAGATATGAGTTTTTCCCACGATGTAATGCCACACCTAAAGTGTATAAAGTTAAAACACCATTTTTCCCTTTCACGGTGACATTATTGTTCCACCATGTAAATGTACCCAGTTAAAATTTATAAATATTTGAGAAATCACTCAACATTACATTCCTAAATTTCAAAATTATATTCACGATTATAAAATTCAATTAAAAAAAAATGGCCGACTGCGATCTCATCACCAAAGCACTCGATGAGATGATTGCATACAGTAAATCAAAAACCAAATGGTGGCAGGGGGATAAAATGAATATTGTGGTGGGGAATGCAAAATTTAACAACCCCATTTCTACGGAGTACGCTTGTAACAAAATGACGAAGAAACTTAAAGAAAAAATAACTCAAATTCTAACTTCTGACAAAAGTGTTGTTCTGATTGAATGCATTTTCACTTTACATGTAATTAATATGCTGCGTGGTTTAAAACTTAAAAAAATATTGAACTTGGCCACTGACAAACATTTGAAATAATGCATACTGCGAATTAAAAATAACGATACATTGTGTGCCCCACAGGCCATCATTACTGCCATGTCCTACCACACTAAAAAAATTAGTGGTCAAATACTGACTGCAGCCAACGCCATTAGACGAGTTTAGGAGTTTGCCACATATTACGTGGACCACCCTGCACACCACTTCCCCCTGCCATAGCACCAGCGATATGAGAGGAAAGTGCAAACCAAGCAAGCAGGATGCCCGAGTGGAGAGCGCAGACTCGCAGCATTTCTCAACGTGCAATAGCCGCCACTGATGCTCACACTGAACTAGTCACTAGCTTGTGAGGAAGGGTATGGGGCAGACCCTATAGTTACAAACCATGATGTTGATAAAAAAAAGCTTTGATGCTTATCTTAAATCACACTGTGTTCATCAATGAGGTTTATGCCGGTTTGGGGGTACAAATCAGTAATTCCTACCTCTTGTCGACTCCCAAAACCAACATCACAAAAAGTTACCAATGGATGCTGTTGGAAAAACAAGCGAGATTTGTCACGTCTTAGGTGAACCACCGCATTATTAAAAATATATTGTAATCCAACAATTTATATATCTCTTTTCACTATTTATTTAAAAATTTAAAAGTAAAAAAAAAAAAAAAAAATGAAAACCGCTCAAAAATCTGCCATTTGATACTGTAGGGCACCCAGCTAGTCAGAAATGATAATGAATCTTCGAAATAAGCCAGTCTCACTGACAAATGAATTTTTAATTTTCACATTTTTTAACATTGTTTCGAAAAAGGAAGTTTCTTCTGAGTCGTTCTCGGTTGTATCCATTTCAGTGATCGGATTCAAAATCGAAAGATGGAATTCCCGACCTTAAATGGTGGCGATGTGTTCGATTTATTCCAAGTGATGCTCCCACACACATGTGATCAGAATGTTTGTACTGGGAAACCTTCAGCCAGGCATCCAGACCACCCAACTCCCACATTGGCATAAAAATAACCTCCGGAGCTCCTGACACCAAGCAAAGTAGCCACATTTCTGAAATCCAGCGAAAAAAAACATCACTCACTTACCATTCGATAAGTGTAACACTTTTGCCACTTTCTTCATAGTTGAGTCAATTCGAGAATCAGTCTGCTCGATTTCACCGTGTAACTCGTTCAACATTCTGGGGGGAAAAAAAGCAGCAATTGTATAAAACAGGAATGAAATAATTAAATCTTTAATTAATTCAGTAAAATTTGCAAAAATCCAAATCATTTCAGCATGAATGTTTTGGCCGATTTAAAAATACCTAAAGAAAGGGAATTATTTTATCGTAACACAATCTCAAATTAAACAAAAGTATCGCCAAAATATGAGGGAAAAGAAAAATCAAATCAAAATCAAACTACGGAAAATTTTTCTTACTTTTTAAAGAGAATTAGCGGGCCATTTGTTTCAAGTATAATAATTAAATTGAAATGGTTTATGAAGGGAAAGAATATAGCAATAAATTTCTTCAAAATACAATAAAACACATGCTTCCTACTCCTGCAAATCAAGACTGTAATGCAAGTAACTGATAATTTATTCGTTATTTAACATTCTCGAGGTGTCATTTTTTTACATTAAGGGAAAACCAGACAAGTGGGATGAATTAACAAATCGAAACGGTGGTTGTCAAGCTGTTAGTTTTGTACAACGGTTGAAAAAAATTATTTCGTTACAGTGAGAATATTATAGAAAAATTTGTAATAGAATCTGAGAAAATTATTTAGAAATTCAATATATTTAATGTAAATTAAGCAAAATCTCATAAATTTTGTTTTCCTTCAAATTCATAATATAAAATGATCAATTTAATTTTTCTCATCAAACAGGTACTTTCAGTCTACTCGACACTCTTGACAGCAAGTAATCAAGTAAGTCGGTCCTGGATAGTCAACTTTACAGCGTGACTTACTCGTCTTGTTCGTCTAATTCGATGCCAATCTGCTTCGACATATTTTTTAACGTGCCAATCGAATTGGCTATCAGCTCAAGATGATCATCTTGTTCCACGATCATACGACTTTGCATCACCGACGAATCCTTCACGAACTGAACATGTTCGGGACTATCGACCTGATTTTCAAGTTTTGAATATTTGGTACTACTATGCGCCCCGCCTCCGCCCATTTTCGCAGCAGCCAGGTTGTCAATTAGAGGCTAAAAAATTGTGAAACGAAAATAAGAAAAACGAATACCGTTCTGATTCCACATGTTATTTGTTAAAAGGGTTAGAGATGAAAGCGGTGAGAAGAAATCTGTCACTTCAAAGCAGCAACAGAAGTATAACAGAATTTTTGAAAAAACATTAAAGGAGCCATCACAACGGATTAGTTGAGCTACCCAACATAAATACAACAGCCATTGTATGGCTTTCTCACACCACATTTACAAACACTTTGTGCATTTCGATTCGAATTGGGAAATTCATGTTTGGAGACCAATGATCACCAAATCTCAACCACCCGTTCCTTCTTGAATAGATATTAATCATCTCCACCTGCTGAGTCAAATGGCTACGTAGCCAGAACCTAATTTAAAAGACTCCAAGGATCGAGAACCAATACGATATTAAAACTACAGAAATTGATGTAAAACATTATGATGGAGAAACAGGTAGCATAACCCTATAAAAACATGCACAAACAGATTCTAATAATTTAAACAAAGCCTGTATTCAACCAAGGGCACAAAACGCGTGTAGACAAAAATTAGTATTTGTTATTCTCTCGTTTTAAAACAAATAGGTAATTGCGTCTTCCGTTTTTTTTGTTCTTTTTTTGTTTTTGTTTTTTTTTGTTTTTTGTAACAACAAAAAAACAGCGAACATTTTCGTACTTCAGCACTCGTTACATGATGGGAGAGGAAGGGAAAAACAAAAACTCATTAGCTAAAATTTGACATTGTCAGACCGATGAACAATAGACGAATTTAGAGAAACTGTGAATACGTACTTGACGAGAAGTTTTATCTTTGTCAACAGCTTTCGTATAACTTAATTTCTCTCGCATAGACTGCAGAAAAACACAATTTCAAATTATTACGTTACTGATAAAAATGCAAATCAATTTTTCAACAGGCATTAGGTGCGAATAACACGTTGCAGAGAATCATCCGAAACTATCAAGAATTAATGGTCTAATAATTTAAATAAAGCATCGAAGACTTGATCTCGAAAGTACCCTCAATTCTGTTTTGAATGATTATAATACAACTTCATGATGTGCGACAATACCGATTTGATATAATAAAGTTGATCTTCACAAAAATTCGTTGAATAGAAATTGCGTTAAATAGAATTTTTTTTTCATTGGTTCGGCGCCTTTTTCCGGATTTCAGATCGTTTATTCAATCAGAGAAAGGGTTCAATATAAATTGCAAAAATACATTTGAAAAAGCTTGTCTTGACTAAAATACTGAGAAAACTCTGAAAAAAAGAGATTACAACCAAGCTGAAAAAATTTCCTTGCCTGCTGAGCCCTTGTTTAAAGTGCTCACGCTTATTTAACGTCTACTGCTTTATCTACGTGTTCTTCATTCTCGATTTTCCTTTTATTCACCAAGTTCAAACTGTCGTTGATTATTTATATCAGTTTGATCTAAGCCGCTAAGCTCACAGTATTTTACTTCGTTACATACAAATTATTTTCGTTAAACAGAAGCAGTTTTGAAAGGAAATTCCACTGATCTCCAAGAAAATTCGTTAAATACAGGTTCGACTGTATTACCTCTCTCAAAGTCGAAACAAAAATGGCCTTTATAGAAGTACCATCCGGACGATCTGCACCAAAATTGATAGTATGTTACAATAAATTATAAAAAATATTAGTTTCAAATTTCGTAGTTATTGGTTCAAAATTAAGCATTTTATGGACAAAATATTACAAAACAATAGTGGTACAGGAAGTACCGTCCAACCGATCTGCTTCAAAATCAGGTCAAGATTTTGACTCAACACCAACACTAATGTTCATGCCAAATTTCGTGACTATCGGAAAAAAAAAGTGAGTAGTACCGTGGTAACAAGAAAATGGAATATATATTATAATTATGTAAAATTATATATAAAAATTTGAAATATCGGTGAAAATTTTTTTATTGGGTCATGAAATAAAATGTACTTACCCCCACCCCTGAGGGCTAATACCAAATCGTAATTAATAAGCAGATTTTCATAGAAAACCTACTTAAAAATTATAGATAGACTGCTTTCAAGTTTAGTAATCTTTAATAATTGCTAATAAGTTATTAGTTATTGAGGGAAATTATTAGAGATTAATACGTCAAAAAGCGGTTAAAAATATTTGTATTCGAGATCTCGACAAGTAGGTATTACGGTAAGTAGATAGGTATTCGAAGAATATTGATGGAGGAAGAACAGGAGAAAAAAATAACCCACCACAAGATGTTAAGAAAAAATTATATTGAATTCGAATACCCATTTTTAATTACTTTTCAAAATCTTCAACAAACGATCCTGGATTTGAATGTGTCGAATTCACTAAATGCAAAAAAAAAAAAAAAAAAAATAGAAAAGAACAAAAAAGAAAATCAACATCGGCGGAATATTAATACGCTTATCAATAAACATCCTACAGTCGAATGTTGGCAAATTTTATATCCGTGTTTATGAATCATAAAGGAGAAATATCGAGGATCAGAATTAAACGGCAAAACAGCAAACAAGAAAGGAGAAAAACAAATACCTTTACTTCGGCTTTAGTTTCGTCGATAAACTTCCTTCTCTGATTCAGTTCATTGACATCAAGCTTGAATTTAGTAGGATTTTTCTCTACAATACATATACATCAATGTGGTTAAGGAAAATTAATTCAAACTTAGAATGTTAATTCTTTAAGGTAAAATTGAAACGGGGCCTCAAAGAGGGGGAAAGTGTACCAAAGGTACCGGGCTGCACTTTTAGATGGCTCATAGAAATTTTCGAGTAAATTTTTTGGGGATTTTTGGGCGTCAAATCCCTTAAGGTGAAAAAAATATCGAACTATCTACAACACACGAATAAAATTTTTCGTTCGCGAAACTGTTTTATCAATTTATGATCCATTCCCAAAAATGAATCTTGCAGTTAGCATTGAGAGGTGTCATCAGTTCATTTCCTGGCCCGAAATTTCTCTTTCAGGCCTTGAATCGAAATGTAAGGTCAACTGATTGAAATTGAGGTAAAAAAGGATATTGATTGTGTCTTCGAGATCCTCGAGATCCCACTCGATACTTCTCAAACTATTTCGTAATTCTGTAGTCGTCCATTCAACTTCTTCCTTCAACAAATTGATGGTTATTGGTTCGGCTTGTAAATCGTTCCAACGCCGATACAAACTAACAGTTTTATTCAGTGCTTTCTGAACTTCTCTGAAGTAACATCAAAATGCACGATAAGAAATTTAAGGCCTTCTAAGGCGATTTATATTACAAACGGTGACGCAAGTATCGAATACAGAAAATGAAGAAAACAAAATGAAAACTGAAAAGTTGACAGATTTTTTTTGCAAATAAGAGAACAATAAATTCATGATAAATATGAAAACTTACTCTTTAACCACGAAAAACGGATCTTCAAAGGTCATGTCAGAGGAGAAGTAAATAATTTGCTGAATTAATCAATTCTGAAAGTTCTGAAAAAGGCGAATGCCATAGCATTCACAATCACAAATTGTAAAAGATTCAATTAACTAAAACTGAAAACATATTGAAACATTTCAAGCACATTGAAGTATGTAAATGTTTAATTGCTTATTACGTTTGCGCAAATTTACAGAACGGCTGGCGAAGCCCTATTTCATCTAAAGTAAATAACGAACTGATAAGATAAGAATCGTACATAGAACAGATGAGACTTGTATAATAATTATAAATAACATTTAACATTTTCCTATTTAAATTTTTTTCGTGATCGATGTTTCGTTTCGTTATTTTAACACTTTGTACTTACACTACGTCTACGTACGTCATATTATTACAAAAAATAAAATATTAAAATATTGAAGATTCATGAAGTGACAACTGACAAGGCGCTGAGTAATGAATATCATAAATTCATGAATGCGGGTAAATTGGTAAATAGTAAATTTTACGACGCTTTTCGTATATCTTTTGTTTCCTTTTTCCAGTTACCATTAACGTTATCAATTTTGCCTTCGTCAGTTCGTCTCAAATAATTCCATGAAATAAGAATGTAAATTATGTAATTATGTAAACTATTCAATCATTTTTGTACTTTGAAATGTTGGATATTTCATTTTCGTTTTAAACATAAAGTAATCTGCGTTCTTGAAATGATGAATTTTATTGTCCAGATCAAGCTCTTAATTTTGTATTTGTTTGTCCAGTTTCGTTTTGATTCTTGAAATATCACATTAGAACATGGTCCTAGGTGTATGTTAGAATATTCTCAGATATAAAATGAATTCTCGTTCATTTTTTGAGCCTAACGATTGGATCCAGCCTACGTGCTTTCCCAATGGGCTGAAGCTGAGGTGAGAATGTTATTCATGTATGAAGTCATATAATATCAATTTGAAATTTGATTTATCGGTGATTGTTTTAGGTCTGCCAGTAATGGCTTATGGTTATGTGCGTTACTGCCTGCTGCTCTTCTTTGTAATGTTGACCGTTTCTACGAATATTCAGAGCTCTATAAAATAATATCAATTGTCAGTATAGGTCAATTAGTCTGTGCGATTAGTTACATTTTGCATCATTGTGAAGCTCACGTTCCATTCGGCCCTATTGGGTTACTGTTGTCATCTACTATTGTCTCTTTGTTACTGGTATTCTGCTCTGATTGTGGTAAGATAATTATTTTTACATTGCATTTATAAACCATTATTTTCTTCTAATAAATCATTCATTGTTTTAGGCGTAGTACTGATACTCAGTATAGCGGTGTTGTCATCACTAAGTTATCCAAAAGTGTTTGAAATTGTGATAAAAAAGTGTCCTCTTAGTTTTACCTATGGGGAGGCAGTATTGGTCACCCAGGCTGTGGTTCTGTATTTGTCATCGTTTGGCACAAATTTAATTTTATTTTGGTCTGGATCTATCTTAAAACGATGTGACGAGACTGCAACACTTATTTTGCAGGTAAGAAATGATTTTTATAATTTTTAGAAACGAAACATGTACTATTATTTTATATTTCCAGGCAGGTTTCTTCGCTATCCTTACGTTGTTGGTGGCTGCCATTTATTTTTCCAATGTTTTGAAAAACCGTTATGTATTTTTGTCAGTGTTGTGTTCAGCTTCTGGGATGTTCATTGTAGGTTTACCGCTCATTGTGACGAAGAAAAATTCTGTACTGTGGCTGTTCCATCTAGTAAACAACCGGAAATCGGTGAGTTACTGAGTTATGTTTTCTGTGGCTAGAATTCGCACAATAATGTTGTCTGAGGCATTCAGTTCGAAAATTGCTCGATAAAAACTGTTTGCGAAAAAAAGAAATTTGAGAATTATTGTCTAATTGTTGATTCACGAAGTGATATTTTTTCATTTTGCAGATATTGTTAATTGTGTTTTGGGTGGTTTGCTGTTTAGTTGCTGTATACTGCTTGTTACTTCAGTGTAAAAAATTGAAACCAGCATCGTCGGCCGTTCGGAAGAGTTTCCATTTTCTAATATTTATCGTTATTCTACCTGGGCTTATTATACGTCCTTGTATGGTGTATTTTGCTAGTGGCGTTGCACTTGCATTACTAATTGTTGTTGAGGTATGAAATTATAATTTTCTAAGGTTTGGAATTCTGCATTGTGTTGAGTGAGAAATCGTAACCTGTTTTTACATAATAGGTGGCTAGAAAATTAAAATTGGCGCCATATGCTGTAGCGTTACAGTCTTGTTTCGAAGCATTTAAGGATGAAAAGGACGAAGGTGAATTGGCGTTAACCCCTTTGTATTTAATGGTTGGATGCATCATGCCCGTGTGGATCTATCCGTTTTCTTATTCGAAGATCATTCCCTTGCCGGTTTTAGCTGGTTTGTTGCCAGTAGCTATTGGGGATGCTATGGCCAGTATTGGTGGTACTTGGTTTGGAAAGCATCGATGGTTCAGTAAGTTCATTTTTGGCGTTCAGCGATTAAAATATGACTGTTTTTTTCTAACTATTTATTCTACTTCGCAGGATCTTCCAAAACTATTGAAGGCACTTTCTGTTGCTTTGTTTCACAAATAATTACGCTATTGCTACTAGATTATTTAGGTTTGTTTATGGTTATAGTACTGTTTCACGTTGATGGAAATGAAATTACCAGTTTTTCCATTATTCTAGGATTTATTTGGTTGAAAAGTTTGGCATGGCCATCGTGTGCTCTCGCTGTTATCTCCATATTCGAAGCGCAGACTGATCAAATCGATAATTTAGTTTTACCGTTCATTAGTTACACACTTTTTTGTGTTATTGCTTGAGTAGCCTTTATCTTATGTGCGTAAGCTAAGCATTATAAATCAAAAAATGTGATTTTCTTTTGTTCTAGTTCTGGCTAAGTTGAAGTAATCTGTTGCAGATGGTATTGAAAGTACCAACTAATTCGGTCTCTCAACATTTTACGTGTTAAAATAAATATATTTCATGGACAAGTTACCATTAAAAATTAAATAGGGTTTTTGATCTCATGAGAAACTGTGTTTTCTTACTTATACGGTTAAGCCTGTACATGTGAGATACATTCGAACAGTGATTCTCGCTTCTGTTGATAGAGTATTCATTAATTTACCAAAGAAATGTTTTTTATTATTTTCATGTTTCTATTCTGCTTTTCGCAACTTTAAATTTAGTTTTTCTGTGATAAAAAATTCTCACGCCTTTAGAAATGCGTTCAATGATTTATTTTATCATGTTAATTTTTTTTGTCCTTCTAAAACCAACTACACACGTTTTGACTTGTACCAGATATGTTACCCAGTCTAGCGGCGTACACACTGTACTAGGAGTAGGCTGGCAATCAGCGTGGTAGCTTGTGTCTACCGATAGGTTAAGGTAAGGCTTCTTTACTACTAGTTACAGATTTTCCGTTTATTTTTGCAAAGTTGGTTTTTAGCTAGTGGTATAGTCAGTTCCAAAAGAGAAGGTAACTTATTACCTGCAATACACAGGGCTAGTTTGACAATTGTAGTTTAAACCAAGTTCAGAGTTTGAACTAGGTTCAGTGGTAAAAGGTCTGAACTAAGGGCTAGTTTTATAATAGCGGTTTAAACCAAGTTCAGAGTTTAAACTTGGTTTGGAGGTAAAACATCTTTAAATCAAGTTCAACTCACAGAGTATCAAATATAATAAAGGACACATGTGAGATGATAAATGACACCACTTTTGAGACAAAGTATCCCCACTCCTAAGGATTGGTACGATTTTCATTACGAAATTCAGTTTGATGTGACTTCTGAATTGTTACTTATATTTTATTTGTTTAATTAATTCAATTATTTAAGAAGAAAAAAAATTCGCATCATTTTTAATGGGCCCAAATACTGGTGAACAAATATGAATTTGGTACAAAAAGAATGGGGACAGCTTTTCAAAAGTGGTGCCATTTTTTATAGCAGCTCTATTATATATAACCTCTAAGAAACTGGGAAATGCAGAGTAAAGGTAGGTGAATTCATTTCACATATTTAGTTGGACTAATATAAGAAAAAAATTTTCAACTTTTAAAATCCAATCTATATTATAAAATGGAACCGGAAATGCCCAAATTTTAAAATTTTATCAAATCTGAAAGCTGCAATTCTAGAATCATTTAAAGTTGTCCAGGGAGGATGTCCTTTCAATAATATATGTATCTCATTGGTATGTAACAGGGTTTATGGAACAAATGAGACACCATTCAATACCACTGCAAAAAAAAAAAAAAAAAATGAAAATACCGTGAAAATCCATTTTTGCTTTTACATAATCTACTCAGATTGGAAAAAATCCAAATAGTTGCGATGGAGGGCATTTTTCTCCGGGTAGGTTGGCGACATTAATATATATATTAATCAATTATTATTTATTACAATAATCCCAATGTGCAAAGGTGACGTCTGAATGGCGTGTTTGTATTACCCGAAAAATGACCCGGTTTTGTGGAAGTTTTGTGACTTTATGACACATGATGTAACCAATCAGATTCAAGCTTCAATATTTCAACCAATCAGAACTTATAAAATATTTGTGTCACAATTATGCCTTTATATTTTTATGGCAAGTTTATGTAACATTAATGGTTAATAGATGACTCCTATTTTAATGACACAGTTATGACTTCCTTGTGGAAAGTTTATGACTAAATTAATTATGACAAATTATTTATGACTGTGGCACTGTTTTACCATTATCATGACTGATGTATGACAATGGTTTATGATGTAAATTACTAAATGTGACATTACATTGGTAACTCAGTGTCAAGTTTATGACAAAGTTAAATAAACTGTGAGGCTTCAAAATGACATATGTAAAACATTTGTTGGTCTAAGAAATAACATATATATGTCCACTAAGTATCCACTTGGTAACATTATTGTGACATTGAATTGAGACTTCTATGATACTTATGTGTCAATTATATCACAGATATGTGGCACAAATGTGGCAATAAATTAACTAATTTGTATCCTGTTTGTGACACAATTGAAACAGTTTTGTGACTTTAAAGTGATATCTTTGGAACTTTGATCTGACTCATATATGTAACTTAAATGTCAATTATAAGGTAGATTTGTAACACTATTATGGCAATAAACTGACTGATTTGTGTTACTTTTGTATCAAGGCAAAATCAGTCTTGTGACTTTATAATGACATCTGTGGAACTTAGATCTGACTTATATATATATAACACTTGAATGTCGGTCATATGGTAGGTTTTTAGCATTGTTGTTGCAATACGTTGATCAATTTCTATCATATTTGTGACACATTTCATTCAGTTATGACTTCATAACACCTATGGTACATTAATCTGACTTATATATGACACTCAACTGTCAATTATATGGTAGATTTGTAATAATATTGTTGCAATACGGTGACTAATTTGTATCACATTTGTGATACAGCTAAATCAGTTTTTTGACATCATAATGATATCTATGGAATAATTTTCTGACTTCTATATGACACTCAAATATAGATTATATGGTTGGTTTGTAACACTATTCTTGTAATATACTGACCAATTTCTATCATGTTTGTGACACAGCTCAGTCAACTGTGTGGCTTCATAACAACATCTATGGAACAGAGATCTGATTAATTTATGACACTTGAATGTTGATTATATGGTATGTTTGTAACACTATTGTTGCAGTACATTGACTAGTTTATATCACATTTGTAACAAAGCTCAGTTAGTTTTGTGACTTCATAATGTCATCTATAGAACAATGATTTGATTCATATATGACTCTCAAATGTCAATTATGGGGTAGGTTTGTAACTATATTGTTGCAATATTTTCATCAATTTGTATCCCAGTTGTGATGCAGTTAAATTAGTTAGGCTTCATTGCTGTAAAACATTAATGTGACTTACATCACTTACATGCCCACTATACAAAGGTTGTTCAAAAAATATATGTATTTCTTTAAGTAGATACCCCAAAGTTAATGAAATTCTGAAGGGAGGTTTATTAGTTTATTTTGAGTTGACCTGCAAAAATTGGTCCAAACTGGTTCTGTAGTTCTTTAACAAGTTTAGAGGAGATATTCTAGTATATCCAATTAAAATACTTAAAACTTTAGAACTACTGAATTAATTTTTATAGAGGTTGAGAACCGGAGTTGTAACAGAAATAAAAGATTTGAGTGAAGTTACGTCCAAGAAGCGAATGTTTATTTTATGAGTTACATAATTTAAGCAAAGTACATTTTCAGAGCAATGAACGAACGGTAACGGAAATGAACGAGTGAGCGGCGGAAGTGGTATATCAGTGTAGCCGCGAGTAGATATAAATAAATGTATTCGATATATGTTCGTGTGTTTGTAGGAGTGAGAGGGGAGAAGGATTGGTGGTCTCAACACCCCCCTACAATCTTTTGAACCGATCACGACTGCGGATATTACAAAAGTGTTTAAAAGTTCATTACATTTAATTACAAATTATAAAAATATAAATTTTAAAAATTGAAAAAGTGTATATATAAAATGGTAACTGATTTGGACGCTTATGGTAAGTATAGTGATTAATAAATATGAATAAAATATAGTAAATATGGTAACATGCAAAATAATTTATATTAGGTAACAGGATAAATAACATGCAAAATGAGATAAAATATAATGAATTATGTTTTTGTGATGTTTCAGACAAAATTTTGGTAATGGAGTTGACTTTTCAGGGATCACAATTTGGGAATTCTAGGATTTTATTAGTAAGTAAGATATGCTGCTTACTGGATAAGGCTTTTGTGAGTAAGTCAGCTATTTGATCTTCAGTAGCTATTTGTTTGAATATGAAAATTTTGTCATTATAGGCCTGAGCAAGTCCATAACATTTGATCATGAGAGCTCGAAGACGTTTTTGACCTCCTCCAGAGATTACATGAATAACAGAGATATTGTCTTCGTAGACAATTACTGGAGTGTCAATTAAGAAAAATTCACGATTGAGGAGCCAAGCAAGTTCTATATCCTCAAAAGAATCGTGAAGAGCAATTAATTCAGCTGCTGTTGATGAAGAAGCATGAATATTTTGGCGATGAACGCCCCAATTTATCAGGTCACCATACATAGTAATAAGGTAACCAGTTATTGATTTTCCTTTTTCTAATTCAGACATGTTTATAGGCTGATCGTCAATGTCGGGGGCATAAGATGCATCGACATAGGCTGATATGCCTTCGGAATTAGATCTATAGACAATAGCAAGATCGATCGTGGATTTCAAGTACCGGATGATGCGCCGTACATAGTTCTTTTTTGTGTCATCGGAACAATTTTGGAATCTTGACAAGTAATTGACTGAGAAAGATATGTCTGGCCTTGTGCCTCTAGATACATATAATAGTGCACCAATCATAGATCTGTATTCTTTATTGTCTGTGCCTTCAGATTTGCTTAACTTGAGGCCTGTCTCCATAGGCGTTTTGGAAGGATTTGAATCACACATTTTGAATTTCTGGAGAATCTTTTGGATTTGCTGTTTTTGGGTGAGTTTAATTGTTTGTGATTCACGATTTCTTTCTATTTCGAAACCTACAAAATGGGTTGGGTTGTTTACAACCTTCATAGTGAAACGAGTTTCAAAATGAGTGGTTATTTCATTAACCCATTCTGGACGATTAGTTGCAAGGAGGATGTCGTCTACGTAAATTATCATGAAGGCAATACCATCTGATTCATCTTTACGTGTATATACGCATCTGTCGATCTTTGACTTTGTAAAATTGGAAGTTTGAAGATGAGAATCCAGTAACTCAATCCAATTTTTACTTGATGTTTTAAGGCCGTAGATGGATTTTTCAAGTTTAAGTAATTTTGTTTTTTCGACGTTGCAACCTTGGGGAATATTAAGAAAGATGTCATTTTTGATTTTAGAGTTCAAATAGGCTGTTTTGACATCGTATTGAACAAGTTGTAGATTTAATAGGTTAGTTACGGATAAGATCCACCTAATTAGCCAGAGTTGCACAACAGGTGCATAGGTCTCTGTCATGGTGTACTCGGATCTGTCCATAAAGCCTTTGGCAACGAGTCTAGCTTTTGGGCACATTACTCCTCTTTCATTGGCTTTGGCCGTGAATATCCATCGTGTGTCAATAGGTTTGATATTATGTGGGCGATCTACAATTTTCCACACATTAAGGTCTGACATAGATTGCAGTTCATCATTGATTGCCTTAAGCCACTCTTTCTTGAAAGGATTCTGGAAAATATCACTAAAACTTACTGGCATGCAATCTTCTATAAACAAAGAGTCTTCAGATGAGGCTTGTTTTAGCACATTGACCCTATAGATTGCCTCAATTTCCTCTTCTAAGGGTTTTACTTGGAGTTCTTCTGGTTTATTTGTGAAGTCGACTAATGTTTTCGTCTCATCAAATTTAACATCGCAGGATTTGTAGGATTTCATTTTGATTGGGTCTAGTATCTGATAACCTACATTCGAAAAGCCGATCAGAATAGTTTTAAGGGCTCGGGGCAAGAATTTTGGGTCGAGATGCTCCTCTTCATTCTTCTTGGCTTTGACTGCTGATTGCTGTCTTTGTTCAATAGGAACGTGTTTATATGCAATAGCACCAAAGACTCGAAGATGGGAAATATCGGGTTTTGTCCCGTATAATTTTTCATAAGGGGTCATATTTCCTAAATTGACGCGGGTCGGACTTCTATTAATTATATGGGCGGCGGCTAATACAATTGTTGACCATAATTTAAAATCAATTTTTGCGTCGTATAATATAGCTCTAACTCTTTCGAGCAGGGTTCTGTTTTGCCTTTCGGCTATCGCGTTTAATTCGGGGGTGTATGCCACGCCATCATCTAATGTGATTCCTTTTTCGGAGCAAAATTGTGTCATTTTGGAATCGGAGTATTCTTTAGCTTGATCAGTTCTTAATACTGAGATTGGATCATTGGGGAATTTTGTGTTAAAAGATAAATAGTACTCTTTAAATTTATCAAATGCCTGGGATTTTCTTAAGATTGGAAAGGCGAGAGTATATTTCGAGTAATGATCAATAAAAGTTATTATGAATTTTTCTCCGTTATATGCCTCTTGAAAGGGTCCCATGATGTCTGATGAGATTACTTCCATTCTTCTCGTTGGTCGAGTCCTCACGCCATGGTGACCAAGTCGGGTGGATTTTGCTTTTATACAGATTTCGCAAGTGGCAAAGTCATCGTCCTTAAATACCAAATTTTGGGGCATACCTATTACTACTTTTGATAAAGCTTTTAGGCTTTTGCCACTTAGATGACCTAATCTTCTATGCCAAAGAGTTTTAGTTTTGTTTATGTTTTTCTTATGCTTTCTATTTATTCCGACACTCTCTCCGTTTAGTTCGTCCTCAGATTCGGAATAAATCTCCTGAGTGACCGTATCCACTTCGGTATCTTGAAAATTTTGGGGATGGTCAATGTTTTCCTGCTCTCTTTGTGGATTGCTTGTTTCGACCTCATTCAGTTCTTCAAAATTTTGTTGAGGATCATCTACATGATCTTCCTGTTCTGTAGACGTACTAGGTACAGGCATACACACAAGCTCCTGATAGACCTTATTTTCTTCTTCTTCATCAACTATTTCGTAATCAATGTAATACATAGAACCTCTCTTTGGAGCGGTTATCGTGATTTCACCAGTATTTTTATTTATGATGTCTGCGTGATCCGTGTCAGTTATGATTTTAAAAATGCCAGACTCCATGATTTTAGCACCTGACCAAATATCAAGGCTTAAATCAGGATCATAATATACCTCTTTTAGGTGAATAGTGGAAAACTCTGCGTTGGAATTGCAGACGTTAACATACATTGATCCTACATGTGTGGGATTTACGAATACGCCTTTTTTTGCGCAAAGTGCTCTATGAGAATTATCAACTTTACGTATGTTTCTTAATTTTGAAATATCATTGACCATATGGTCATCTGCTCCATTGTCTAGTAACATCGTATGGAGTTGGTTTTTTGGGGGGGCGGACTTTAATACTGTAGGGGGTTTTGGCCATTGAAATTCATCTTCGATGTCATCAAAACTTAAATGATTAAGATTTGAATGCAACATCATAGAATATTTGACACGAAAATTGGATTTATCATCAGACTTTTTCTGGGAGTTTGTGTTATTTGAAATTTGGGGTTTCGAGCTACTGTTCTGATTCTGGGTTTGTGGAGTATTAGTAGCAGTAGATGTCTCATTAGGGCATGTCCTTGACATGTGTCCTTTTTTATTACATCTAAAGCACGTAATATCCATTTGGGATACATTATCTTTAGAAGAATAATTATTTTGTTTATTTTGGTTATTTCTGTGATCGTTTAAATAACTTGTTGTATTATAATTTGGTTTGGAGGGATTTGAGTTATTATTATTATTATTACGAAAATTTCTGAAATTTCTTTTATTATTATTATTCATCGGTTGATAGGATGATTTGGGCTGATCAAACCCGGGAAAAGTTTTGTTAGAATATTCAATTCGATCACATTTTTCTAATATCATTTTTGTGAGTCTGACAGTAGTTCATTTTTCTACTTCTAATTGGCGGAATTCTGAGAAAACAGTATCAAATTTTTCGGGCAATGACATCATTAATTGATCAATTTCATCGGCTTCCGATAGGGGGTAATTAGCATCACGTAGTTCTTCGACAATGGATGAAAAATATTCCAAGAATCTACGGATGGTACCTCTCCTTGGATCGAAGCGAAGGGACTGAAATTTTGCCTTTAGTACCATGATGTTAGTAGCAGTTTGATTTCTATATCGAGCATCCAAGATTTCAAAAATTTGAGAAACTACATCGCAAGTTTTGACATGATGAAGGATTCTTTTGTCAAGTCTTTCGAATATATGGGCTTTGGCCCGTTCCTGAGTTTGAAAGAATTTAAGCCATTTAGATGTTAGGCGTTCTTCGGATGATGTATAAATGTAACTAGTTTCGCGAGCAGTAGGAAAAATTGTGGAATGGCAGCCTTTGCCTATAAGGGTGCTGATGACGGTTGCTCGCCATCCCTCATAGCCATTTCCACGGAAAACGTTTGAGATCCTATCATTATTTTCAGTGTTCATAATTAATGAATTGACTGAACTTAAAAAAATTAAAAAAAATAAAAAAAATAAAACAAACGGATGTCAATCCCCAGCAAATGCCGCAAGACTAGGATTGCCGTACCTGTGCTAACCAAACAATTTGAATATATAACGATAGTATTTAATTTGTCCTTGTGTGTGTCTCGAGTAGGTCCACTGCGGGCAAGAGATCACACACGTTAAAGATGAGACTGGACGCTTCCCAATAAAAAAAAAATAAAAATAAAATAACAAGACTTTTTAACCCAAGATGATTCGTATTAGAATTCAAAATTCGATAATATGATTAATTAAAATCAAAAAAAAATGAAAGTGTGAGGTGAATATGAAATCAGCTACTTTCAGATCGAGGGAATTAGAAAGGAATAAAATTATTGAAAACAGGGGAAATTTTGTTTGAAATTATGTACCCACAAAATAATTCGGAAAAAAAAATGTAGAAAAATTAAAAAATGCAGGTGATTTATGAAGAAGAAAAAAAAATTTTAAAAAATTTCACCAGGTATTACGCAAAATTGATTCTACTGGTAACTCGTAAAAATAAAAAAAAATTCACAGTAGAAAAAAAATTGAAATATTTAAAATATATTCGAATAAATAATTAAAGTTGTTCGAGAGAAAAAGAGCAAAAATTATTTAATTTGATTTAAGTGTTCGTATAAGAAAGAAAAAAAAAATCAAAAAAAATCGTTAAATATTTTCGACAAAATTGTGCAACGGCAAAAATTTTCAAGTTGCAACAAAATGGTGGTTTGAAATTGAAAACCGCGCCAACGTATTTAATGAATGGGCGTAGATAAGCGTTCGTAGGTTCGTTGCACTTAACAAAAGGTTAATGTACAAGTTCGAACGAATGAACGAAACGAGCCGTGCATACGTCACGAGTTGTACACTCCAAGACAAAAGTGGCTGCAAAAATTTGCACACGACTTGCCAAAATTTGTACTTAGAAAAATTTTGAAAAGGCCAAAGTTATTTTAAATTAACGGTATTTTCAAATATACAGGTTAAATTTTGAATCGAAAGAGTTAAGTTTCACGAAAAACACGAAATTGAACACGAAAAATATACGAAAAAATGCGAAAGAATTATGAAAATATGTTTTTTATTACCTTTTTTCAGCAGAAAATTTTTAAGTTATACCCTTTTTAACCGTCGATTTTTTGTTTTCAGGTTCGTTTTCTGGAATTGATAAAGTTGGTGCTCTGGAACTGCTGTTTTGAATTGCGCTTCGGTTGTTTTGAACGTACTTCGATGAAGATGTGAGTTAAGTTTTTGAGTTTTAAAGGTGATACCAAAAATGAAGTTGAATTGTGACGATGAATACCAATTTGGACTTTGTTGAATTGAAGCTTTTACGTTGGTTTCAGATCAATTTGTGACTGCTCAAGGCGATTTACTTCCAATTGATGACTTCGACGAATTAGTTCATACACAAGCAGGGCAGACACTAATGAATTTACTAGTTTTCAGGCAACACAAGCAGGGTTCCTGAACAACTTAGCAATCGACGAGTCCTGGAATTTTCGATACACTTGGCTGGATTATACACAAGCAGGGCAAATCCTTTTCAGCAAACGACGAAACTCATTGAACGTTTACAGCATTCAAGGTGGAATTAAATTTTTCGAGAACAAAATTTTATGACTCGAAAAAAAAATGGTAAGTTGGAACTAAGTTACCCAACACAAGATAAAATTACGAAAAATATTAAAAACACAATTATTCACGAAAAATTTTAAAAGTTTGACTTAAACACAAAAAGAAAATTCACAATATTTAAAAATTTTAAATTATTATTTTTTTTAAATCTGTTACAGGTACAAAGATTGTTACCGAGCGATGCTACCATATAGAGGTTGAGAACCGGAGTTGTAACAGAAATAAAAGATTTGAGTGAAGTTACGTCCAAGAAGCGAATGTTTATTTTATGAGTTACATAATTTAAGCAAAGTACATTTTCAGAGCAATGAACGAACGGTAACGGAAATGAACGAGTGAGCGGCGGAAGTGGTATATCAGTGTAGCCGCGAGTAGATATAAATAAATGTATTCGATATATGTTCGTGTGTTCGTAGGAGTGAGAGGGGAGAAGGATTGGTGGTCTCAACAATTTTAGCAGGTCAACTCAAAATAAACCAATAAGTTTCTCTACATAATTTCATTCCCCTCTCAAATATTTCTAGGTTGATGCTAAAAGAAGTGTGTATATATCTTCTTCTAATACCCCTCATATAATAAACATATAATTGTCATAAAAGTCACATTAATGGTTTACAGTTGTCATTAGAAAGGCTACCTAATTTATCTATATAATAACTGGTACGTAAATTGGTCAAATTATTGCAACAATAGTGTTAAGAACTTGCCATATAATCAATATTCAAGTTCTATACGTGAGTCAGATCAATTTTCTACATATATATTATTATGAAGTTACAAAACTAATTTAACAGTGTCACAAAACATTGAACAAATTTATCAATATATTGTCACAATAGTCTTATAACTGTAATACGAATTGAACAAATGAGACTTATTTTTTAATTATAAAATTGATTTAACTAAGTACCTAACATAATGAAATAAATTGTTAAAAGTGGATCACCAAATTATTAGTTAGAATATCTATTTATAAAAAATCTTATACTATTAACAAAATTTTGGTAAAGAAACTGACAACTGACTTTTTCCTTTTTTTTTATCACAACGATTATATTATATAAAAGCAGGTTATAATGTGGGTTGGTAGGTAGTTAATAAAGGAGAAAGTTATTAAAGGAAAAGTAACTTTGTGTATAAAAAAACAAAACTTTAAAGTTCAGAGATTAATGGTGTGGTGCCCGAGGATGGTGCCAAACCATTTTCTGACAACAGAATATTGAAATCCAATGTTTCACCAAAAAATGCCAGTGGGAAGATAAGGCCATTATGTTTGAAGAATGTTCATGACTTATAATTTAGAAACCAAAACTATGGTTCATATAAGACTCACTAATTATTTCTGACTTTGGTCACTTCTATGATATCGAGTTACCAATAATTTAATATTTTAAGAAAACATTTAGAATAAATATTCATGACAAGATTTGACTTTCCTCGATTGAATGTACAAACTATACACAAAAGAAAGATAACACAAGTTTCAAAAACTTACAATTTATTGCAGTAAGTAGAAAATCTCCAGCAGTTATGTCCATCTTCAAATGCCAAAGTGCCAGATCAGTGATGTGGCGGATAAATGGGATTCAGGAGGGAATATTGAGGATCAAAAGAATTTCAAAATTTACAATGATTCAAATGTAGTAAAATGTACACTCACTCAGCTGACATCACATGCATTTTTATAAACACATGCCCCCCAAACTTTGGAATACGTATGACAACAAATATTTGGAAAAACAGAGACTGGACACCACCATTGGAGAAATGCAAAAATAAACAGGTTAATATATAGGTATAAAATTTTGCAATAAAAGTATAACAAATAAAATTTATAAAAAAATCCTGATATGGTGTATAAATAAAAACAAAATTAAAAACTAATTTAAGGGAAAAAAGTAACAAAAACTGAATAGAAATTTAATATTCCTGATATTAGAAAACCATTCATAGTTGTCAGCTTTACATGATTTTAATTCTTTATAGTAAAGAATTTAAATAATCTAAGAAAAGAAAAGAATGTAAAGAATTGTAAATAAATAAAGAAAAATAATACTGAACAAAGAAAAAACGCAGTCAAATTGAGAAAGGATAGTTTTCTAAGAAACTGGGGAGCTATTCTACTAAGAGTTTATGTTCATTCACCCACTTATATCCTTTTCACTTGGTGTATGGTTGTGTATGAATTTCACAGAACCACCCACCAAGTTAAAGTTTGTTTAAATAGTATAAGTAGCTGAAACAACACAAAGTGTTGGTGGAATAGTTCCCCAGAAATGAAATTAAAAAACTTACAAAAGTGATTAGTTTTTCTTCTTGATAATAGTGAATTTTACAGTTTTTTATTGTAAACTGAAAGGGAAATGAAGTAAGTAGGTTACCAGCAATAAAAAAAATCAAAATTGGTGATATATCTGGTGTAGTTACCCAGCTGAAATCTCCTCAAATTAAAATGTCTCAAAAATCACCAGATGGAAGAAAATTTTTAAAAAAATCTCCTAAGTTGTATGTTGAAGTCTACAAACTTAGCAAAAGTGGTGATAATTTGTCAAATAATCACTTATCATCCACTCTGATTCATAAATTTACTAAAACATTATCAAAATATTATATCTTTGCAATGCTTTACATTTTTTACATTCTTTACATCCACTCCTTACATCATTCTTCATACTTGTAAAGAATGTAAATTTACAAGCTGATTCTTTACATTGACAATTCATCAATAATAATGAAATATGGCTTAGTCTCACTTACCCTTATGAGAAATGGTAACGTTATATTCTTATAAAATGGTACATGAGACTATTAGAAACATTTAAATGTTGTCTTATCACTGAGAAAATTTTTTGGGGAACAATCGATTTTCAGTATTTTGGTTGAAATCTCCTGCTTCTTAATTTGGTGATTCTCAGTTTGTGTCACAAGCTCGTGATCATCCAACTCTGAAACAAAAAGTCAAAACGATGTATGTTAGTATTTGTATTTATAATATTTCTTGGAATATAAAGTTTTGGAAGAAATATGAACTTTATCATTAGTATAATTACAGTGTAAGATACCGGTACCTCTTTCTTTTTCTGCGTTTTCTTTTGGGACTTTGCCAGCTTTTTTCATTTGTAATTGTTCGGTATCTATGTTGCATCAATTCCATTGCTATGAGGCCAAAAATTGCCTACAATGCACTTCTTCTGGAGAAAAGGCTATTTTCAGTTGAGTGCTGCATGTTTATTAAGGTGTATTCTGAAATCATATTTGGTTGGATGTTCTATCAGCCTTCAAAATTGAAACCAGAATGCCAAAAATTATAATTACAGGGCAAAACATTGAATTTTCATAGAGCTATTGATGATATATTTTTATAAGGGAATGTAGATCGTGTATGTATTAGTGTGATATAAATGGGTTCACTTATGTGTGTGAAGTGTCCTATAAGTTTTTGTTTACTTTGGTGCGGTAAGGGAAGTGTAGGTTGCTGAAAATAGTGAAGTTGGGCATTTTGGTTATATATATATAGTGTAGACATCTGTGTATTGTATTAACGTGAAAAAGCTATAACATCTTTTCTTCTTTTTTTTAAGAACAAGAAGCATACTTTTTTTTCAACTTGGCAATGTTTTCTTACCATTTTAGTTGTACTTTTTTGCAGGATATTACATATTCTAAAAATATGAGTTTGTTTGAAAAAGTAACCATTTTTAAATGTTAAAATTTACAAAAATGTTGATAACCCAGTGAAAATGGTTTACAAATATTTTGAGATCTGTTTGTGGGTTCTAGGGTAACATATCAAGTTGACAAAAATGCTCCTAACATAATTACACAGAATAATGAATACCTTACAAATTTCTGCATCATCTCCGTACTTTGTTCCAATCTTTTAGTTTGTTGTAAGGAAGAAATCAGCAAATTGAGCTCCCTTTGAATTCTTTTTGTTTTGTAGTTTGTACTGTTTTTATTGTCTCCAGTGTAATCTTTGAGGTTAAAATATAAAGAAAACTAATGTAAGTTATTCTATTCTTTATATAAATACAAAGCTGTTTTCCTCAAATCCACTAAAAATGGTAAATATTCAATTCACTTGGATGAACACTGGCTTAAAACTTTTATTTTTCAACTCAGTTGATGTTAAAGGAGCCTAAATATATTTTTAAACACAGTAATATTATATTTGCTAATAATAATAAAGTTAAGTAGGTACCCAATAAATAGATACACAGTATCTGAAGTCTTAAGTACAAAATGTATTTGTTATAAAAATACATGAAGAAATTTTCTGTTTGATCGAATTGTGGAGCATCAACTAAACTAAAAAGATAGCCAGGGGTTAAACATTTTTTCCTCCATGAAATAGATTTTTCTCATCTTTCTATTTTTGTATCATGAATATTAAAAAAAAGAAGAATCAGATCTGATCTATAGATATGTAAGTACTATCATTTGTAAAAAATTTCAGCCTCATCACTCTTTTCATTCTTTCAAAATTTTGGAAAAACCATTTTTCCAAAAAATTTTTTCATTTCCTATTTTTTCTAAAACTGCAGAACTAACAGACACCAAACTTCTATCAGATCTGTTCCTAAGTTATAATATAAAAACTAGGTCTATTGTTTGTGAAAATTTCTTCTCCATACCTTTAGTTGGTACATCAAAATTTAAAAAAAAAACATTTTTCCAAATAATTTTTTCATTTCTCATTTCCTAGGGAACTACAGAACTAATAAATACTAAACTCCTATCAGACTTAAGCCCAACAATAAGTACCACACCTACCTTTTGCCAAAATCTCTTCTCAATCCCTTTTTGTCATTTTTTCAAAATTTTAGACAAACCAATTTTCCAATGTTTTCATTTCCAATTATTTTAGAAACTGCAGAACTAGTGTACTCCAAACTCCTATAAAACTTAGTCCTAAGTTATAATATAAGTGTTATTGTTTGTGAAAATTTGAGATTGATCCCTTTTGTCATTCTCACAAAATTCTGGTAAAAACATTTTTTCAAATAATTTTTTTATTTCCATTTTTATCTGGAACTGCATAACTAATATACACCAAACTCCTATCAAACCTAGTCCAAGTTATAATATAAATACTAGGCCTATCTTTTGTCAAAATATCTTCTCAATCCCTCTTGTCATTTTCTCAAAGTTTTGGAAAAACATTTTGCAAAACAATTTTTTCATTTCCAATTTTTTTGGAAATTCCAAAACTAGTAGACAATAAACTCCTATCAGACCTGGTCCTATGTTACAGGGGTACTAGCATTTGTAAAAATATGAGATCAATATTTTTTATCATTCTCTCAAAAATTCAAAAAATCAACTTTTCCCAGCAGTTCTTTTTTGTTTCCATTTTCCTTGGAAACTACTGAACCAATAAACACTGAATTGATTCTGATGTGGTCCTATATGAAGATATTCTTTCCTGAATATTCAGTCCGATCTCTTTTGTCGTTTTTCTTAAAAGCCTTGGAAAAACATTGTCTTTTTATTATATAATTACTCTTATAATTGATACTGCATTGTTTTCATACACTCTTCCAGACTGTTTTTAGCCTTCTTTTTGCCTTTTTTCAGCCTTTTTTCTTAGTCTAAAACTTACGGATGAGACCTACATTTTGAGTCTAATATAGTATTTGGTCTAATAGTGAAGAAGTGAAGTACCTGTTTTCAGTTTTTTTCAGATTTTTTCAAATTTTTTTTTATAGCGCAAAAGTTTCCCGCGGATAAGACCTATATTTTGAGTTAGTCCAATAATGGTGGAGTTTCACAACAGGCTTTTTTTTCAGTTTCATTTTCCTACAGTATGTGGAGAGTAACTTAATCCAATGAATTATCAAGCTACCCCAATATTTCTTAGTAGGTTATATATCGTATAATACGTAATGAACATCTTTGCATCCAAGTAATGTTGCCATTCTTTGGAGTTATTTAAGTCTTTCCTTGTATGAAGATGTAAAAGTACTGTCCGTATTCATTAAAACTTGACTTGGCGCAATGTGGTGAATTCATAAAAACTAAATGGTATTTTGATATAAACAAAAGGTACTTTTTGGTCACCAACAAAAATTTCAGAATTCTAGTTTAACAAGAGTAGGCAGAATCCTCAACAGAATCATCAAAGAAAAGATTTGAATCACGAATCTTTTACAGCAGAGTGATTCAAATAACAAATTCTTTCAGTCCGGAGATTGAAAGTGATTCAAACGAATCATTTTTCTACGAATCACGAATCCTCAAAGTTTTAAACGCTTAATAATTCTGCTTAACCGTGATATAAGAAAAAAGTTTTGAAAATTGAGAATTTTTGAAAATTTCTGAGAATTTCTTGGAGTTTCCTGACTAGAGGAATAGGATTTGTGATTCATTGTTCTACTGTTTGTAAAAAAATTATTCAAATCACGAATCCTCGGTTTCCTAATGTGATTCGATTTGCAAATCCCGTTTTTTTCACGGATTCTGCCCACTCTTGGGTCTACGGGGTATGGAATGGATAAAAATTTGAACATACATGGCCCTACGTCTACATCATTGAAAAAATGTTTTCGTCAACGATTTTGGTGACCCTGACGTTTGGTTTTTATGTAAATAGAGATGTATACATAAATACTGCATGATGTATGCGTATAAAAGATACATGAAATTTTTTTCTATAGCAAAAATCATGTTTTCTTATAAAACAAAAAACTACCTAACCAACACTAACTTCGATAACTCACACAAGACCTTAAATAGTAGGTTTTGAGAAAACTTGCTGAAATGGATGTACATGTTGTAGTTACCATCATGCCAATCTACATGGAAATTTCCATCATATTGTTACAATAAATTATAATAAATATTTGTTCCAAATTTCGTAGCTATTGATTCAAAATAGAGCATTTTAATTATATCCAAAATATAAACAAAAATAGCTGTAACGTGTATGTGAAGTACCGTGTCGCTGATTCATACTAAAACTAATAACATATAATTATATTAAAATAAATTATATTAAATATTTGTTTCAAATTTCGTAGGTATTGGTCCAAAATTAAGCATTTTATACTCCAAAAAATGAGTGTGTGGCGAGACACACGGTTGAAGTGAATCTTTTCAAGTCCTTATAATTCACAGGCTGAGACCAAGTGATAATGAATAAAAAACTATACCTTAGTAAGATTTGCTAGAGAAATTTGAGTTTTCAAGAGAAAAGAATTATGAATTTTGATGGTCATATTAACTGTCTGCAAGCTCATAAGTGTGACTGTATGAAATTTGTTACCTACTGATGAAATATTCGGCAATGAAAAATTTAAAAGCATTATTTTACAAAATGAAAAATCAATTAACATGATAAAGCATGGTAAATAATCATACAATATCATATAAAATCGAAGAAATACAATTAAGTTATAAAAAAAAAGGAGAAAACATGAACATATATAAGTATAATTTGCGTAAAAAGAAAAGTTCATGCAAATTAGAAAAGAAAAAAAAAAGAGTTCCAAATATAGTAGGTATCCATGAAAAATTAACCATTTCATAACGAAAATAAAAGCAAAAATAACAGAATTAGAAGTACCATTCCAAAAATCTTCACGAAAATTGATATTATGTTATAGTATATTATAGTGACCATGTGGTCCAAATTTCAAAGCTATATGAGTCCTAAATTGATCATTTCATAGCCAAAAAGAAACTGCCAGTAGTTCCATCCGGCGGATCCCCACTAAAATCATTTATTTATTTAGTATTACTACTGGTACAGATGTACTTACTGATAAATTGACGATGTTGATTGATGGATTGATGATATCGGTTTATCGGAGATGTAGATAAATATTCAGATTTGCTTTGGGATCAACTTCTTGCTGCGACGCACATGCACAAAAAAATGATCACCGACATAAATGAGAGAAAAGTAAATGCATCCAAAGCAATAAATTATAACAAATGTAAAGAGTAACAAAAAAATGCCGCACAAACGCCAAACAACGTAACAAGTTTAAAGAGTAACCGAACAACGAACAATTCACAAAAAAAACATGAACAAGAGGAAAACAAAAACTATTGATGCTGAGGAGTAGAATGAAGTGAATGAAGAGGCCAAGGTCAAGAGAATAAAAGGTACCCGAACTTCGAATAAAGACCGTGGGAAAATTTTGTTGGTTAGCAATGCATCATAAAGGTAGGGGCAGCAGTGGTGGTTGCAACATCTACCGTATTTGTTTGTGATAGTGGAATCCTTGGCAAAGGTAGCTGTAAACAGCCAATACTGTCTTTATACGTAGATTTTCAAAAAAAATTAATTATTATAATTGATCCATCTCCTCCTCTTCTTTCTCTCTTTCTTTCATTTTTTTTATTTGTCAATATGGCCATGCATGATTAAAAAAAAAACTTGTGTTTCTCTTTCTCATTTTTGTTCTTTCTGACACATGTGCATCGAATTTAGAGAATAATTTTGCTGTATGAATTTTCCACCTGTATGTTTATTATAATGATATAATCTATCAAAAAAAGATCATGGAATTAGTCATGCTTGTTTCCTATACAGTCATTATAAACACCTCTGTTGCTCAATTTTTATTTGGTCTTATTTTGTGGTCTGGTTTTAATCTCCAACATAAGCTCAAAAATTATGAAACAACCAATTGGTTGGGGGTACAGTTTCTAGGGATTGAGAAATGCTACATTTTTTTATTTTGTTTACGTTAGTGAGTTTCTGAAATTTACCATAATGTTAATATTTTTATACGCTTTTATTCTACTCACTCAATTTGTTGAAGGACACCAGATAACCAACTTCAGCACTGCTTTCACATGTTACAACACACGCACACATACACTTATATTCGTTTTTATCAGTTGATTTTTCAATTTTTGTTTGTTTCTGTCTTCTGAAGAGAAAAAAAATTTTATTTTCTCTTTTGCCATTATTTTCTTCATATTATAAAAGTGTATTTTTTCAAAACTTGTTTTTAACCTAACTTATTTGTTTCCATTTCCATAATTTTGGTTTCCATTTTTGTTACATTTCCTGATTTTGCCAAAATTTTTCATTTAGTTTCTGTTTTGGATTCCATTTCCATTTCCATTAATAAACAAAGTTTTCCTTTATTTAAAATTTTTCAAATCTTGTCCAAATATCAATGTATCGATATTTATCAAAAACATATCGATATATTATCGATATTTGTTGGCATCACCAATCCTCCTTCCCTCATACTCCTGCGAATACTCAACTATCTTTCTCTAAATATTTGTGTACCTTTATTCACAGCTACACTGATACATTGTTCTGCCGCTCTTTTGTTCATCTCCACTCAAGTTTGTTTATCAATTACTCTTCATACCATGTACATGATTTACACTTTTGCTGCAATTACACACACTTCTAAGATGTTACTTTGAGTACATATTCTTTTTATACAGTTACTCGGCTGCATCGATCCACAACTTCTAGGTATAATATTCAACAAAAAATATTGATATATTTTTGATATTACAGGAAAAGTATCAATATTTTTTCAAATTTTCTCTCCCAAATCAAAAATTGATCAGTTGAGAAATGGAAAAGATTTATCATTCAATTTAACCATTATATTTCCATTATTGGTTTTGAAACTAATTGGTTAATTGTTTCCAATTTAGTTTCCCATCTAGAATATTTGTGTTTCAGTTAAATTTGATTTCCAGTCCAAAAAAATATGGTTTCTGTTTTCAAAAAATTCCGTTTCTGTTTTCAAAAAATTCCGTTTCTGTTTTTGTTTTTAATTCCTGCAGTTTTCATTTCAGATTGTCACAAAAATTTTACCTACATAAGGACTATTTATCGTGAATATTTTAGTCCTATTTGCTTTGTTGTTTCTACAAAATTCTGGAAAAACAATTTTCCATTTCTCCAGTTTTCTTGGAAACTACTACAGATAGGAGTTTGGTTTCTACTGATTCACTAGTTTCGGAGAAAACTGGATATAACAAGAGATATTTGAAAAAAAGGAAGTAGAATGTGATGTGAGAAGTAATTTTTCTTGATTTTTCAAGGCAAGGGGATATTTCTTTTTATTTTTTTTTTAAAGTGTAATTGGTCCAATCTCAATGAAAATTTGTCGAAACTACCTCTACCTTATCTTCTTTCAAATGAATCTTGATTCACTGAAATCAGTCAGCCGTTTTTGAGTATAGTCAGTGTACATATATAAATTTTCAAACAATTTGAATGAATTTCAAATCTTAAATCCGTACTTTTGTGAATTTGGTATTGCTCTAATCTCAACAAAAATTTGGTGAAACCATATCTGGCCTGATCATCCATACCTTCATTCATGTCCTTAATTATAGCCCTTCTCTAAATGAAGTATGACATGCCCAACAACATGTAATGCATACATTATAGGTAGAATAAAATAGGCATAATACAATGTTGATTTTTAGGTACCACCCTAATAATTCTTAACAGTTTTCTGGAATCAAGATCAATGCTACAAGCAAAAACGTGACGATCATATTTATTATGAATTAATTTTAGGTACTCATTGTGGCTGAGTTTGGCTAAATTATTAGGCCTAGGATGTATTAATTGCTTATTTCAACATATATTTTGAAAAAAAAAAAAAAATAGGAATTTGGCATAATTTTCATAGAATTGATAGCCAACATATTATATATCTCGATGTCTCTATTCTTACCAAATTTCTGTCTAGCTTTGATTGTATTGAAGGGAATAAGAAATACTACTTCTTCATAGTAGGAATATGATGACAGATGCTGATACTGATCAATCCAACATGGTAAGGGTTAGACTCATTCTTTGTTCAGTGGTTTTCATTCTAAATGTGATGAGAGCATTTTCGAAGCAGAAAGCAGATTGAAACACCAAATTTTGTGAAAAATCAGATGCAGGTGAACCAGGTTTCACAAATTAACAATTTTGTTCATCAATAGAAAACATGGTAAGAAACTTGAACCAAAAGGATGGGTTGCCAGTGTGGCGAATGCTTATATGTTTGTTAATATAGCATCTAATACTCATAGCTCAGTAGAATTAGATCAAAATGAAGGTAAAAAGTGCATTTCTTAGGACACAATGGGAGATTAGCTAAAAATGTTGGGGAATATATACCTAAAATACTAAACTAAATATCTCACCTCCCACGTTCTGTGTTAATTTTTAGCATCACATTTCCCCTAAAATTGGTTTTTGGGTAATAATTCAAAACCCCAAGGAGCTAGACCAAAAGTGTTTGAATAGAAATTCATTAAAGTATAATTGGAGTTGTGATACAGATGGTAAAGAAATGTAATTATTGTTTCTAAGAAAGAATACTAGGCTTTGCAAAAAAATAAAATAAAATGACTGATTACTTGGGTAAGGCTAAAACAATTTAGTTGATTAAGGATTCATTTGAAAGATGATAGTCTATAGGTAGTCTTCAAATTTTCATTCAGATAGGACCAATACCGAATTCAAACTGGATCCAAAAATGTGAACTTACAATTTAAAATATGAACCTATCTATGACAAGTATGTGACACAATTCTGATAATTTGTTAACAGTATCCATGTGAATAACTCCAAAGTCACTACTCTGCCAAATTATTTGCAGACCATATGTGACACCAGCAATATATTTGTGGGACAGTTCACATTAAGATTACAAGCAAGTCATATGAGTGTCACTACTGACATAAATAATGACATTGATATGACTCCCTCAGGGAGGAATTAGTTTTTATGTCACAATCTGTTCATTATGGAGGAACAAACATGACATTTATCCATGACAAGTATGTGACATACTTGTGATAAGTTGTAAGTAGTTTCTAAGTATAAATCAATCCAAAGTCACAATGCTGTTAAATTTTCTAAAGACATATGTAACACCCACGTAGCAGGTCACATTTGTGCCATTAACAATGTATTTTTGCGACAATTCAGGTCAAGGTTGCAAAAAAGTCATATGGCTGACACTAATGGCATAAATAGTGACACAGATATGACACCCTTGTGAAGAAAGAGGTTTTTGGGTCACAATCTAGTCATTATAGTGGCACAAATATGACACCTATCCATGACAAGTATGTCACATACTTGTGGTAAGTTGTAAACAGTGCTTAAGTGAATCACTCCAAAGTCACAACTCTGCTAAAGTTTCTGCAGATATATGTGACACACTTGCTACAAGTCACATTTGGGTCACCTAGTTTAGTTGCATGTCACATAAATATAAAATGACACTTGACATTGGTGAACACTTCCCACATAATCATTGAATAATTGTCACATTTATTTTCCATAAAATTTTTCTACGAAGATCACATTTTTGTCACACATATGGCTTAAGTACACCAGTTAAGCATTTATAAATTGACACATGTGAAGTTATTCGAATGTCACAAAAGATTAAAATGCATTTGCCATAAATATTGTCCTAAATTTGTCACAATTTTATCACATACATGCCTAAATATGAACTGACGAAGTAATGATTTGAAAATAGCACGTCACATACGTATCACATAGAGTCACTGGTCACTGATGTGACATAAAAAAATGTCACCCAAGAGTTTTATGAAGAGAAGTCACAAAATGATGAGATGATCCATCTGTGACGTGTCACATCACAAATCGTTGCATATTGGGATTATATCCTAGTAATTGCACACGGTATAATATATTTACTTGTATATATTGTTCTTTGTTTAATTGTACAGTATTGTTCCCAAATATTCAATCTCCGTGCATTTAATAATATATTTTCTTTAATGACCAATTGTAAAATAAATTGTTTTACCCTTACTACGTAACCTGTTGTTCTATGTTCATAATAGAATTATTCCCATTCGTATTATTAATTTCGTTTATGCTTAAAATATCCAAATTGATATGATTTTTTGGATTTCCTCAAAAAAATTTATCTGTTCATAAATTATCTCGGAATTGGCATCCGTTCCTTCTGTCATATCGTTATTCGAACATAACATTTAGCCATTTCTAAGAAGAATTTAAGATCAGTGTTGTTGGTATTCGATTCACTGAATAAGCATAACTCTTCCAACAGCCAAATCAGACTCGGGGAGATTGTATGTCTCATAATATATAAAACCAAATTTATTGTAGGTAGATGCTACCTACACCCGGTTCATGGAACTTATGAGGGTAGACAGCAGTTTACGTGCGGGGTGACCAAATATTTCTCGGTACCGATAGCCAGCCGGTTTAATGCCTTACTGTACACTAAGCGTACCTACTGACTAAGGCAATTGTCCAAAGGTGAGGCGGTACCTTATACAGACTGCAGCATGTATACTATCAGTGAGTATGTACTAATTACATACTCACTCACCTCCGTTTACTGTTTAATGGTAAACGTAGAAACGTATCATCTGTATGAGTGCATACAGACAATGTACTTTGTTTAACGTGCAATGCACTATTAGTTTGGATTGCGTACTTCGGTCTGCGACCCATCTGTTGACGCAGGGCCAAGCCCTGAAAGGTGGAAATGAGGGAAATGTCCCCCATTTATAAAAAAAATAATTTTAAATAAATATATTGAGAACGTATATTAAGGTTCCATAAATAGACTGTTCTTACTCGATCTCAAAGAAATGATTTACAACCACTAAATTTGTTTTTGGTTCCGCATCATTGCTAAGTTTTATATTCGTTAATTTTCCTCAAAAAAAATATTCGTTCAGATAATAGCTATAAAAATTTTGAATTAATTAATTACCATAATACATGTTACATCTGTAGCTTCGAATGTGTAGAAATGGTACAAAATAAATAGAAATACTTTTGTCTACTTTTATTTAATCAATATTCGTCACAATTAATTAGGTTACAAATCAAACACTTATACTTAACACTTTCTTAACTTATAACTTATATCTTACTCATGCTCTGCCACTACTAGGGCAAACTACTAACATGCAACGTTTTTGACATCTTAGACTTATTGGGCTGAAGCAGGTGACCACTGCTCTTCAGCTCTAAAAAATGGCAAGTAAAGGCCTGGTTTATTCCAAATATCCAGGTTACTTCTTTGGTGCCTATATTGTTTATATTCTCAAAAGTGTACCTGTAGTACATTACCATTATTGTGCTGACAAATTTAATGACATGGTGTTTGTCTGCATATTTGCTAGCTGCCAATAATTAAGTTATGATTTGGAGATAATGGTGAATATTTCAATAGAAATATTTGCCATTACTTGTTTCAAAATACTTGGGTTGGTGAATGTTTTTGACTAACTAAATATGAAAGAACAAGGGTACCCCAGGCAAAAGAGCTTGGAAGCCCCTGCTTCCTTTTGAGCTACAGCTTCTGCAATAGGTTCATTGGATTTGACAAAAAAAATAGACTAATTTCATGTGTCAAAAGTATAATTTTGTCGAATCAAAATTGATTAATTCGATATACACCATTTTATTTCTACGAACGCCGACCAAAAACCTTGAATAGGTGAGAGCCGCCGCTTTGGGGAGCCGATTTTTTTGTGTACCTCACGGGCCAATCATTTTCAAGGTCATCGTATCGATTTTGAAACGATTCGATGCGGACTTTGTGCGGTACAAACAAAAACACGTTTGAATCGGGTATTTTTTCAAAATTTGATAGAAATTTAAAATGGCGATCACTTTTGAGCTAATTGAGCTACAGCTTCGGCAATAGGCTCATTCGATTTGTCATAAAAATATGGATCAATTTCATGTGTCATAAGTATATTTTTGTCGAATCAAAATTGATTAATTCGATATTCGTCATTTTATTATTTAGAATGCCGACCAAAAATCTCGAATAGGTGAGACCTCCGCTTTGGGATGTTGATTTTTTTGCGTGTACCTCTCGGCTCAATCATTTCCAAGATCATTGTACCTATCAATTTCGAAATGATTCGTTACGGTTTTCGTTCGGTACGAACAAAAACACGTTCGGATTGAAGATTTTTTCAAAATTTGATCGAAAATTAAAATTGCGATATCTTTTGAACTTATGGAGCTACAGCTTCGGCAATAGGCTCATTGTATTCGTCATGTGTTCGATCAGACCAATAGAAAAGCAAAATAATAATATACGTTTAATTAGTGTAGCCAATTAGTTCATGTATAATAATCAAATGGTTCCAACAGTTAAGATAGAGAAAAGAATAATAACAATTATCTTTGGTGTATTAATTATTTCCAACTTGTTTTTTGAAAATCTTCTTTTTCTTGCATGTATGCTGCACAATAGTTTTTCTTTTTCTAGTCGTGTACACTTTGTAATGAAAAATATAGTGAAACGTAGAATATATTGTACACAACATAATATAACGTGAGGGAGAGAACGAAAAACCGTTAAAATTAAAAAATTATAATATGTATTTAATAATTAGGGGGCATATTTCCTTCTTTTTTTTCCGACCCATCGCACACTGTTCCAACATTCTTTCAACGAATGGGGCGGCGAAAAACGAGAAAAGGTCAGAATATCGGTGACCTTGTGTGTCTTAACTGTACCCTAGTAAACCTACCACTCATGACTATTCATAATGAATTCATTAGGCACTAGTATAGTCATCCATGATTTATAAAGTTTATAATTTATGTCATTTTGGTAACAAAGTATGATATATAGGTACCCATCAGGCTGATTGGTATAAAATACAGTGTAAACTGAGAATAAGTGTACCAGTTCATTACTTTTTCATCAAATAAATTGTCAATTATTTTTAACCATGTCTTCGGAAAATATTACGCCTAATATTAATTCGTTGAAGCTTTTATTTGACCGACCGCGAGAATCATTGCACTTGGGTCGAGATGGAGTAACATTAGATATGCCGGAAAGTTTTTTGGTAATCATAAAGAACGAAAGGAGGTAAAAGGTTTCTTATAATACTGTACTAAACTTTTATTTACTCTACTTTAATTTTTTAGCCGGAACGTTATCAGCTAATTACAAAATCGTTAAGAAAGGAATTGCCGCCTACAGGTCCACGAATAAAAGTTGCAAGAATAGCACCTCTAGATCTGTCTCAAGTTACAACGGCTATTGATCGCGATGAAAATTTCAGTATTTTTAATCCTTATCATCGTCGCTGCGCTCATAATCTAATCAATATTTTAATGGGTACGTTAAATTTTAAATAAGTTGGTAGGTATCATAAGAGTACGGTTAGGTGAGAGTTTTGAAATTATGAAAAAATTAATTTTTCAATACGTGACAGCCCACGTACCAACTACATTTTAGTAATTGTTTGATGCATAATGTTCGTTGGGCTGCAGGCTGTAGCTGATGAAACACGTAGGTATATAATTTATACTTGCTGAATATAATAAAATTATATTCACGCCATCCAGTTAAATAAATTGTAGAATTTTTCATGCCACCCTCAACGCCTGCGATATCCAGTAATTATTTTCATTTTACTTCTGTTAAAGAGAAACAAAAATGCATTTAAAAAAATTTTTATGTCTCATCTGTGTCCCCAGAAAACCGTTTTTAATGAAACCTTTGGGAACTTCAAAACATATACACTCACTTTGATTAAAAAAATTATTTTTATTTCACTGGTTCAGGCCTGTCAACAAGTCGTGAAAGGGGAATTCCCCCGGCTAATATAACAGTTTTGTTTTGATCAGTGCTGCAACATTTCATTCTCTTATGATTACGATGACAAAGCTTTTCATTATTTATGATTACCTATATTCCGTTATAGTTATGGTTTTCTCTTGAAAATATCGGTTAGTTAGCGTTAATATTAAGGATTCGTTTAGGAAACTGATTAAAACAAAATTTTAGTGATTATCGATTGTCGTTAAGGATTTGATTTTTTTAATTTAGGTTATGTTCTGTTGAGGTTATTGAAAAATGTTATTACAGTTAAAATCAGTTAAGGTTTTTACCTCAAAATTACGGTCATAATCGGTTATGGATGGTTATAGTTAGTGGTTATGGTTGCCAATTCTGCATGTTGCCACATGCGAAATATTCGTTAAAAAATACAAAACCGAGGTGAACAGGGAACATGGGACTAATATAAGAAGGTAAGAAATTTTGATGAGACAAGAGTGGAAGAAGTGTGTGGAAAACATTTAGAAAACTAGATAAAAGAGTGTTCATAAATAATATGCATGTATATAACACTATAGGGTATTTCTGCAGTAGATAATAAACTTTCAATGGACAGGATTGTGAGTGCTGTCAAGTAGTTGCGATGGTAGCGAACTGATTAGGAGTCATATTTTTGATACTCGTAAGAATTAATATTCAACTTTAACCCTCCAATCAAACAATCAAATTCGCTGGTTTTTTCTCATAACTTTTTCAAATAAGAAGAATGATAATTTCCGTTACAGAAAACTAAAGAAAAGGACCAACTGGTTCCCTAAAAATTGAGACCAAGAATAGCGAATTTTAATGATTAAAACTCGAGAAAAAAAACTCGTATGTAAGGCTAGCAAAAATTTAAAAAAATAAAATTTCAATGTTATTTTTCGAAATATCGGGAAAAAATCGTTCAAAAGCATAAGGAAAATGTAGAGAAAAATGTGCTCTTTCAAAGTCTTTTTACTTGTTTCTTCCATCTGACTTATTTTTCCTATCGTTTCAGATAGAAGAAAGAAAAGTATATAAATTTTCGTATCAATTTGTTATCTATCCACAGGAAAAATGTTTAAAATTTTTCCAACGGTTTTGTACATCATTCTTTTTTGTGAAGTTTTTCTTTTTTTAGCAACTAAATAAAGTTTAAACGGGGGAATACGTGATTTTTTTAGGAGGGAGCATTAATTTTAAGATATAATTACTGATAGGTCTTCTTAAGTCTCAGAAAAAAATGTTCATTCTATAATGTATATCATAGTCGTCTATGATTTTTATGGCCAACTATAAACGTTACACATTCTTCATTCCTCCCATAGCAAAACATCAATGAAAAAAAAAAAAAAAAATCAACATGTTTCCCATGGAAAAATTACATAGGCGGGTTAATCATATAATAAGACAGCATATAATAGTGAATGTAAAAACAGTTTTTAAAATTTTTAGTTGTATTTATTGAATTTCTTGTGGGTGGCAAGGAAGAGGGAACATTTTTTTGAGTTTTGTGGTCTCTCCTACGATTTGTCCGTAAATATGTCTCAAAACTAATGCTACCCGCTCATAAAAATCATGAATTACCCCGTGACATTATTTTTACAATAATCATTAGTACGAGACTTGTTTTTGTTGCTTAACATAAATTCTCGACATAAAACTATTAAAATCAATTATATGTATGTTTTTAAATTGTAAGATGTCCAGTATTGGATAGGCGCAGTTACAAAAAAGTAGGCCTATATTTTTATTTAATTTTTAAAATTAAACTAACTTTGCGGCGCTCTAACGAAAAAACCATGAATCCTACAAAAAGAATTATGGAATCGAAATTGTCGAAAATTAATTAAGATTCTTCAATTTATTGAATGAATATTTTTCGAAAAGAGTGTACTGGAAAGGAGGCATATGTAAAAAACCAATTTTTTTAACCAGTTTTGAAGTTTTCTTAGATTCTTATAAAAAATTTGGGGTGAAAAATATAGCGTCTAAAACTACTTTCCAAGACCTATTAATCGCCCTAATTTCAAAAAATTCCCCAGAAACTTTTTCCAAAACCATGATTTTAAACACGTATTTCCTACCAACACAAAATAATTTATGTATTTAAATGCTATGTAGACCGTCTTGATTCTGATGGCTTGGTAGAATTTTTTACGTGATAAGTTTTTGTATGTCCTTTCTGTATTGCTTGAAAACAAAGTGACAAAGTGATGGAATGTCAAATGTCATTAATGATTCACATTTTTAACTGAAAATTTAACCGAAGGTACGAAAAGTGAATTTCACTTGCATCACAAATAACTATTTCAGATTTGTATGAAAAAAACATAAACTATTATTTTTATCCTATATATTCTTGTTTTCTATTTTTTCCTCCATAAATTCATCAAAAAAATAGGAAATTTTCTGAAGTTTAAGAAAAAATTACCATTTGTGTAATTTAAAAATTGCACATCATGGGATTTTTCGCTAAAAAGTTTTTCAAATGTGAAATTTCACAAAACCATTTCATAGCCATTAATTAACGCCAATCGCAAATTTTTTTCAATTTTTATTAATAACTGAAATTGTTCCTTTATAAAATGACTTCAAAATTGAAATTTTTCTCCTTTCTTCTCTCTTTACCTATCTTAAATAAGTCATTATGAGAAAACTAAAAGCAGATAAAAAATAATAATATAGACATTTTTTAAAAGAACAAATTTTTTAGGGAATTTTTAACACACTTTGAGAAATATCTTTGTGATTTTGTGATTTTGTAATTTTTTTTTGTAAAGTCAGGTAGGTAAGTACTTATAGTCTTTTTTTTTTCATTAACTTTGAATTGCTATTTTTGATCTCAATTTTGGGGCTAGAAAGTGTAGTTTGATTTGGTTTAGGTGAGTAGCCTAGTTTAAAAAAAATTAAGTAAGTACATCTGTTTCTTTGAGAGAATTATATTGAAAAACTGGGAACTAAATGAAAGGGACAAAACTGAATATTATTTATTTCTTCATGGAAGAAGACATTATTCCTAATCAATATGCAACCACTATAACTTGCAAGTACTAAATTACCTACTCCTAAATATTACTTACACTCTCTATTACCTATAGGAACCATCTTATATTATTTTCTATAATTTTTTTGCATCTAAAGATAACCTTCTTCCTTCCCCCAACGGGTACATCTCCGCTTTTTTCTATGAATGACATAAAAAATACGGCAAAAGTAATTTTGTCTGAAAACGGCAAAGAGGTAAATGCGACGTTGATTATTCATTTACTACATTCATTCATTTTAATGTGTTGGGTACTCTAGAAGTACCTATTGAAAATTGAATAAAGTGAAAAATGAATAAACAAGTAGTTATATGTTGATTTCATTGTTATTCTGATTATTATTGATGTTTTTTATATTAAAAGACCTCCACCTTTAACGAAATAGCGAAAAAATCAAGCAAATGCAATCATTCTTTTGTTGTTTGTCATTGAAAAATTTTCTAACCATTATATTACTGCTGAAAACGTCGTCTTAAAAATATACCTTAGCTATATCTACAAATTTATAATCACGAACATTATTAAGTAGACGTACATTAGTAATGAAATCACGAAATGTTTTGAAATTCGAAATAAATTATTCATCAGTCTACATCAAATATTAAAAATCAGGTCAAATAAGAATGTAGGTATATCTTCTTTCATTATTCATGAGAATTGTCTTTGCCTTCTTTTTCTGCAAATCACTCCTAATTAAATTATAGGTAACTACTGCTTAAGTGACGATTTCGGAGGTGTAAAAAATTCAAAACGATTTTGACTTTTCTTTTCTGTTCTTTTTTTTTCTTTGTAAACTGTAGGTAAACCTACCCAAAACAATAAAGTCATATAATTATGTATACCTTCACCAAGTGATTAACCCCTGTGGAATACCTTACATTGTGGAAGATATTCCGAAAACAGAAGATTTTCTACAGTTTTGTGTGTTCACCACATACATATACAAGGTATGGGTGAGCCAAGACCTGGGCAAACACTGGCGACTTTGTAGTCAGTTCTGTGGCCTTATATGATAGCTCCTTACACATACACATAGACACATATGTAAGGAATACATACATATGCGTGATTATTAATTTCTACTTATTTTACCATTGCTATGGCTATGTGTAAAATATGGCAAGTGCACAGATAAAACAGATTGTAACATCATCCGAGATGTAATTAATAGATTTGTCACAGTCCAAAAATTATTTGCAAGTATGTATATACCAACATATAGAGTGTTTTATGGGCAGTTTATAAGTTTGGTCATCTTACAATGCATAATATAAGCTTTTACCTATGTTGATGGTAAGGCTGGTGGCATGTATATGCTGAATAAAGACTCTTACATCCTTCTCATGCTGTAGATCACCACCTTCTGAGCGTATGCTAATATCATCAAAGTATGTATGTGCAAATGGAAAATCCCTAAACAATCCATTAATAAATCTCTGGAAAGTTTGTGCTGAGTTACAGAGTCCAAAAGAAATTTGAAGGTATTCAAATAGTCCAAATAGTGTTATAAGTGCTGTCTTTAAAATGTCCTGTTCAGCCTTAGAAATTTGGTGAAACGCCCAGTTGATGTCAATTTTTGAGAACATTGTTTTACCTTTCATATTCCCGTTAAAGTCCATTATGTTTGGGACAGGGTAGGGACCAGGAACTGTTTTGGCATTTAAGGCCCTGTAGTCACCAACAATTTGCTATTCTCCATTTTCTTTTTGTTCATATAGATAGGGGAGCTCCACAAACTTTTAGAAGGTTGGCACCTTCTTTTATTATTCTGTCATAATACTCACGTGCCAGTCTGGAAGTAATCTTAGGGCTTTATCATGGCACAATGGTTCTTTTGTTCCTATAAAGTGATAATTTATAATTGAGGGACTCCAAAATAGTTAGAAAAAATCTATAAGAGTCGTTCATCAACTTTGCTACAACTAGAGATAGCTATGCTCAGTTGATACTTTAGAGTTTTACCATCCACATAAAGTTTCTATTGATCAATTTGCCATTTTTGAGGTCAATGATCAAACTATAGTGAGCTAAGAAGTCAGCATCCAGGATCAGATTTGGAACATTCACAATTATAAAGGACCAAGTCGTATATTTTTGCAAAGAGATGTTGATTTTGGATGTTTCAAGTCCATATGACTGATGGTTTTGACCATTCCAAATATGGAGGAAGTATTTTGGAAGATGTACCTTATGTATTTTATTGGATGGCAATATACTGAGGTCTGTACCTGAGTCTATTAGGTACTGTCTCCTATTCATCATGTTCTATAAGAACAGACAACATGAGTAAGTTTCCAAGGGGTCATCATCCACATGAATTGCCCCTCATTTTAGTTTAACACTTCAGACTTTCTATAAGTCTTGCCCCACCAATGGCATCTATTGTTGCATTTTGGGGCAATCGTGCCAAATCTATTGTAGAAAATCAGTTTTTGTCATCCCAGTTTTGAGAAGGAGATTTTGACAATGATCTTGATTTATTTTTAGGGGGAGGTGGACTCTGACCCCTCCCAGAACTGCTCTCTTTGATCTCTTGATCAGTTTTTTTTTGTTTTTATTTGATCTGCATTTAGATTGGCTGTTTCATTGGTTGCCATTATTTCTTTTCTGGCTATTACTTTTATTGTTGTTTTGCACTTGTGTAGTTAGCTGAGGTATTTGTACTCTAAGCTGTGATATTTCCCCATTCTCTACTGATACTGCACTAACTGAAGGCAAGTTCTTCAAATATTGTCAGATCTTTTGGCCCAATAATCTAAGATGGCTGAGGAATTTATTATTGTTGATCCTACGGCTGCCTACACCTACATAACATGTTGTGAAAGTTGTTTACAGAATTGTTTGCCTACTATAGAAGGAGCCACTATGTGATTGGTCTTCTTCTGTAGTTTAGCCATGAAGATGAAGAATCTGTCATCTCCAATCTTCATTCCACCAATTATTTCATCTATAATTTTTTTTTTTCCAAAGATATTTTGTACTTGTTTGCAGAATCAAGCATATTTGTCCTCTTCTTCTGGAAGGCAATCCATGATATTTGAGATTCCTTTATAATTTGTGGAGGCATTCCTCCATGTTTGATTGGATATTTTTGGTCTTGAATCTACCATTGAGGAGAGATAACCAGACGTCAACTTCATTTGGTAGAAATTCCAGTATATCAATCCTCCATCCATAGAATGTCAGATTTTGTTCAGTTCTGGTGTTTAATAGTTCTACTAATTGTGTTATGAGCTCTCTGGGGTCAAAGTTGATGTTTGACCTCTTCCTTCAGCTGAATTACTTGGGTTTGGAATTCCTGAATCTATTAGATCTGGTAATGCCATTTGATTCGGAAGGCTTTGAATTTCAGATAGATTTTCACCAAAAGTAGAAACAGACATCCTACTTGTTGTGTCTGTTGGAGAAGTTATTATATCTCTACTCCTTAGTGATTCAGTAGAAAATTTGTTTGGGTCAATTGCTGTACTCAGACATTCTACTTCAGGATGTCTGACTCTCTTCTTATTTTCTGAGAGATTAAGATCTTCTATTTTCCTTGAATGTGTCAAAGATGGAGGGGTCAGAGGATCAGGCTGACCTTCATTCTTTAATGTCTACTTTTGTTCCTCCTGACAAATATATTTCAGAAGGGGGGTCTAAATTCTCACTTAGTAGACAAATTTCTAAAACAAGTTGTCTGTAATCAAGAAGTTACTTTTGATTAAAAAGTAAGTTTTTTACCAGTGTACTGCGCCACTTTAGTATAAGCACATCTTGCCAAATGACACCACAACATATGCCAAAAAATCATATCAAGGTCACTGCTGTGGAATACCTTATTCTGCAAAAAACAATACCTACCATTCAAAAAAAAAAATGTTTTATGAGGGAAAATTTAAAGTAACAAATATTGTGGTGCAATTAATAATTAGGTCCATTCTATATGACCAAAAGTGTGGAACTTTCAGTACTTTTTGTCAACTGGACTTTGAATTTAGAAAATGCGGAACTAATTCTTTAAAGAGGCCGTTTAATTTCCTGTGGCAGAACCAAAAATAGAAACTTTTTTTCAAAACTTTTGCAATTTTCAATTATAAACCTAACCAGACCTTCATTAAAAAACGGAATATGTGGGGGAAAAAGTCTTCACCTGAGACGTATTACCCAGGAAATTTTACATAAGTTTTAGGCAGCAAATCAAGGGACCTTAATAAAGCAGTGCATTATACGGAAAAATGTCTAATGCCAGAACATTATAACGAGGTTTTACTATAATGTGTTATTTTGTAATTGTTTTTTTATTTTTCTCTGAGGTAATAGTTGTAAAAGGTTTATTTTTCAAAAGGTATCGAGAAAATCTCATATTTCAGCCAAAAAAACCCCCAGAATTACTAGAAAATTTAAATTTTCCCACCCTACATCCCTCCCATCTACTAATTCAACCCAGAAACTTTATTTACATATTTGCATTCAATCAGAATCCAATATTAATCATCTACGTGACAGTTTCATTTAAGGTTTGTATATATTTGGAAATTTTTTGGTTCTAATATAACTTTTACACTTCACTTATTTTATTTTCTAATCTTCTATGGTCAGAATGTTTTTTTGATTATACTTTAAGGTTTGGGCAGAAGCTAAATTTTGAGATTGGGCAGAAGTTAAGCTTTAAGAATGGGGCAGAAGCCAAATTTTAAGGGTAGGCAGAAGCTAATCTTTAAGGTTAATGGGGTTGTTGGGTTAAAAATTTTTAAACAGTAGTTAATTATGCTTCAATAATTTCAAAACATACCTTTGAAAGAAATACATTTTCTAGCCGAGTATAGCTGCACTGGAGTTTTTATTGTTTTTTTTTAAACATAGGAGTTTTTGAAATTGAAATTAAAATACTGAAGTTAAATGTTTTTTGTATCAACTATACGTATACCTATCACCAGAAAAAATTGACTGGAGAATTGAGGATAAGACAATAAAAAAATCATTATCATATTATAACGGCCAAAAGAAGTCTTATTGTATCTAGATAGGATCACTTCCAGTGTTACACCATACGAAAGAATACTGTAGTAATATTCCTTTCTAATTTAGTATATTGAATTTTACTTGTCTACTAACTATTGTAGACCTTAACTTTAGTTTGAGACTCTGATATAAAAACAAAATTAATATTTTAACACTTTACTATACGTTTAAACATTTAACATATAAAATTGGGATTAATAAATTCACATAATATTTTAGAACATTTAGTTAAATAACATTAACTGATTTGAGCTGAGCTGAAAACTGAACTCTTCTGAACTTAACTCCAAGCTAAGCTAAACTGAACATCGATTGTCAGAGTTTATATACCAGTTCAGGGTATGTGGTGTATGTGACTGGATATGGTGAATAGACTATGTGAGGTGGAAGTTTGTTGTAGAGATTTGTTAATTAATCATAATATTTAGGGACAGGTATATTTGGTCTCTGTTTATGGAGACAGTGTTTCTATGTTTATCACGTTTTAGATAGGAATAATTTAAGAAATAATTTAGATTGTTTACGGAAATAAGAGTAAGATGTTTTGATAAAATTTGAATACCTGAATTTCTGGTGTTGAGACAATGTGAACGAATATTGTTCGTATTATTTACTAAACATACAAAAATATACGTTACACATATTTGATTTTTTTTTACCATTTTTTGATTTCCCCACTCCTCTTGAAAAAAATAAAAATGGTCGATGAAATAGCATGAAAAATTTGAAGTAAATAGTTTCAATCTTAATAATATCATATTCGGTTGCACAGGTCTTCAATAATATAACTTCTTTTTATTTTTCTAGGAAAGGAAACTTTTGGGGAATTTTTTTCTGCTTGTGTGTTTGCTCGAGAAAAAGTAAATCCATACCTTTTCGCATATGCAACAACGGTAGCCATTCTCCATCGTAAAGATACTAAAAATGCTGACCTTCCATCACATTGTAAAAGTTTTCCTGAACTGTTCTTTGGTGGCAATTTTTTTTCTAAAGCTATATCGGAAGCCAGCATTGATCCAAGCCTAAGAGTAAGTTTTCATATTCATAATTTATTGTTATTCTGTATGGTAAATGACAGCATTTTAGGTATATATTCCCTATACATAAAACTATGTAGGCTATTCAAAATTGATACCGATTTACTCGGAAAAAATTAACAGAATTTATCTGAATGATGAAATTCTTAATACGATGATAATGATTGCTATATAATTTCTAGCATAGCAGTATGTAATTCAAAATTTTGAGAATTCAGATTCTATGAAGAAGAAATTAAATTCAAGACTTTCTTTCTAAAATTTTCCCCAAAGACAATAAATTCTTTTAATATGATAAAATTTTTCTAGATATTTCATAATAATTGTTACGTAAATTATTAATATATTATTATATTTCTTAATGTCAAAAATTTCCTGAACTTATGCTATATTTGTCACAAATTATTTAAAGAATCAAACAATTCCATACCCTATTACAAAGTTTTCTATACTTACCAAAATTATAAATTTAAGTTGCTTTTTTACTTGGTACAGCATCATGTTTCTCTCACTTGAGAGATTTTTGTAAAATTTTAACATTATGTAGGTGTTTAGATGATTTCTGGTAAGTTTTGTTTTGAAAGCTCCATTCTGAGAGCTGTAATTAAGTTCAACAGTTTCAGTTCGGAAACTATTGTTTTCAAAGTGATCAATTCAAACCAATGATTTTTGCGCCTTTTTTATATTTCTTCAATTTTCATAATTTTTTCTTTCTCATATACTTCATTAATTTTTCTTTAGGCCCATATTCACAAACATTACTTTAACCTCCCTTCACTTAAACTTCACTTAAAAATTACTTTTGGTACAATTTTGTATTTAAGATTGTGGTAACATTTTATTTTTACATAGGAACTCTCATCAGAAATACAATGTTCCCACATTTTTAAGCACAAAATTGTGCAAAACACTTTTTTAAAGTGAAATTCAAGTGAAGGTAGGTTAAAGTGATGTTTGTGAATATGGGCCTTAGTCTTTTATTTATTTTAATGCCAAGCAATTTGTCTTTTTGCACGCGCATGTTGTCAACTGTTGATGTTGGAAAATTTTTACACTGCTTTAAAACGTATCCCAATATCATGACGTTAAACATTCTCATAGTTAATACTATCTCATAAATTTAATAAGTCATTTGAAGAAAAAAGTAGATTAGTTAATTGTTTGAAAATTTAACAAAATATTTTTGTTTTTAAATCAACATAAAAAAAGACCTTAAATTATTTTCCACATTATTTATTTTTGAATTTTCTTCTTTCACGTTGATAAAGAAAAATAATTCATACAGTTACTATTATTATTATTAATAGATCTATTTGCATGCTTCTAGTTTTTTAAGATTCTGACAAAACTGATGTCAGATTTGTCAGAATAGTGTTCTCACATTTTAACTGAAAACACTAAACTGTGTTTGCACATTTTTCTGAAAATTCAGAATTCCTAATTTTCTTAACATTCTGTATTCAGTCGCTCTGGACTTTCTGAAAATTCTGAAAACAGATGAGTTTCTTCCAGTTTACCATTGTAATGGTATAGTTGTTACAAAAAGATACACAACACATATATTATTTTTGTATGATGTATATTTTATATGTACAAGAAAATATTAAGATGTAGTGAATTGTACAAAAAGAAAATTGGAAATCAATCAGGCTTAGAACTAAGGGTACGGATTTGAGAGAATTGTAAATTGGTGTTGTGGGAGATATACAATGTGACTGGTTAATAGAATGTATGTAATTTAGAGTAAGCCAATAGAGAAACATACTTATGACATAAGTGGGTGTAGTTATAATTTTAAGAGGAATTAGGAATAATGCAGAGTTGTGTTTTATATTCATGGAATAAATGACATCATGATGTTTAGTTTGAGAACATTACATTAGTGAGAAAAGGTGATGTCAAGAGACAAATCTTGACAAGTTTCAATGATATAATCAAAGCAGGATGTTGGAGTGAAGTGTAAGATGGAATGGATTAATTGGGATAATATTAATATAATACGTGAGATATATAGAAAAGATATTAAAATAAAAAATGATATGGAATTATTATTAAAACCATGTTTCATATTTTTTTGTTTGCACCAATCCAAAAAACAACAAAAAATATTAATGTTTTCATCAATTAGTGATTATTTTGATGAAAAAAATTTTTTTTTGAAGTTCGTTCAGTTATATTTTTATAATTTTTTTTTCAGAAAAGTCAGAAAGCTTTTTGCTTGCTGCAAGAAACGTACAAATAAGAATTTCCTGTTTTGTCACTTTTCAGAATTTAGAAAAATTGTTTTCAGTTTCCTGAAAATGTGCAAACAGACCTAATATTATTATTATTATTATTATTATTATTATTATTAATTATTATTATTATTATTATTATTATTATTATTATTATTATTATTATTATTATTATTATTTGTGGATTATTGACTCATGAATTTGAACTGGCAACCCACAGGTTATAAAAACAGCAAAGCTCCACACGGCTATGATGCCTGTGATATAGCCAATGTGAGATAGCACATACAGTCCGCATCTCCACATTATTATTATGAATGAATGAATATAATAATTATTAGTTTAGAAATTGGAATCAACACAACTTTTATAGATAAAAATAAGATTGAAAATTGTGCAGTTATCACTCTTGTAAGTGGGTTATTTTGTCATGAAAATGGTGCCATTGTTTGTTTTGCATTTTATCCTCTATTATATTTAATATTTAATAAGCTTCATTTAGTAGAACTACAGAAACTTACATCAGCTTACACCAGGAGAACTATTCCACAAATGTAAGAATATCTTATGGTTTTATGCTAGTTTTACTTGAATATTTTTGGAATAGCCCTCTCATGTAAGTTGGTGTAAGTTTGGTAACCCCACAGGGTCACTTCACTGAAAAAAATTCTAGCACCACTGAGATTAAACATACTTTCATGAACTTAAATTCTAACCAAAACTAAAAAGATTAGAAAAAATAAATTTATCAATTTTGAGTCTGAAGTTTGCTGGATAAACCAAGTATCCAATACTACTGGGAGTCCTCTCTCTGGAGGTTCATGAATTATCTACCACATAACCGCATAAGATTTTTATACTACCTCATCAGCCTTTCCAATCTGGAAAATGGAGGTTGAACCCACAAGGTTTTGAATTTTGGATGACTTTGGTTCAAGTAGGCACAATATTTTAGAATGTTTTTAACTTTTTTGGTTATTTTGATTGCTCAAAAATATTGGTTTAATGGGAATTATTTTTTAATTAACCAAAAAATGTTCGTTAAATTTCTGGTTTAATTTCTCTAAAATTATGTGATTTGAAAAATTCTTACATGTTATGAATTGAAATATTTCAAAATTATATTTCATCGAAATTCAAAATTTTGTTACTGCACGGAAAATATTCGAGAAATACAGCTCTGAAGGACACAGCTAAGACTCAACTCAGGTACCCGAAAAATATATTGAAAAAAACACTCTTGAACAAAAATAAAAAAGAAGGTAGACTACTTCTAAATACCTTTACGATTGAATTTCTAACAAAAATCAATAAACCATGACACCGGTGGCTCCCTGTAATTAATCAGAATACTTTTAAAATGAGTAATACTTTTATACCAGTTATACTTTTGCACCAGTTCACCAAGTAAAATTTGCCAATGTAAATGTAACTGTTTGACTCAGGATAAAACAGAAGATGTCAGATGAGCCTGACAATGGCTTTTTATGAACATCGAAAAACCCTTTTTGTTCCTCAAAGATGAAACAAAGAACAGTCAAAAGATTATTTGCAATATCGAAGTAATAAAACCACTATTTCTGTGATTTTATTAGACAGAGAGATTTTCATTTTCAGCCTGTAATCGTCAATAAGTTAAACAAAGATAGAGGTATAGTTACAAAATGTTTTGAAGAAATGTAATTGTACTATTTTTATTCCCATTTTAGGACATAAAAATCGATCATAAATGTTCAAAGAGTGCTACCATATATCCCAATTGAGGCCTCACATCTGCAAAGATGATGTAATTCAAATTAGGTGGAAAATTCCTAATATAACATAGTTTAATTTTAAGCAAAAAAAATTATTCCTCGAATGTTGTATTATAAAGATTACCAGAACAAAAAGAAAAATGAGAAGAATCTGGTCAAGTTTTCAAAAGGTCTCGAGCCGATTTTTGAGGAGAGAATTTATTTCTGGAATATAATTCGGGAAGAAAATGAGACAAAGAAAAATGGTAATGAAGGAAAAATAGAGCACCAAAAATTTTTCATTTTGAAAGGTTTGGATATCACATAAGTTGGTGTAGTTTTATCAAACAGAACTATATGTTTAGATTATTAAGCACTGGATACACAGTAATCCTATTTCACCAATGTGTGAAACCCGTAAATGAGCATAGATTTTCTGCAGATGCGCAGTAGGTCTTTTTTAATCTGTTTTCAGGACGTTGGTCCCGTGAATCTAGAGCTGTCTAAGACCTTGCTGTGAATCCAGTGAAACTGAGTCAAATCTATTCCCATTTATGGGTTTCAGAACAATAATGCTGTCACGGATTTTTGTATTTACCTAGTTATCCAGTCCTACTATGTGTTTAACATATAAAACAGATTCTTCCCTGCTTAAGTATCACAAGTGTGACTGGTGCACAGCGAGTATGACTTGGTATTGAGAAAAAAAAAATGATAACTCCATGATTTTATAAGCTTTTATTCTACTCACTACTGCGATTTTAAAGTATACCAATACTGCAACCAGCCTTCCGAAACAAAATAATGTTTATTTCGCATGAAGCTAACGCCAAAAAACAAAATAAAAGCTTATCTTTTAAAAATTCGTTTTTAACCTAATTAATTTAGACATTTTGTTCGCATAGTTGATAATATACATATAGGTAACTATACACAGTTGAAATCCGACTTACTAGATTATAACACTCGCCTTCGTCACATGCTGCAAAATTTGCAACTCGTCGACAGTAGCTGGTTTTCTCTCTTGTATTGTAATAGCCAATGTGCCATTCCTATCTATCATTAACATGAAATCATTAGAGAAAGTTTTTGAAATTAACTAGATTCATTCAAAAATTTAGGCCAAATTATGCTGAGGCTGTAAGCTTTATAAATTACTTAATAAATTGAGCTGTCATTTGTTTGTTTATTTATTTATTTATCTATTTTTTCACCTAAACTAAATGGAAGAATTAATTTTACTTGAACCTTCTGGAGAGAAGTGGAGACATCAGTTTAAAGGAATGTTTCTTAAACCATAACCTATTAATTTGAAAAATTAAACATACTTAGGTACATTATTTTAATATTGGAATAACAGTAAGCCTATTCTATTAATTATCAACTTTTGTTGTAGGTACGCATCAACTGATGTCATAAAAAATCTAATAATACCTATAAATGTAATTTTAGGGCACCGTTGAAGTTCCACAGTCATTTAAATCTACAGCATCTAATTTAGACGTTGAACATCGTGTTGCATACTTTAGAGAAGATGTTGGTATAAATTTACATCACTGGCATTGGCATTTGGTGTATCCTTCTGAGGAAGTAAATAATGAAAATATTGTGAAAAAAGATCGCCGTGGAGAACTCTTTTATTACATGCATCAACAAATTATAGCGAGGTATTTAATATTTTATAATTATCAACCTGTATCTATTTATAAATTTTTTTTTTTTAATTCAAAAAATCAGTGGCGCGTGACCATTTCTTTTATTTATATTCATGGGATAATTAGAATCAGAAAAATATATAACTATAAAAAAATTATCATGAGATTTCAGTTTGGTCTCGAATCACTTCCCTTGATAAAATTCTGAACACGCCACTGCAGAAAATGACGTATTTTACTTCTTAGAGGCAAAAACTCACATTACCTAATTGGTATTTAATTCATCTTTGATAGGAAATTATTTTCAATCAAAATTTCCTTTGTGAATATTTTCCACATTTTTACACATCCATAGTTTTATATCTTGCAAATATTTGACGTTAATATCTTCATCTACATCACCTCAAAACGACCAGCCCATTAAAAAAAAAAAAAAACCTTCTTCAGCAAAACAACACAATAAAAATTATATTTTCAAACATCTACAAAGCTGAAACAAAATTTCACATACCAAAAGCACTCTCTCTTTCTCTGATCAGCACCAAAATCAGTACCTAGGGCCCATATTCACAAACATCACTTTAATATCCCTTCATTTAACTTCACTTAAAAATGACTTTTGGCACAATTCTGTATTTTAGAGTATGGTAACTGTGGGTTCACCTCTAAAACCTACAGGCGTATAAATGAGGAATTGCGTGTTCTGTATGTTACCATTATGGTAAGGCAGCCAACCTTTTATAACACCCTAAACCGGCAACTAACGAAAGGCATCGCTGGTGTATATGTTAAGCTAAACACGCACGTCATCCGCGAGTATCGGATGATAGGCATGTGTTTTGTGTTTAGCCTAGCATCTCAACCACGGCACGCGTATTTTTGTATGCGTGTCTGCGCTAGGCTACGTTCATAGCATGTCGGCTAAACAGAGAACGAATTTTGTTGCTTGTCCATTTAGCCTATATGCTTACAAACGCGTATTTTATTTATTGTCCGTAGACATAATTGCGAGGACTTGGTGATGGACCAAGTCTACAGTCTGTCAACTGGGGCCGAGCCCCGAAAGAAGGGAGGACATGGTCCCCACAGCTACTTCCCCCAGTTTCACTGTTGATAGAATGACTCAAATTCTGAAGTCTGGGGGTACCCATGGACGATCTATTTGTGTCCAGTAGGTGGCCTCGCATTATTGCAAGGGTTGGCATTTCCTCCAAAGATTAAGTCTCGGAGGGCCACACAGAGGGTATGTCCAGCAATAGTCCTGTCGTAGTAGGATAGTCTACGGTGTTGCTGATATTTATTTCAAGATTGGACACCATGTTTTCTATTCCTACGTGGATGGTGTCCCTGTTTATCCTCCTGAGTATTTTGTCTGAAAGGAGTGTAACTCAGGAGGAGTGGCAATTTGGAAATGCCAGTATTTTGATAGTTGTTTTGGACAACAGAGTTAGAGAATTTGAAGTTTGAAAATTTTGGCTCTGGTTTTGGGATTTTAAAAAGAGCCTGATTTTTGGAGGTGAGGAAATTGCTCGCCTTCCTAGTGTCAGGTGGCTCTGTGGTTTTAGCCACAGAGGAACAAGCCGCCAATTGGTCCACAGGAAACGGAAGAATTTTTGGGGTTTGTTGCGTCATTTCATTGAGAATTGACTCAACATTGGCAACTTTCTCTGAGGATTGAGAATTGTTGTTGGCTGGTAGAGAAGGTTGGGTTGCATCGGAAAGCAACATTTTCTCCTTGTAATTGAGGAGTTGATCAACTTACCTGGTGGTAGTTAAGGATATAATGAAAAGAAAAAAAATATAAGAAAATTTGAAAGAAGATTGGAATCAAAGCAAACAGTTCTAATTGAACTATAGAGTGGTGCTTTGAGCAACAGTCGACAAACAAATGAAATGTGTTTGTTCGTTGTTGCAAAGATTTAGTTCGATTTTCCTTTTGCAATCAGCTGTTTGTGACATCAGTCTATAGTGTGTTTTATGTGTTTTTATCTTACCTTTGATTTTGGAGTCGACACATGAGTGTGTTTCAAAGCACGTGTGATAAGAGTATGAGATTTTTGTTATATCTATATATGAGATTTCTATATATTAGATTTTTATTATATCTATATATTTTCATTCTCTGCAAAATCGAAATGATGTTCTTGTTTGTTTCTGATTGAATTTTTTATTTGTTCCTTTTGGCCTGCCTCTTTGTTTAGGCTTGATTGGGCTTTCAGGATTATATGTGTGAGTTATTTCCTCATTGAATTTAATTTTTTCTTATTTTTGGTGTTTGATTTTACCACTTCACTGTATGTTTTTCGTGTTTTATTTGTTTGTGAGTCAGATTTTATATTTATTTCTTCATCTTTTTTGTCTGAATTTTGTGAATTTTTATTTTTATTTTCACTTATCATTTTGTTCAATTCTGCATTTTCACTAATTAGGAATGCTGGTTTCATCCGATCTATCGACACCTTCTTTTCCTGTCCTAACACAAGTATTTTTAACGTTTTTTCTGTTTGATCAATTACTTTGTATGGTCCAGAATAGGGTTTTTGTAGAGCTCGTTTCATTCCTTCCTCTTGTAAGAACACATGTGATATTGTAGCTAAGTGTCTTGAGACGTAAGGTTTTTGTTTACCATGAGTAGGTGCTTGCTTAAGAAATTGATTTGCAACATCTTTTATATTTTGTACTAAGGTTTTGGGGTTTATTTCTTTTGATTCTATAAAGAAGTCCCCTGGCAAGCGTAATTCTTTGCCTAGTGCTAGTTGAGCAGCGGAGTGATTAGTATCTGTTTGTAGGGCTGATCGTAGGCCTAGCAAGATGGTAGGTAAGATTTCTATCGATCTTTTTGTGTCGGCAGCCATTATAGAAGCTTTAAGAGCTCTATGCCACCTTTCTACCTTCCCGTTTGATTGGGGGTGGTAGGTTGTAGTAACCCAATGTTTAGCACCCAAGGTTTTGGTTAGTTCATTGAATAATTGGCTTTCAAATTGCCTACCTTGGTCGGTTGTAATGCTTTGGGGTTCTCCAAATCTAGCAATCCAGGTTGTGTATAATTGAGTAGCTACTGTTTGTGCTGACATTTCAATTAATGGGATTGCTTCTGGCCATCTAGTTGCATGGTCTATCATTGTAAGGAGGTATTTATGTCCTTGTGATATGGGGGTAATGGACCCACTAAATGTATATGAAGGTGTTTAAACCAATTAGTTGGTCTAAACCTTTTGAATGCAGATTTCGTGTGTCTGCCAATTTTGGCTGTCTGGCAATTCAGACAAGTACAGGCCCAGTTATTACAGTCTGAGTTTATTTTGGGCCATACGAATCTTGAGGTCATGAGTTTTGTAGTACTACTAGGTCCAGTGTGTGATAGGTTATGCACACTGTCGAACGCCATTTTTCTGTATTTTAATGAAATAAATGGACATTCTTTACCTGTTGACACATCACATATTAGTAATATTTTTGTGTCAGGGAGTTTTCTCAGTTTTAGTTTGAGACCAGTGGTGTTGAAAGATAATAATTTTTGCAATTCTTTGTCTTCCAGCTGATCTTTTGCTATTTCAGAAAATGGTAACTGAGATGGAGTTGTAATAGCTTCAATTTGACTTAAGGCATCAGTTGGTTCATTCAGCTCTCCTTTAATATACCTTATGTCAGTTGTAAATTGACTAATGAATTCGAGCTGTCTTATTTGGCAAGGTGAGGCATGCTCACTTCTTTGCTCAAAGGCATGTGTTATGGTTTTATGGTCCGTATATATGGTGAAGCATCTACCCTCTACATGATGTCTGAAGTGCCTTATAGCTGCATTTATTGTCAATAACTCCCGGTCGTAAGTACTATAATTTTTCTCAGTTTTGGAAAGTTTCCTTGAGAAAAAATCAAGTGGCTGGTTGGTGTTATCCTTTATTTGATATAAGGTTGCACCTATTGCAAAATCGGATGCGTCTGTTGAGATACAGAGTGGAAGACTGTCATCCGGGTGAGCCAGTAACGTTGCATTGGCTAGCATGTTTCTTATATTTTCAAATGCTATTTCTGCCTCTTCAGTCCATTCAATGGGCGTTTTGTCGCGCTTTTTATTAGTTTTAATAAGGGCGAACAGTTTGCCTTGTTCTGAAGCAGCATTTTTTAGCAACGTCTGTAAAAATTGATCATTCCTAGGATATTTGGTACCCGAGAAAGTCAATACTAGTTTTAGCAAATTTGCTTTTAGGTAAATTGACTGTAAAGCCAGCAGTGTGTATACTCTCTATTACGGCTCTTACATTTTTTCGTGTTCATCAATTCCACCTTCTTAGCATATGCAAATATCATCTAGATAAGCATATGCAAATGGTAAATCCCTCAATAGCTGATTCATAAAACGTTGGAAAGTTTGAGCAGCATTTCTAAGTCCAAATGGCATTCGCAAGTATTCGAATAAGCCAAATGGTGTGATAATTTCTGTCTTGCAGATATCTTTTTTGGCCATTGTTATGTGGTGGAAGCCCCAATTAATGTCTATTTTGGTAAACATTGTTTTTCCTTTTATATTGTTATTGAAATCCATTATATTGGGTACGGAGTATTTGTCTGGAATGGTTTTAGCATTCAGGGCTCTATAGTCCCCGATGATTCTCCAAGTTCCATTAACCTTTTTGGTCATGTGTATTGTGTAGACCATAAGCTGTTATAAGGTCGACAAATACCTTCTTCTATCATTTTAGAAAATTGCTTTTTGGCTTCAGCAAATTTGTCGGGAGGCAATCTTCGTGGCCTTGTTGAGCAAGGCTGACCCCTTGTTTCTATTACATACACTGTACCATGTTTGTATGTTGGATGTTTTCTTATTGATTGTAATAAAATACCTGGATATTCATTTAGTATTTTTAGGAAATTTTTGTCTGTAGTTGCACAACTTCCAATGGAAGTATCCAGTAATTTGTAATTTTTTGTTATGCCTTCCACATATTTGCCAGTAGTTGAGTCGATTAAACGTTTATTTTTTAAATTGACTACCAACTCATAGTAAGTAAGAAAATCTGCTCCAAGTATTGGTTGTGATATATCAGCTATTGTGAAATCCCATAATATGTCCCTATGGAGACCAATGTCAATTTTGAAATGTTTTTGACCATATGCAGCGAATGTATGTTCATCAACTGCATTTAATTTGGATTTTGAAGAAAATTTCTTATGCTTATTTTTAGCTGGTAAAATGCTGAGATCAGCACCAGAATCTATGAGGAATTTTCTCCTTTTTGTCCTGTCCATGATGAACAGGCAGTGAGAGTATTTTGGCGAGGGATCGGTAGCCACCAATATGATCCCTCAGTCTAGTTTGACTTATTAATCTGTTCTCTCTTTTTGATCTCTGCGAGAAGAGTTTTCTTCTCCTGCGCATCTTGGACCATTCTCTTCGCCCATCGTTTACAGCGGGTATTGCAAGCCTTTGCTTTTTCCTCATATCGATTGTGGTAGAAGCAAAGGGCTGTTGACCAGTTTGGGTTTTGTTTTTTGGGAGATTTAGATCTCCTCGGAGGTGTTGGACTCCTATTTTTATCATCTCTCTGTCCTCGAGAGTGTGACTGCCTATTTCTATAGCTTTTATTTCTATTGGGATTGCGTCCCCTGCTCTTAGATCTGTTGTTGAAGTTACTCCTAGCAGATGTATATTCTCTAGCCTTGCGAGTTTCCATTTTCAACACAGCTATTTTGGCTCAGAATTTACTTAATTTGTCTGCTGGAGCTGCTGTTGCTTGGATGGCAGGTTTCCCTATGTACTACATTGCTGTTTCTGCAGCTTTAGCTAGTGCTAGTAAGTCATCATCAGTCCTTACATTTGTCAGATTTAGAGCACCCAGCGATTGTACAACTGAAGCTGGTAGTTGCTCACAGAATCTATCTGCAATTACCATTGGAGAGACATGTTTGTCACCTTTTTTAACCAACTTTGTCATAAATAAAGTTGGTTTGTCATCTCCAATTGACATTCCACTCAGTAATTGCCTTGTTTATTGGCATTGAGTGGTACCTAAGGTTCTTCTTATTTTTTCAATAAACCATTTATAAGGGTCTTCTTCATCCTGCAGACAGTCCATTATGTCTAGGCAGGCCCTGATTATTTTGGCTGGCATGATACCACAAAGTTGCTGGTAGTGTTCTTCATGGGGAATTCGCTCAACCCTGAAGCAGCTTGTTAGTTGCATAAGCCACATTTCTACATCTTTTGGCAAGAATGTAGGAAGTTCTACTTTCCTTTTCTTATTTTGGAGGTGGCCAAACAATTTGTGTTGTTTGTCCATGGCTTCTTTGATACTAGCTTTGATTATATCTTGAATAAGCTTTTCCTTATCTTCAACTTCTTTGGAAACGATAATTCGAATAGCTGCTTGTCTAGCTATATTTTGAGCTGGTTGGTCAGCAGTTTCAACATTTTCATGAACCATTGTAAAAAGATTCAACCCGTTAGAGGATCCTAGATTTACAAATCGTGGGTTGCCAAGATTAGTGAGACCTTTTTTTTATTTTTAGGCGTGTTCTATGAAAATATCATGTCGGGGTCAACGGGCTGTGGGTTCACCTATAAAACCCACAGGCGTATAAATGAGGAATTGCGTGTTCTGTATGTTACCGTTTTGGTAAGGCAGCCAACCTTTTATAACACCCTAAACTGGCGACTAACGAAAGGTATTGCCAATGTATATGTTAGGCTAAACACGCACGTCATCCGCGAGTATTCATCACCAAGTCCGCAGTCTTTCAACTGGGGCCGAGCCCCGAAAGAAGGGAGTACATGGTCCCCACAGTAACATTTTATTTTTACATTGGAAGTCTCATAAGAGATACAATGTTCCCACATTTTTAAGTACAAAATTATGCAAAAAACTTTTTTAAAGTGAAATTTAAGTGAAAGAAGGTTAAAGTGACGTTTGTGAATATAAGCCTAGGTCTAATTCTTGTCTCAGTCATTACTAAATGTTGTGCCAAATTTTGTGACAAAAAAAAACTAAGATATATATTTAGGTGTACCTATATTTACAGTAGGTACCTACCTAAAAAGAAATATAAACATATATCCCTGTTGAAATAAAGTGTAAACTAATGTCTAATACCTTCGAAATTATATTTTATTTTTTGGAACATGTGTACGAATTGCTGTATTTTCAGTGCATCTAAAACTTGGTGAAAGTAGCCAGTTCCAAAGCTCTTACTTGTCACCCACATTTTTCACTCCTTCAATCCTTAACTTCTGTTTCTCACCACCTCATTATTTTTTCTCACGCGTTGGTTCCTTAGTGTCCTAGCACTTTCCATTCAATAGCTTAGGCTTAGCCATTTAATTTAACCTATTAGGGCCAGTTTTTCAACTGCCATGTAAGAAATTTAACAATCAAGTAGCGCTAAAATCTTATCTAACTCTTATAGTTCGAGTGGCCTTTTAAACTAACTAATTCTCTCTACTGCGATGAAGATTCGAATCCTCGATTTGCCATTCTTTTGAATCTATAAAAAACCTCCCCTCTTTCACTCGATGATTCTTCAGATGCTATTTAAGCAGTAGATATGGCTGAAGTTGGTATCCATAGAAAGTGGAGAAAATTTACATAAAGCTATTACATACAACTTTTCAATCATCTTTAGCATTTTGAAAATAAACAAATGAAAAAAAGAAAAACAAAAAGAAAATTTGATACTTTTTTACCACCTAGTAACTCAACTCCTATGATAGTTATAAGGAAAATGTGTAGAAACTTCTTTGTTTTAAATTAACTTTGTAAGTATTTACTGAAATTATTCAACTTTTGACAACTGACTCGGAGAATCAAACCACCGACACCTACGTTTAGCTGTCTACAAAAGTCAACTTCCATACCAATTAGGCTACGAGGCTGCCTATTATAAACAAATAAACATTGAGTACTTGTAGAAGCAACATAATCGCCATAGAACTATTAATTCCATTTCAGATTTTAAACCTTATTTTACTGGGCTGTAAAATGATGATGACATAATTTTGCTTTCCAGGTATAATTTTGAGCGTTTGAGTAATGGACTGGCTCGTGTAAAACGACTTAACAATTTTAGAAGTCCGATACCTGAAGGTTATTTTCCTAAATTGGTCAATTTCTCTACATTTTATGTTTGGGGTAGCAGACAACCTAATTCGAATTTGCATGTATGTGGAAAGCTTAACATTTACTTGACATTATTGCTAATAGTGTTATTTCTTTATGTTTATATTAATTGAAAACTTACTTTACATTAAGGATTTGAATCGTGATTATAAATCTGAACCATTTCAAGTGGATGTACAAGATGTGGAAAGGTGGAGAGATCGAATTTTAGATGACATTACGGGAGGATATCTTCTCGATACCAATGTAAGAGGAAATATTAATTTTGTATTTTTTGGTGAATCTATATCGATTTAATTACATTTAATAATTTTGAAGCGAAACTTCTATCACTCATGATACAAATCAAATAACATAAAACATATTTGAAGTACCCCCCAATCCCTAAATGAAACATATTTATTAGGTATGATGGTATATCTACATTGCCATCATTACTAAAACGTATACAAAGAGAGCTCTTCTTATTTTTCATCATATTCATATCAAAGGCTAAGCCTACATAAACATAACCAACTGCAATTTCATACCAGTGTAAACAAATGTAGGTATATGTCTCTAAACTTCACACCAAAATGATGTTTAGCAGCATACTTGTTGTGAGCATCAAGCCGTAGAAACAAAATATTTTGTTTTTACTGTTTGCTGTCAATGAAATATAAGTAGTCTACTAATTCATTTTGGAGTTAGACTATTTTTTATATTTTTATAACTAGGTAGGAACGATTTCAGTTAAAATTTCCAAAAAATTTTTGCTGTCACAGCCAGTGCAATTTGCTGCTACTATTTGCTCTTGGTTATGGAGGTGTAGCCTTACACTCCTACAGACTAGGGGTTCTCAACTAATGTGATGCGACCCATTAATGTGACGCATATAAGTCCCTGGCATGTTGTAAAAAATGCAGTTAGTTATATTTTTCATTAATATATTCTGAATATTAATGAAACTTGTTGCCGATAGTGTGTGGTTTATGTTTGGAAGCTTTCTGGGTGTGTGGTCGAGGAAAAAAGGTTTAGAACCATTACCATAGACTATATCGTTAATGGATTAGCTCTTTTTTTCAGTTTTGGAAGACTGCATTCTATGAATTAATTCATTATCAGACATTTCTTGGTCAGTATATTCTTTTTTCCTTGCATAGGTACCTCCTTATCCTTAAAAGTCGAGAGGTGACTGAACTTGTAAAATTATAAACCAGCCAACTGGTTTGTTAAATAGCCATAGCAGATTCTCAGCATTCAGTAAGGTACTTTCTTATAAGCACATCTGATGTGAGAATTTTAGTTGGGTGAAAAGGTGGGAATGATTCTATCATTGAGGCAAAAAAACACTATCATTTGGGCGAGTTTATTTTTAAACACTTTTACTCGACTCAATATAGTTTGTAAAATCAAACAGATTTCTGGGTGCAACACCATCGTATCGCTTGTCTCAGTAAAAGCGTTTTTGTTTTTTTTTAATTCATTTTTATTATTGTTCAGCGAATCACCTTGTATCATTTGAGCGAGTAGATGCTTCAGTTCATATTTCTCAATCCATTTTGAACAGACTTGAAACTGTCTATACGTACACTTCTTTATGAGCGAATATGTGATGCAAATTTGGTTGAAAATATCAGTCAATATCAACTGCAGTTTTTATCAAAATCGTCGAGAAAATTGGGTAGGTAGGAAATACGATAGATAGCTCAGAATTCACCTTACTAAGTGGTGGTCAAATGGTACGTGAGATGTGATAAATATTTTTTTCCTGGAATTGGTAGCTTTCATTAATCTAGAGCTTTAGAATTGTATTGTTTGTATCTCTTCCATAGGTCAATTAAAATCTGGATATGTTCAAGTGTTTCTTCGCTCTTTATTCGGCATACCATTGTTTAAACTTTTTATATGACTTTTTATTTTAATATTTGTCTTGAAGAGTCGCAATCATGAAAATGAAGGGCATTGCAACGTGAGAGTTGTAAAATTCATCTTCTGCAGGTGAATCAGCCCTCATCACCAATGTAGGTGTCTATCGTATAATCTGCAAAAATATAGTCACTTCTAGTAGAGCAATAGATCAAAGTTCAGGGAAACCATCTTGAGAACTGGCTTTCACCAAGTACCTACCACCTATTACATATAACATATAATTTATTCATTCATGGCCAGGCCTATGCGTATTGTGGCGTCCAAAATCAAAAGGCTCATAATGTTCAACCTTCATGTATATTGTATTTAAATGCAAATGAAGTCATAATGCCCTACAGATAGGACATCATATGAAGGTTGTGTTAATAGCGCTGTATGAATATATAGTGAACAGAGGAAAAACATTATGCATACTTATTAATGCTTCATCTGGTTGCCTTTTCCTGATTCTTAAATTTATATCATCGAACTTGTTTTTTGGGGCAATGAATTCTAATTCGATGCTCATTTTATCATTTAACCCATTTGTCAACATCGAAGTATAAAGGTAATGGAACAAGCACTATGTCACAACAGTAGCAAGAGTGTTAGGAAGAGAGAGAGTTATCTCAAGGTTTTGCTATCTCTCTTTCACTCATTACCAATTTATCAGAATCAGATTAAACGCAGCAAAAAAAATAATTCATATGGTTTTTGAAACTTCCTTTTATCCAATTTTAATAAGTTTGACAAACATAATTTTAGGTATTCAGGCGGCACTGGGATTCAAACACCCATACTGGCTGATTACCTAAAACTCCCTCGTCTCACCACCACCAAAATACAGTACCGTGTTCACTCGACCACAGTGCCAGATAACAGTGATTGAGGGAGAAGCAATGTTAAGCCGACGATGTGTGGTAGCCACTACAATAATTGTGAATGAATCAAAAATAATCTGTTACATTACAAAAATTACTTGGCAATAAATCACTAAGTTTACATCTGATTACATTTACCACAATGAGTGAAAGAGAGACACCACTACCTTCTTCATAGCTCTTTATCTTTTTAACAGGTTCCTGCCACTTTGTTTGCATTTGTCTTTATGGTAATGCTTGTTCCATTATTCCTATACTTTGATGTTTGTCAACCATCATGAGGCCCAAAAAAAATAAAATTTTTTATTTTCATATTTTATGGCGTAATATACCACTTGACATGATTGTATTTTGAGGAGCTGAATTCGAATTTTATGTTAATTTTATCATTAAACACATTCTTCGACCCTCATTAGGCCCAAAAAGGGGAGAATTTTTCATTTTCATATTTTATTGTGTAATATATCATCAGACATGTTTTTTAAGGTTTTGAATTCCAATTGGATGTTAATTTGATCATTAGACCCATTTTTCAATTCTCATTGGGGCCAAAAAGGGGAGAATTTTATATTTTCAGATTTTGTTGTGTAATATGTCAGTGAACACTTAGCTCAGGGTTTGGATCAACAGTCCTATAAGCATCTGTCAAGCAAAGCTAACACCACGGGCAGTTAGTAACTAATAAAGATAATTCGAATTACTCGTTCAGAATCGGTCATAGTTCATGGGTAAAAATGACTCATTTAATTATTTATTCGCCCCAATGATCCATTAACTTCTCGCCCAAATGATTGACCAGCTATTCTAAATTTTTTGCGGGAATTCGTCCGAATGATTTACGCTTCTCCTCATATGAAATCATGATTCCGCAAAAATAAGAAGACATAAGAACTTCTACATTTGAAGGCTTTTAATGATGCTATTAAAATCTAAAGCAATTTGTTATCGTTATCTGTCAATACTGTTGTTGTGTTTTATTGTAGTTTGACCTCACCTTCTATGTGACTTAGTATAAAATGAAATTATTTTTAATTTTCCCAAAGAAATAAGTTTTGTAGATACCATTCATAAGGTACCTATCAGTTATTTAACCTAAAGATTAACTTGTCATAAAATTTCTCTTTGCAAAAACTAGATTGATAAACTTGAAATTTCCTACTGGGAATTTCACCCATGAGACATTTTAAAATACAACTCAAAATACGAGGAGCCACAAAATGAGAGCGTTTGAATTTGAATTCATCTTTTATTAGGCCTACTCAACCTCGATTCGTCTTGACAAACAAATAAAATCTATTTGTTAATCTATAACTGGTACCTAACTTATCTTCTCGAAATATATAAACTAATTTAAAATTAAGAAATTTCCCTACCCAACGTACCTACACCTACGTTCATCTTATAATTTATTCATTTTTCTTTTTGGATGTAGGGAAATCGGGTAACATTACAAAACTCCAAAGGAATTGACTTGTTGGGAAATGTCGTGGAAGCGAGTATTCTGAGTACGAATAGCAAACGATATGGTGACTTGCATAACACTGGCCACGTATTATTAGCCCACGTACATGATCCAGATAACAGATTTCTTGTAAGCATGAAACCTACTCAATTTTTTTTCAGGACCGTCTTCAGATGTTAACATTTTTCAAGTTGGGCTAAGTTTTCCTACATTGCTTGAGAACAAAAAAAAGTATTTTTCTGAAATCTTGCAAAAAACCATATTGTTAAAATGAAAACTTTTTTTTGTAAATAAGATAATATTTATTATAAACATTTTTCACTGGCCCAATAAATCTTAAGATAAAAGCTGTCGAAAATTTTGATGTACCAAGTCCAGCTTTCAAGGGGCTGTAAGGGGGTAGCACCAACATTAGAAACGGAAACTTTTCGATTTCATTACGTCCACTTCCCAACACACAAACTCTTCATAGGCTAATACTTTTCCTAAACTGAAAAAACACAATGAGGCAAAGGTCCTACGAACAATTTTTACCGAAGTTGCTTGGAAATCTAGCATTTTATTTTATTTTTTAAATTGCTTAACAAAATGAAGTTACAAAATAGGTAATATATCGTTAGTATTTCCTTAACAAATCCCACATAAAAAAATCTTGTATGTTACTATATAGATCCTACGCAAATCAGAATGGGTTAAAAGTCCGACTGACGATTTTAGTTTTGATAATTTCTCTCTATTATGTCTCTCAGTTGAAAGTACAAAATTTCGGTCAAAAAGGAGACAGAAATAATAAAAATTGAATAATTCTATCTTCACATTTTCATGAATAAATTAATCGGACTTTTTTTCAGTTTTTGATCTGCGTACACTTGCCCCTCAATGATTCTTTTTTTCTCCAAAAATTATTTGTAAAAACCGAATGATAATAATACAGAAGTTATTGTTTGAATTTAATATTTATCTCAATAAGGAATATTATTCTTTAATTTTGTAATTCAGAAAAAAGCCAAAATAAAGCGTGGCCCCAGTGACCAATGTGCTAACAAGAACAAATAGACTTTAATTTCGGATGTAGTGACAAAATAAATGTTAGGTACTTGCTCATTCAAGTGAGAACACAGAGGTGAAATTTCGCTTTTAAAATGGCTTTATATAATGCTCAAAAATCCCAAGCGGAACGTCAACTAGCGACAAATCAATATAAATCATGAACCTAGATGTATGTGTCTCAGGAAATTTAGAAAGGTAAAATTATTTTTCTTCACATAAGACCAGGTAAGTTAGAGTGAAATCGACAAGATCATAAATACGTCCAAAAACATTAACGAATAAATTATGATTTTGTTTACTCTAAATGAGTGAGATTTCCAATGGAAAAAGGAGGAGAAAAATTCAGACCGCAGATAAATCCATATGGAAATGAAAGCAATAAATTTTAAAATGATATCTCAATTTTAAAGAGTTACCTAAAATAGATCTCAATGAGGGGTTCGGATGGTTGATATCTCCAGACTAGCGACAACAACAACCGAACAGAGTTCCCCAATTTGTCCGATAGAAATTACCAGAACAAAAAGTGAGGCTCTTTTTAGGCTAACCAATTTTTTGACTGATTTTTCAAAAACATAGTGTGACGGTTATATATCGTAACAGAACAATCAAATACACAAGTTAGTTGAAAAGGTGTATTAGACATAAACTTTATAGAAGAGTAACATCAAGAATTAAAAGAATAGGTAAGATTGTAACAACATTAAAAAGAGTTAATCAGAACATTTTAGAATGAATTAGAATGAATGAAATAGTACAAAACATGAGATTATATAGTAAGTAAAAAGAGGAAGGTTCAGGCGAATTTACAGAGTATTGGAGAAGGGTTTTGATCTTATTGGTTAATAGAAATATATGTATAGTAAGTATGACCAATGGTCTCGTAAGAATATGACATAAAGTGGGTGTTCACAAATAAATTAGTAGAAATTAGTATATATGCAAGATTGCAGAAATAGTGTAAACAAAAGATGAGTTCATTGTTTATGAGTAAACACAGTAACTGTTTATGTTGGAAATGATGTCATCAAACAAGTCTTGACTTGAAGAAATGACGTGAGAGTTAATGAATGGGAAATAATAGAAAAATAGAGAGAAAGTAATGATGATGATGATAATTAGTAATACGAAAATATTTCATATTATGAACGATACGAAAATATCGTTACACATAGATTTTGACCAAAATTCCTAGGAATCCAAAAAAAGAAACGGAAAGAAGAAAATGTTTTAAAATTTTGTTGTATTTATTGTTGGAAAGGTTTAGTTTCCACACAAACACTAACTTTTTGTACCTAGGCTATAAAGAACCTGCACTAAAACTCTTAAACAGTTGATTCAGGTGAATGTATGAAAATGAAATAAAGTTTGAAGTAATTTGAGGAAAATAATCTGTCAATTTAAAATCCTGTTCCGTTTTTTTTTTTTTTTTTGTTAATAATGTTAATATTTCCTTTGTATATTTTATGCTAAAAATAGGAAAACATGGGTGTCATGGGAGATAATTCTACTGCAATGCGAGATCCTGTATTTTACACTTGGCATGCCTATATAGATGATATTTTCCAGAAACATAAAAGTACTTTACTTCCTTACAACGTGGAGGAGGTAATTATTCTACATTATTTTTTGTCTTTTAAAATTTTTTCCACTTTACTAGATTGAAAACTGAACTAAATACATACAGATAAGGACAGATTATTTAAAAAGACACATACCTACTCGATACGTTACTAATTTTGATGGTCGTATTTCGTAAATTTCAGTTGCAGTTCCCCCAGATCGAGGTACAATCGGTTGAAATTGATGTTGAAGGTGGTCAAAAGAACAAATTTGAAACATTTTGGGAGGAGAGTAGTATCGACGTGTCCAGTGGATTAAACTTTCAGCCACGTGGTCCTTTATTTGCTAGATTTAGTCACTTGCAGCACTCTCCATTTACATACAGCATTGGGGTAAGAACGTTATGTTCATTTTTGCTACCTCTAACCATAATTAGCGCATAACCCACTGCTATTTTGTTTTAAACCAGTTTTCACTTACAACTGTTCCTATATGTGCCAATGACATCTTCCGTCGGTTAATCACTTCCTACTCATCACTTGTCCTGCAGCCTATTCTCGACAAATTTCTTTGGGTTTCCCTTTGAAACTTATCAAACTTCTTCATGACTCCTCTCTCCACCTGCAAAATTTTGACTCTCTCGTGGGTTTGAGACAACATGTATTCTTGCTCAGTTCAAAAAGAAGTTTTTCTCTACACTCACTTTAATATTGGAATTTTTTGATGACAGGTGGAAAATAAAAGCGGTGAACCGCAATCCGGCACCGTGAGAATTTTCCTAGCTCCAATATATGACGAACGTAAAGAAAAGTTTTCATTTGACATTCAACGATTACATTTTATTGAATTAGATAAATTTAGCGTCTCACGTAAGTATCCATCTAGGTATAGATAGTATAGATACCTACAGATGTACCATTACCTTTGAGTTAAACGCAGGTGAGTTATATCATGTTTGAAATCTTCGTCCTTCTTAGAGTTCTTAGCCTATGAGAATGTTATTAGAGAGTGTGAAAAAAAATTTTTTGGAATAGAATAAGTGAAAAAGACACCAATGAAGTAACAAAATTCAGGTACAATTTCCATTATGAAAAAAAATTGAAATTTAAGCCAATATTGGGTATAAAATTAATAGGTATACCTACCCATTTATTTGTGATACAAAGTTCGAAAAGTAGGTGGTTGCGAATTACGATACGTGAGTGATAATTGCAGTATAAGCTAAAGGCAGTTAATGGAAATCACATGGGTATAACAATCACCTACCTCGCACGCGCGTAGGTGCGTTCCCACAAATTTGAATATCGATGCATTTCACATCTTGGAGGTCTCTTCAAGACAATAATCATAGTGAAATATAGCAAAAAGTACCGATTTATTTCGTTTATTTAAGGTATTGTTTATTGTGAGGCTTAATTTTTTTCCTCTAATCCTGAGGTCAATGCATTATGCAACATTGCATACTTGGGAGCACGCCCCTGCACGTGTGTCACTCACTATATATTTTGCAACAATGAATCATAAATGGTTTATAATTAAGAGGAAAATATTTAAAAAATTAAAAGAAACCTCTTTCCCAATACACGATTAGTAAAAGATCTGTGAATATTGTAGGTAAAGATCCGTAACGAAGGCAAAATCAAAAGTCCTCTGCGCAGTCAGGACATCAAGACATTGATGCATAAATAGAATAAATTTCCCAATAAGAATGAGTGAATGTTCACTTTTTTCAATATGTTGAAATTCACTTCTTCACACACACCAAAGACACATTATAAAGGGCTAACATGAAAATTAAGGAAAAAAAAAGTCAATAAATTGGTAGTATCCCAGATGGAGTGACCTCATGTCACCACAACCAAACCCAAAACCCAACATAAAATCATACTCAAAATTTACCAACATGTAAAACATAATATGGTGATGATGAAGTAATATACTGGCATCCAATTTTATTCATATTACTGTGATGGATAGCTGCATGTATGAGGTCAACTTAACCCCTGTATTTTTACATTGTTTTTGAAATTAATAGTTATAACTGAAACAGGCTATCTGCTGAAACATTCTACCTCATCATCGAAACTACAACTCTAAAAAAACCCTATCCCCATCTGTGGTTGCTCTTGATACCTTTTTAGTGACTGCATATGGTGAAAATAAGACTCCATGTGAGAATTCAAAAACTGGCATGTATTACACATAAGTACAACAAATTATAACATACCAATATACAGAATAATATGGAACAGCCAACAGTTCAAATCCAGGTTGAAAAGATGGTTGAAAATATTTCAATACTACATGTCATACAAAACTCAAAACATTGAACGTTAAATAAAAAGCAAAATGGGAACTTGAGTCATGAGCAGTAAAACATTGAGTGATTTCACATACGATCAAGTAGGTTAGAGCAAACTTAAACTTATCTTAAATATAGGGCAAATCATCCAATTAATAAATTAAATTTCCTTCTTACCGAGATAAGAGAAAGGAGAAATTTATCAACCTTTGAAAAATGTAGAAAGCTTGGTGAAAACCTACCATAGCAGGTTTTTGTTAGGTGACTGGAAAGAAATATCAAGTATTCTACAAGTACATATTATTTACTTATTCAGCTGAAAAACATGTAAAAAGTAGGGCAAAAAGAAAACAAGATCCAAACCATATGTGCAACAAAGCTAGTGGTGCAAAAAGTAAACAATAATTTTTCAAGTGCCCATACACAAATTCACTTTTTGCTACATCTCAAAATCCCTCTCTTTTTGCACACTATATATATAGTACGCACAAAACTTTAAGTTTTTGGGTGGTTGTTGCAAAACAATTTTTCTCGTGAAATTAATTACAAAATGTTCCTACAGTGCGTGACAGTTCATCAAGTTCTCAAAAAATTCATTTCATAAAGTTGAAGTTTAATTTTTCTTTGGTGGTGGAATAGCAAACTTCAAAATTTCTCTCATAGAACGACTTAAATCTGGAAGAAGGAGTATCATATTCAATCTTTACCACATTTTACTGCTTCCCAAGCTCATAACTACCTAATTCTATAATTGTTAAGGTACCTAAATCTAACAAATTTGATAATTACTTATATATTGTACCTGGTAATTATACATATTTAACTGTGGCTAAGGGTAAAAGTGAAAAATGGCATTATTTTTGTCCTACATTTTATCTAATTCATACTGGTTAATATAATTAATTAATGCTGATGCTTGTTGGTAAACTTCATTCATTAATTTTTTTCTCGTCTTCAATTTATTTGTCAAATTTGCCAATAGGTAAGTAATTAATTATGAACAGTTCACTCTGTTAGACAAAATTATGATAAATTATTATTGTTTTGAGTTATTGTGGTTTAAGAAGATGTTTTATTTGTAACTGACGCAATCAAACAAAGAAGAATAGATAAGTAATAAAAAAAGGACAAATTCTCCATCCTTCAAAGACACTACTTGTGCTTCTTACTGTTATCAATTTTCAATTATGCCATTATAACGTTCAGTTTTTGATAATCTTCTGGTTGTTTACCTGTGGATTTTTCCTTTCTTTCTCTTTCAGAATTGTATTGTGACACTTCTGTTCACTTAGGAACCTACAGTTGAATTTCTGACTCATTCAAAGCAGAATATTACGTTGGTAGGCTACCTATATTATAATTTTTCATGTTACTCCAATTTCATCTTTCTCATATTATTAATGGTACCTATCTATCAATATTGATTTATGATGGGTGTCTTTGATTTTGCACAAAAATAATATGACTTACCAATGAAATTAAATCAGTATTAAGTTGGCGAGTACTTACCTGCAAGGGCTGTGCAAAGCAGTGTTGTGTTGGGGGTTGTAATCAGTCAATTGTTAAAATACAAAAATGAAAAAAGCAATTTTGACAAAAAAAATCTAAAAGAATACCTAGTTATTTGTGATACAAACTGAGGCATCTGAAATCAAGTAGCTCATAATGTCAACCTTTGTTTATGTTGGTATTTACATGTTAATGACGTCATAATATCCTACTAGTAAGACACTATGCAGCCAAAACACTGATATCGATTTATCTTGAAATAATTTTTTTATTTCAGAACGTTTTTATTTATGATTTGAATTGCCCTATGGCTGAATTCTTTTTGAACTATAGTTAATTCTCTCAAACATGGCAAAATGTAGCTTACCTTGTCTTCAAATTTGATCAGCGAGTTAGTCTGCAGTGAATTTGATAGCACAGAAAGTTGACAGAAGAACTTAACAAGGTTTTGATTCATACAAGGGTCAAAATCTAAAAGAACAAACAGCAGAATTATTTTGTGAATGAAATACAATACAAAAAAAAAAACATTGACAAAGCAGGTAATTTAAATGCAAGTAAAAATAAATAAAAAGCTATTACAGACAATTAAATAGGGGAAACCATTAGAGATCTTATTGTCTTTACAGATCAAATTGTCTTCATGAGAATTGAATGGTTTTATGTGTGAAAGATTTTAGAGAATGAAGTGAAATAATATGTTCTAACACAGACGAAGATGGATCAGAACCAAGATGTCCTATGTGCAAAAGAAGGCTCTACACAGCCTTTGTTGACAGAGCATAGCAGTCATTTGAACAAAGCTTGTCTAATGTTTTGTCAGCAACACATCGCATTATCAACTGTTTTCATCACCCACAGGTTTTTAAAAAAGATTGCTTTGAAATACAATATGAATGACTACATAAGGAAACTTTATTTATCATTACTAGAACCTTCATGATATAAAGAATAATCCCTAGCTGTCTTCTGTCTCCAACCTAATCTATCTTGAAGTTGGACTAACACCTAGTGTCTGCACTAAGTAAAGAAGGTTCAGAATGTCAACATGGGTAGATGGAATACTAAAAGTATTGAAAGGTGCCTTTGCAAGGACATAGATGTATGACTTAAGACTTGGACCTGCTACTATCCACCTACATATGAAGGACTACTTGAAAAATGAACCTAGTTTCAGGTATTGCTTAAACAAGAGTATTTGATAGCTAGAATTCATTTTCCTTCATTGTGTCTCTCTGTCAGCAAGGTTTCCTCGACTTATTGTCTTTTTTATAGTCTTTACAAGTAATAGCAGATAAGAAAAAAGCGTACATAATGCAATACAATAAAGTGAAACAAATAAAATAAAGCAGGAGTTGATGGCAGCTAATGTCTTATCGGTGAGGTTTTTACCATGCATCGAATTCTATGTTGCGCCATATTCTGTTGAAATTATCTGTGGTCCAAATGAAATTCTGCCATTTGTACAAGGTGTTGTATTATACCTGATAAATCTGTAATTGAAGTCTTATAAATAGTTTAGTAGAATTGTCTGAAAAATAATTTCATTTTGTTATTGTTGTCATCAGCTTTCGTCTTCATATTTCATTTGCTTCGGACACCATATTGTCTTTGCTTCGGACACGTTCTTTATCTACAAGATGTCGTATTATGTTGTTATTAGAAGTCAAAAATATTTTTATTTTGACATGGAGAAATCTCGGACTTCTCATAGTGTATAAAGTAGGTGATTTGATCCCAAGTGTGATTTCTGCAGCTTGAACCAAGCGGGAGTGATTCAAATCACATGAGTATCAATCACCATACTCATGTGTGTCATTCACTATATTTTGCCACATCCTTTCCTCCTAAACAGAATTGAGATAAATAAATATTTTTGCAATTGGAAAACATAAGTGCAAACTACAGCCCATGCTTCAATTCAACTTTGTGGTGTAGTTGTTATGGTACTGGCTCACAAACCTAAATATCAGATGTTCGAATACCTACAGTAGAGAAACTTTTATACAAAAAAAAGAAAAAAAAAGTAAATAAAATAAGATAATTGAATAAAATGAAGAGGAAGGCTATGTGCAGTAAGTAGGATTAGTGTATAAAATGAGCAAGCTCCCAAGGCGATGCGTATTAAGACCAATAACTTTATACGTCGGTCCTGAATAGTTTTAAATCTATTGCTTTAAGTATACATCGTCAAGGTTCGTACAAAAATTTCATTTATTATCTGGGTGTTATAAAAATTAAAAAAGTAATTGTTTGTTATTATAAAAATTAATAAAAAAGCGAAAGAAAAAAGGCATCAGTTCGTTCAAATTTTACAAATTTTTACCAATCATAGGTTAATTTTACGAACAGCTTGGGATAAGTGAGTATGAAGCCCCCTCTCGCTTCCCTTCGAAAACATCGTATGTACGATGAATTATTTATGAATCTGCAGTGTAATCAATCGTAAAATATTAATCATATTACTTATCACAAATACGTAGGTAGATAAGTATAATCAACAGAAAATAACTACAAATAACTAAAAACAATAAATTTATCATATTTTAGCCTCACCATGGGAATTATTCATAATTGTTTGTAAAAAATTGAGTTTATCGAATTTTCCAACAAGCATGTCCTGAGCTACTCATTTGATTAGCTGGCCTTTTTACTTGTACCAACTAAAAAAAAATGAAAAACTCTGACCTATACCACTCTATAAGTAAGCAAAAGAGAACTTGCACTTGCCTCAAGAATACCAAATTAAAAATTATTTTTCAATACTTACCACGTCTAAAATCATACCTCGGTTGGAATTTCATTTGCCCCGTCTGATACAAAAGGGTGGATATAGCCCTGTCGCTAAATATGCATAATTACCAGAAATTATGGGTATAATTACAAATTTATCACATTTTACATTATTTTTAAAGTATAGGTTCCTATCTATATCTACGTATAACTTAAATTGTGAACACCTTTTCGTTTTTATGGATGCAGTGAAACCCGGATACAATTCGATCGAACGTCATTCATCTGAATCATCCGTAACAATACCATTCGATCAAATGTTTGGAGAACGAGAGAATGATGAAAGTAAAAATGGGGACCAAAAGTTCAACTACTGTAAGTGTGGATGGCCCGAGTATTTGCTCATACCGAAAGGACATGTGGGGGGATTGGCTGTTGTATTGTTCGTTATGATAACGAATGGCCAACTTGACTCGGTAAGTGCGCACCAATTTGGATTTCTACACAAGTCCTCCTCAATTTAAAAAACAATACAAGACGGAAAATTTTCCATTAATATGTATTTTTTCTTTCGTTTATATTCGAACCATAAAGATAATTGAAAAACTATTTGGAAAGTAGTGGATTCCAGTAAATTTTCTCCTCTTTCCAGCATTACAAACTGCAACTTTTTAATTTAAATAACGAAGAATCATTGAGTGAAAGAAGAGAGGTAGCCAGATTCCAAAAACTTCAATGTTTACTTAATTTCTTTTTTTTTCATTCGTTTATTTTCGAACTACTGTAGACCATTAGAAAATTATGGATATTTTGTAAATTTTATTCTCTTCCCAGCAACATTAAACCCAGCTCTCTAGCTTAAATAGAGGTTAAGGAATCATTGAACGAAATATAAGATATTTGTTTCAAAATGTTGTGTTCAATTAGATTTCCAACTTTGAGAATAAATGTAATGGATGGCTGATTGTTTTAGTTCCATTCTTCAACTATAAAGTTTTTTGGGGAACGAAATTGCTTAAAATATTTTTTATGATTTTTATACACCAAAAAAAGTTGTTTTCACATGGAAGTTAATTTTGACTAAAATTTGAACAATTTATTGTGTTTAAAAATTCAAATCACTTCTTACTGGTAGTAAAGAGTTTTGAACATGTCACAAAGTAAGGGGACTTTCTCAGGATTCAAAATTTTATTGTTTTTACTGGAAATAAGTCCGGTTTTTTTGAGAAAGGAATGAAGCATTGCATAAGTTTTACTCCTGAAGTTCAAGAGCAATTAGAAACAATGATTTTTGAAAATATCACTGCAGCTGTAATTTGTTTAAAATATCACGAGATACTCATTGCAAGAATGTATGGGTGTAAGGGTGTATATATTCCATGTATATACCATTCTTGTTAACACGATGTAGGACATAAATGTTGTTCAATAGTCACAAAATTTGGTTCAAACATCATCTCTAATCCAAGAAACTGACCTACCAATTTTGAATCTAATTGATTGATTTGTTCAAGACTTATTATAATTATTATTTTAATTTTAGTGTAGGCATGAAATTTAGAGTATATACTAACACCATGGAGGATGATATATTTGTGTGAAAAAAATTCTTAAAAACATGTGTTGTGCAGTGGTCAAGATCTACAAATTTTTTTCAGGAGTGGCTACAGACCTTCGACTTGACTTAAAACTTTCTGTGGAACAACACAAATAGTTCCTAAAAATTTAAGTTGTATTAATCGAACAGTTCTGAAGTAAGGGACATATACATAAATAAACTTTCACATTTACAATATAACATAAATATATTTATGTTTGTGTATGTGTGTAGTTGTGTAGGTGTCCTTTGTCAATTGAAGTTCAACTTAATATTTCAATAGTGAAACAAACCTCTCATATTTCATTCAATAATTACTCAGTTTCTATTCAAGCTTTAGAGAGCTAGGATTGTTACTGCTGGAAAGAAGAAAATATTTACAAAATTTCTATATGATTTTCAAATCATCTTTTTCCATTTGGAAATGAACAAACCAAAAAAATGTGAATATTGAAAATTTGCCATTTTTTTTTATTTTTCACTCAATGATTCCTCAACCGCTATTTAACCTAGAGAGTTGAGGTCGGTGTAACGTATATTTTTGTCTAAAATAAATTTAGAAGAACATATTCGTACACAAATTTATTCCCCATATTAAAAGACAATTGTCCTTGTAAATATTTTACAGTTACTTTGTCCCAATACTTCTAAAAACGTGTAAACATTCTAACGGTATATTTGGTGACTTAATTTCACTGGTCCCACGAATATATTCGAACGACACATTCCTTTTAATTAATTAATCCTTCCTTCACACTCACACTAAAATACAAAGAAAAATACATATCCCCAAAAGTGTATATAAACTCAGGTTCCCAATAAAATAATTGTACTTTGTTTTAGTCTCTCATAAAATGCTATTCTCTAGTGGAGCTCTCTCATTTTACCTGTGAGACAGTATGTTACTGTTCTCTAAATTTTACTTGTACTGTTGAATGTACAAAATATTATTTTATTATATTGTGATTTTATTAATTGTATTTTATTATTCTATTTAAAAACTGAATCCAAAAAGTTAAGGTCCACCATAAGAGTTGTGAATAGTAAATTATTTAATTGTTTTAATGTTACATAGATATTAATATTCATTTTGATATTAATATTTTGTGTGTAGTGTAACACATAAAGTGGTCTAAAATCATATAATCACACCTCTTTTATGCCATTACAGTTGGTGTCATTGGAAAGAAGAGAGATTGTTTCTATCATCTTTAGCAATTTAAAAATAAACGAAATAAAGAACAAAAATTAATGGAAAATATGAGATTTAATATTGTTTAAATATTTTCAAATTTACAGATCAATCCTTCATGAGTATAGCCACAGCATCGCTCACGTATTTTTAATATTATTACTAATTACGATTAAATAAAGTTTGATCATCAGTTTGATAAGTGTAACCAAAACTGGCAAAACCAATTTTAGCAGTTTACTTTTGTTTTGTATTTTTTCCCAAATTAAAGCATGTCTATTTCTAAGTAAGTATATGAAAACGTTGTCAACGGAGGTGTTGATGGCATAAAATTTGTTGAATATACCTACTGCAGCACTCCTCTTATTTCTATGGTAAAGATATAGTAACTCACAAGACACACTATTATTGTATCTCTCACTATCTACACTCGTTTTTCATTGTCATTTTGTTTGTTCTGTAAATGATGTAGTTTTATTTTGTTCTTGCATTAATACGTTTCATTTTACGTTAAAGTTTCATTTTTCATCACAAACAGAAGATAATGGGAAAAAAGTAAAATTTGAATCTCCAAATTCTGTGTACCAAAATGTGGATTTACCCAGTAATAAGAATGAGAATACCTAGTTCTTGGATTGCCAATATCAAAAATTTATTCAGAATTTGATATAAATGAAAATCAGATTCCTTCAGCAAGAAAATCTGTTAATATTGTTTCTTCAAGTGGCGATTGTCTTAAGGCCGCTACCCACGATTAGGTAACTTTTTCATGTTTTGCTGTTTGCATTTCGTAATTTTACTGTTTTAAGAATCATGTGTACTCAGAGTTCTTTTGCGTTTCTAGAGCACGAGCGGTTTTTGTTCAAAATCAAAAGATTTTTAATATATTTTTTAGTGAAACAGTGAATCTTCTGTAGGCTTCAATTTTGTGAAAGGGAGAAAAATATAAAACTCGAGACAAAATGGCCAAACGAAAACCATAAAATGCAAAATGTGAAATGACGAATCGTGTGTAACGGCCTGCAAAATTGCAAAAGCAAGAAAGAAAAAAGTGCAAGTTTAAGTTACCTAATGCTATGTTCGTGTTTCTTTTTTTTTTTGTAAGTATGAAGGATAAACTCGAATTCTATTAAATTGAAAATATTTACGAATCAACCGGAGAAAAATCAATTGTAAGATGATCATTACTTGAAGACACAATATCAAATGCTTTTGCTGAACGAATCTGATTTTCATTTATATCAAATTCTGAATAAATTTTTGATGTTGGCAATCCAAGAACTAGGTATTCTCATTTTCATTACCCGGTAAATCCACATTTTAGTTCCAAAATTTGGAGATTCAAATGTTACTTTGCGTTATTCTCAGTTAACGACAAGTTTAGAGCACAACCATACAAAATTTTAATTTGCTACTTTCGAAAATTGGTGTTGGGAAATGATATTCGTGATGTTTGATTTTCTTGAAATTTTCATGTTGTGTATGGTCGCTATTATGATTTGAGATTTGCAAAAATAGGTGAACAGGGGATATGCACACAACCACTCACATACACACACAGGGACACATCTAGGAGACTTACTACCTTACATTTTTATAACCTGAAGGTCTGATGCTCGAAGTACTGTGTAGCTCCTACAGAGAGCTAAGATGTTTATATATAGGTACATTTCTTTGACTATACAGTACTGGATCATTAAAGCTCCCTAAGACCAATGAACTTTTTAATGTCAAGACATGCCAGCGAAAAAGTAGGCAACCCTAGCGTATCTTCTGCATATTTTCGACATTTTGCTCGAGTTCACCAATTTAGAATACATCTGATAAAAACTTCCCGTAAATTCACTAGAATAGCGCAGATAAACACAAAGCAAAGTACGTCAAAAGGTTCTGGTTGCCTATTTAGCTCCGGCATGTCTAACCAGATATCATCTTTCTTTATTGGTCTAGTACTATATAGTCAAAGGTATATTCAAAATCAAAAAAAAAAAAATGTATATGTATATATAAGTATATATTATATTCTCGTCAGACAAGCTGAATATGTTGTAATTTCAGGTGACTGAACCGGATACAGCAGTTACAAATTCAGGTTGCCACGATGCGACAAGTTATTGTGGTCTGCGAGACGCCTTGTATCCGGACCGTCGAGCCATGGGTTTCCCATTCGATAGAAAGCCTCGTCCAGGTGTCAAAATGCTGAATGATTTCTTGACCACGAACATGCGCGTGCTCGAGACAACCATTCAATTCTTTGATCCTCCGCCGAGTAAATGAAACAATAAAAATAAGTAATCAATTTCAAAAAGAATCCGAGACTATCACGCATGTATAGGTAAATCATATCAAATTTCGATTAGGTATGCTATTGGTATTTTGCATTTGTCCATTATTACGGGGTCCGTAAAAACTGTACTTATGGAGAACGCACAATATGCACGTCCTAATAGCCTACCCTACTGTACGATAGTAAATATAATTATAGGCTAGTGAATTTTATTTATTTTTTCGTAGTTTTGGTATATCTTAATCGACATAAATTGTCACCAATACATCTCTACAAAAATTTGTCTCAATGTCAGAAGCAGCACGAGGGGTGTGCAGCATATACCTGCAGCCGGGGACTCGAACCTCGCCCAGTGTTTACAGAAAAACTGTAAAATTTTTTTAATCAAAAGCATGACATGCAGTCCTCAAAATGAATTTTTGTGAAGTTTTCAAATATCTAATCCTCAATATTTTACTGAAATTTCAATCTTTTACTCTTTTAATTGATTGCACTTATGCGATTTTAATCTTCAAAAATTAGCTCTCAATGAAACTCATGGTATTAACCACGGTGGCAGGGAATTAGACCAAAATTTCTAATCCGTAATAGAATTTAGGTCAAGATAAGCGGGCAAATTACACCGCCTATATCTTTCGAACCTGTTGTTAAATTCAAAATTGGTAGGATTATTTTTCATAATCATTCAAAAACATGACAGAAATTTCAGAACTAAATGACTGAGTGGAACTGGAGTGAAGACTAAGCGGAAAGTAATCTAAAACTAATCATTAAAGATTTGTTTAAACTGCTACCTACTAATTTGGCATAGGTGTACGCACGTAGGTGCTTGTGGATGCCTGGTACCCATGGTGACTTTTTTCCTCTCATAATAAGTAATAATGTGAAAATTCCATTTCATGCTATTTAATGATAAAATAATTAATTGTATTTGCTGTATGACATCTAGAGGATAAAATAAAAGAAGAAAAAAAACTATAACTACCCATGAAAAAAATTTAAGGGGCTCAAAAATTGAGGAAGAGCTGAATGGATAAATATCTCATGGGAAAAAAATTTTGGGTGTCAAAAAATTTTTCTACACTTTCTCAGGCACCCATAACCCAGGAAGCCTGCGTACATTTGGGTTATTTTGGGGAAAAAATCAACCAATCATTAATCAAATTAATTAGGATTCATCTGCACTATAATACCCCATCCATATGACACGAATAATGATGTAAATTAGTCATTCACACGAATGCCCAGCCATTAACATGAATGTCCAACTTGGCACTGTCATTCTTGTTAATGGCTTATGCCTCATTGTATGATGGCTGGTGGACATTTTTAGAATTGAAAATGTTTCTCCAGTCAAGTTATGAAAAAGTGTCCGCCACCCAATTTTTACCAATGTTTTATGCGTGAATTATATGAGAAGGGGTAGATAACAATGGTAAAAAAATTAAGAAGGAGAAAATAGTAATGAAAAATAAAGTGGAGTTGGTAACGTTGTTTTGTTGTTTACAGAATAAATATGAAAATTAAAGAAAATGAAAAATGAATAACTCTTAAATTGTTTTAATTTTTATTGATTTTCAATGCCCTCCTCTCCTTCTTACAAAGTGTGAAATCTGTGAATTTTTTTTTTAATGAAAAAATAATTTATTTATGCCTGTTTTATTTAAAAATAATTATTAATTGACCTCATTTAACCTCTCCGTAAGGGGATCTTCATTTATAAATTTATTTCGTTCCAGTGTTATTTTTTTTGAAATGAAACTTCTTTAGTATGGGTAGTAAACTCGGATGACCTTGACACGACGAATCCGACGACAAAGAGCGTTACCAGCTAAAAAAATCAGAAATAGTGGATGGAGTCAATAATAAGGCTCAGTACTGGCTAAAATATTTGCTGTCAGTTGACTAAACCGTGAAGCACTTGGTTTTTTTTTAATACAAAAAAAATGATAAAAGAGGTTTGGGTTTACACCCATTATAATAAAAAATAAAATATGAAGGTTTGGAGGGCAAAACTCCCCATAAAAAAGTGGTTTTGGATTATCGTCTATAATATTTATGAATAATTTGTGAAATTTGAGGCGACCGATAAGGCTACACATACATAATAATAATATATAACTACCTATGTAACAGATATTACGCATGGAAAATTATGGCAATAGTATTTTACAGGATTCAATACATTACTCATGATTAATTTTTATTTCGTGCTTTCAGAAAACTTATGTGCTGATTCAGAATCAAAAAATAATATCAAAATTTATCCAATTGCACAATTATTGTGTCGGTATAGGTATGTATGGTATGTGGATAAAAAGAAATTATATAATATTAATCGAAAAATTACCTTTATAGGTATGGGAATTTGTGTAACTCGAATCTTACTCTCATTATATTAAATATTACCCATTCTAACTAAATAGTCAAAGATTATCCAATATTATTCATTATTTCAAAATTATTCGGACTAATAGCTCCTATCATTACTTAGTTTAGAACTACTGTTATTTCCTCCCTGGAACAATAAAATGTTGCATCTCATTTCCGTGTCCAAATAATTATTCGCAAACTAGTTATATGAAATTATCGATATATCTAACTTATCAATAAGGAAGCTGTTATCAATTGTTTGAATTGTTCTTTGTACTCGAAATGAACTCCAATATTTCGTCATCATGAGTTACATATATATATATTTTTTTTGGTAAGTTTGAAGTTTCATTAGATTTTATGTTGTCTAAGTTGTCTTCTAGTTTTAGTCGTGGTGGCACAAGGCCACATCAATTTGCATACCATAAACTGATAATTATAATTTAGATGGTAGAAGTCGAGAAAAATTTAACCTCTGAAAAAGTTCCGATTCTTTTGAGCCTTATCATTTCCATCTTATCAAAAGAGTTCTTTCAATGTTAGCTGATTTTTTTTTTATTTTTTTGAAAACTTACTAAGTGTAAACTATTTCTTAGCATTTGTTTCTGTATGTAAACCGAGTTGAATTAGCGTACTTATTGAAAAGAGCGGAACTGGGACCTGAGATAAGGCACCTTTTAGTTAGTTTGTGCCGAATTGGTACCAGCTAGTATCGGAGTATTTGTAAAAACTAAGTAAGTACAATGCGATTGAAGAAACTGAATTTCGATTTTAACTCATGCAACGAGTTTTACAGACTTACAGTGCTCAAATATAATTGGTCTCAGGGTTTTTCACATCTCTATTTGACACAAAATCATACGTAATTCTACTAATCAAGAATTTTTCAATTATACCGAAGAGCATTTGCTGGCTGAACCAAATAGAGAACCTGCACACTGCAATAAAACTTTATCTCGAACTAAAACAAATAAAGGCGTAGATAAAGGGGTCCCGAGATGTTTGGACTTCCCTCTGAGCCAAACAAAAAAAAAATGGTTCAACATCTAATAATAGTGTGTTTTTGTCGATTTTGTGTTGAAGGTTGGTCAGAGAAGATGATTGAGAATACGTGGACCCTCCATTCAAAACAAATCAAACACATTTTAATCATAAGACTAAATCCCGCAATCATCCATTTCACTTCAAACATTCTAATCTTTCAGAAAGCTACAACAGTCTTTTTACTGGGAGAAAAAAAAACGAAATTTTTTTTGTAGGTACTCGACCAAATTTATTTAGTCTTATCCTTTACACGAAAATATGCTTCATAATTATACAAGTGCATCAAAATAATTTCCAATAAATTTATGAATAAGTACTTCATTTTCCAACCAATTCGAGTAGGTGGTACTTATTATTTCCCTGCAGCCTCATCATTACGTTTTTTTGCCGCCAGTTGTCTTTTGGTTGGAAGTTGTTGATGTTCTGTTTTGAAGTTGTTGCGATTGGTTTCGCGAAGGTGTATTCAGTTGACCCGTTTGAACATTTCTGTTTGCCTCAGTCAGCGTTCTGCCTATGGTGGTTCTGTCCACAAATCGGATTCGAATATCCTGAATCCTCATATTTGGCGTTAAAAATTGATTCAGTGTAACCACACCAGTTCTTCCAAGTCGATCAAATGGAAAGCCCATGGCTTTGCGATCTGGATAACGACGATCACGTACTCCACAGAAACTAAAAGCTGAATCGCAAGTAGTTCCACCCGAATCCATTGATGAATTATCAACCTAAGACATACGTACATTAGTACCTACACGTAACAAGCCATAGGCAGTTTATCTATGCCTGTTTGTTTCAAGTATCTGACTCTATACGAACCCTATCTTGTTGATTATCGGTAAGCATGACGAATAAGTCGCACAATAACCCATCTGGTGTTCCTTTTGGAAGCAACATATGCTGAGGCCAACCACATCCACAAAATACGAAACTGTCTGCAGCGTTACTGCTGGTAAGATCTATCGAGTCCAAATTGCGGAATGTTTGGTCGAAGGGTACAGTAAGAGATGAGTCGTTCGATCTTCTTGTAATGGTATTACTTCCTGATCTCACTAAAAATTTAAAAATCAAATTCAACTCATTATACTCGTCTGTATCTATTCTTCCTTTTCACCAAGAAATTCAGTCAGTTAATTCAAAAAATAAAATCCATGCTAAGTAAGTAGGTAATAACTTTGGTAATTGCGTCAAAATTGTTTACTATCTTAATTTGAATTCATTGATGAAAGTCAGGAGAAATTGCATGATTAGAAAAATAAAAATAATTCCAAATTGGAACTGCACTTACCCCCCTTCCAAAAAAAAAAAAAAGAAGAAAACATTAGAGTTTGGATATAATAGCCTAAATCAAAATTGGAAAATAGCACGTTTTGGTATCTCTTAGACCAAGAAAATAACCAACAAAATAATAACAAATAGGTACAAAATTTAAACTCTGAATCTTCAAAAAACAAAGATATTGATATGTTTACTGAAAAAATTGCTTTTCTTCCAATTTCTCATTTTCTAAATGCTTACAATTCGCTGTGAAACGGTCCATTTCGATGAACATTTGTCTTTGGTCACGGAATCGAAATTCTCTGCCTCGTTCATCTCGTTTAGGTGCCAAAAATATGCGTACCGTTCCTACACGTTGGTTACCACTGTTTTGAACCTTCAAGTGCGAAGAATTAAAAATTAATACATCTTTTTATTCTGTTTTAAAGCATTTATTTAGGTAGGCGTAAGCCTACGTAAAGGTTACGACGGCGATGCTAACCGTAATACGATAGGTATAAGGTGTATGCTGTAAGTGGACAAATGATGCAAAAACTCCTCCTCTGGGAATAAAATCCAATCCTCGAGAGAGATCGAATTGGTCTCGCTCCCAAAAAGTTTGTAGGGTATTTGTTCCACTTACTCCGTCGGTGACAACTTCCACGGCGGTTACTTGTACTCCATTAAAGCCAAGCTAATGAATCCAAAAAAGAGAGCGTTAAAAAACATATAAGAAGAAGGTACAGTTGAGCTACCTAGCCTATTTTTATTGAGTAATTTAAGATGAGTTTTTCACGGAGCATTAGAACAAGACGGATACTACCTACTTTTGTATTTATCTCGCAGACGTGTAGAAAAGTTTTTTAAAATAGAACAGGAAACTGCAGTAAGTGCTGGAGGAATCAAAACTATCGAAACTCAAGTTATCGAATCCCTTCAAGACTCCCGTACTTATATCAGCCTCTCTCAGTTTCGAATGTGAAAGGTACTCAGCCCATTAAGAGGAACCCATTATTCGCAGATATTTCAGCAGTTATTTTCTCTCCGCTCTAAAATTAAAGTTGAAAATTGATCTTTTTCATACAACATTTTGTTTCAAAAGCTGAACATAAGGACCATAATAAAATACTCTATCCAACAGCCTGAAATTCGGTGAACAAGGTGAGGCGGGGTCATAACTTTTTCACAATATTATTTTAACTTAATCAGTGACATTTTCAAACGCAAATGTGATCTTGTTGCCAAACAATGCGAATTAATTCAGTTGTAAATTACAACAATTTAGTCTCAGGATAAATTGTGCAGTATTTTTTTGATATTTTTTCAAACATTTACATTAAGTTTTAAATTTTATCAGATAGTACAAAGATATGGCGTAGAAATTAACTTTTTTTCAATAGCTTTGTACTGTCAAGTTTAAATTGGATTTTCGCATTAACAATGTTTTAAGAATATGGGGAACGTTATCTCAGATTTTGAAAATTTTTGATTAGATCATTAAAAATTGTGGCTAAAGATGACATATTCTGATAGTAATATATTATGTAGGTCTACATTTATACAAAATAAGTATTAGTATCGAAAACTTGACCATGAAATCTGTACCAAATGTTGAATCACTATGCCTTTAACTTTAGAGGGTACCCATTTCATGGTGGGAAACTCCGGAATATTTTGAAACTTTTAGCTAATAGGCACCAATCAATCAGAATCCGTTGGTATTTTACACGCTATCATCGACCAAAAATATCCTTCATTTTGTGGCCAACTTCTATCGAATAGGTGAAATAGTAGGCTTAATACTCAATATGGTCATCCAATCACACTCGAATCTTGGGGAAAAGAGCATAGATAAGGGAGGTATCCTTGGCGTCTAGACCTCCTTTAGTTCTGAAAAAAATTTTGACATAAACAAATAGCGTGAATTTTTACGCGGCAGTGAAGGCATTGGTGGTATTGCGAATGGAGGGGTCTAGAGAGACGGCCGAGAAGATGTAAACTCTCATCTTAGGATGGAGCTATGTACGCTCTGGCTCTAAAAACTGCTCAAAGAAGCAAAACAATTAATTTTTAAAAACTACTGTCCAGCAAAAGGTAGGTACTCAACCAATCTTTCTAATAATGTTTCAACATTATTGGCGAAGGGACCTCTGATAAAGACATCCACTAAAGAAACTGAAATGGAAAAATTTCAGGCCTCTAATTAAATTAGTTTTTATATGATACTTCAGAAGAAGAGAATATTATAGTTTCAGACAAATTCTATGAAGTTAAATCCATACTCTTCCTAGGTGATTAATTTAATTACTTGATCTGTTGTGTACGGAGTCAGTGTCTGTTTGTAAGCATCGAACATGTCATTTATCGAATTATGCCACCGATAAAATACAGGATCTCGCATTGCAGTCGTGTTTTCACCCATAACACCGAAAGTTTCCTAAATAATTGCAAAATTTCAATTATTTATTCAAGGTCAATTCACAAATCCTCTTTTTTTTTTTTTTTTTTTTTAGTTATCGGCTTTATCTCGCCCCCATAAAATATTTTCGCATTCACCCTTGGTATGATGTATTCATACCAAATAACGATGATCTGGATCGTGAATATAGGATATCATATTATGTCCTTGATTGTGGTAATTTCCGTAAAAATTTCGATTCACACTCAAAATTGTAGATTCCATCAAGTTTCCAACTACGTCGATACCCGTTTCTTCGGTGAGTGGTACCAATGTGGTTCCATTCTGCGCAAGAAAACAAAATATATTTTTAAATATCATTTCAGAGTTGTCAACATAAGTGGGCATATAAGGTCATATTAATAGATGTAGAAACGTATAGCAATTTTTGTGAACAATGAAAAAAATCTTTTCCCAAAAATACGGTATGGATAAAAAAGATATGTCTGGCCTTAAGAATATGTAGTGCCTCAAAATATAAATGCTCCTCCTTCTTTATTCAAAACATAATTGATAAAATACGGTAAGTAAAGTTTTAATTGCAACACTTTCATTTTTCAAACATTTCAAAATCGATATCAAATTACTTTAACGGTTTGACTCGTATTACAATATTTTTCAACCTTGTTAATATAATTTTCGAACATCCTCTCATAAGCTAGACCTATATGGCGGATGGGCCTGTGTTACATAAATTGACTCAAATTGTTAATATCTAACTCACTAAAATAATTGAAGGACAGAACTTTTCTAAAGTGCGTTATTAAATACGAATTAAGTACAGGTATTTGGTTTTCCTGTGATAGGACTAATAAATTTAAAGAATTTTCTCGAACGTTCTTGAGAATACACAGAAAGTAAATAAGTGATAGCTCATCCTAAGTGCAGTTTATTTATTTATTTATTCTTTTTAAATTTAAATTAAGTCCTCATTTGCTGCATTTTAGAATATTTACACAGATCCATTATGGTAGGGATACTTCGTCAGGAGAATTTTCATTTTATATTTCCATTTTGATCGCTGGTCTTTATATATTTACATATTTAAAACAGGATTCAATTCAAAAATTTTTAGCCTTGTCGATATGAGAGATTCTCATAAAGAGTAACCTATGGTTATTATGGAGTGATTTTTTTCGACTAAAAACAATATTTCAATGATTTCAGCAGTCACAAAAAATTGTTTTCAGTGCAAAATATAACTAAAATTATGCAGTGTGTGCTTTTATGATCATCCGTACCAGTAATTAAGTTCACTTATAAAATTTTTCTACTCAGTAAAGAAGACATCTTCACTGATTTAAGGTATCGTCGTCTACCATTAACCGTATCTATACGTAGGTACATGTAGCGATTAACGCAATAGGCCTATACTTACATTCACACTGCCTCTTTGAATAGCTTCGTAGATCCTGTCTTTCCATCGTTTCATGTCGTCAATTGAGACGAACACGTTATCTGCTTCTCGACTAACATCCTAAGGGGTCAAAAAATTGTAAAAATTTACAGATCACGCATTAAATGCTAGGGTCGTGATCATTAATAATCATTGAAACAATCAGCAACATTTCTGAATAAGGTTTTTTATATTTTATACCTAAAAGAAGAGAATACCCGATATCAGTGGCGTAGCAAAAGAGATACCACGACTGCCGGGCAGCCGGGCGCCGACCCAATTAAGGGCGCCATCAGAGAGAAAAAATTTAGAAAAATAAATTTTCTTTAAAATTTATAATAGTCTATGTTGTAAGTAGTAAGTATACATAACAAACTAAAATAAAGAATTTTTTATGTGACTTTTTATTTTTTTTAAATGAAAGGAACGCCCTGAAAATTTGGCAGTCGGGCACCAAATTTGTAGCTACGCCACTGCCCAATATTTCAAACACTATATTTTATCGAGAGAAATGGTACTTATCGATATTCATATATCTATAACCTTCGCGAATATTTCCTTTTGCCGTTTATTACGGGAAATACCTTTCCGCATAATTATTAAAGGCGAAAATATGCTCTCCAATACTGCAGATATACTGCGAAAAATATTATTTTATGTATGCTCCAGTGTCAGCGCTTCTGCTGGAATTTGAAGATATCTATGTTGATATATTATACTTTAACTAGGTACTTATATATAATTATATAATATATATATATACACGTATAGTATAATAGTATACATCAATATTATTTCTCTCGATAAAAAGTGGTAAAAACCGGTCGATCCCAAAAATCTGTTAATTGTGACCTTCAAAAATGACCCTTAGTAAAATAATTTTCGATGATAAGAAATCACTTTAAGAATTAATTTATGTAGAAGTCATCTACTTACGCTAAGTCGAGCATTTTCTTGTCTTGAAGGCCAAACTCGCGAAGCTAAAATTGTATCTAATTTTGGAAAATAAGCCTCCGAAATTGGATCTTCAAAATTACCGAATTTTCCAACCCGAGGTAAATTATTACTCAATCTTTCAAAATTGTATCTGAGCAGAAAACAATGCAAAAACGATTAATACAGCCTGACGGTTGCAAGTATTACATTAACTTCTAGGAAAATATTTTCCCTCATCACAGCCATTCATTTTTATTAAAATCGTTCTTAAACCGAGCTCTTCTTTTTGTACAAATTATTTAATTCAAATAAATACATAATTATATAAATGGAGAATGCAATGAAGAAAAAAAAGAAAACCGTAATTTCATTAATACATTCTCAAATGGTTGAAAATAAAAACAATGTTATTAATTTAGGTTTCTACTTATCATTTATTTTAGCGGAGAAATATATTGCTCATGGATGGTAAAAAATGTCAGATCATCGTAGGAATAGAGCTAAGATTCTCAAACTTGAAAACTATTAAGTACACGGACTACCAAAATATGCTAATTCAAATTACGAAAATTTTAAAGGGACTATGAATTACCCATTTTTCATCTCTCTCTTACTCATGTATATTTTCTCTTAAATTTTGTTTAATCAATTCAATTGGAAATAATCACACCGATAGTTTCAAATATTTTTAGAAGTGAACCTCGACACAAATAATTTACATAATCTGAAACTTTAACATTGCAAGTCGACTCAAAATCTCCAACATCTTCTCGCAAAAATTCTTAGTTCCGAAAAATTTGATCACCACAAATTGAACATCTTTTTAAATTTCAAAATTTTAGCGAAGTTGAAACAAAATTTTTCTCATTTTCTTTCAAAACCAGTTTTTTTTCTCAGTCTTCTTGGTATCACCTCCCTGAATTTTTATTCATCTTTTCTTTTTTCTTCCTCTTATAAAAGAAGCTACCATACTATAGGGCGGAAAAGATGTAAATAACTAGCGAAAATCAGTTTCATATTAATTTAAGGTTCTATATCTCGGGCTAAGAAGTCTCCTTAAAAAAAGTGAATAATATTAAATTTTAACTACGACAAACACCTGGAAACTGATTCATTGTCACAAAAATTAATATCTGTAGTTCATATTCTCTAATTTTATTCAGTTAATCTGCTTTTATAAAAAATAAAAAGAGGTAGGTACCATAAATGAGATAAAATAAAGCTCTTCCAAGAAAAAAATAACACAACTTTTTTTTTTTCACTCAAAGAGTTTATTAAAAGGATCAACGAAAACCTGAAGGCAAAATTAAATCTAAAATTGAAGATCTATCAAAAACAAACAAGAAAATGTTAAAAAGAAAAAACAATTTTCCCAGAGAAAAACAGAAAGATTTAATGCTTCTTATAACGTGAGAAAAGTTCCCAGACCTTAAATAACCACGAAATTAGCTGCTATTATAAAATCAAAATTTTTCTGATTAGCTTATGAAATAACTTGAGGCGAAACATTTTCTTGGAAGAGCATGGCACATCTTAAATGATAATCATGGTACTTTTACTAAATTATTTATTGCACTTCTAGATCTCATGCAGAATTACTCGGTACTTTATTTTCAACTATCTTTTTATGGTTGTTTTGTTTTCGGCTTTTTTTCTTTTTTTTTTTGGTTCTGAAGCTAAAACTAATGGCATTTTTCAATAGTTTTTTATTTTCTTGAATCACGCTGATTTAGTTCACTCAAATCTTATAAATTAATCCAAAAAACGCTATTGCGAATAATTAATTAACCTACCTCGCAATAATTTGCTGATGCATATAATAAAATATTTCTCCCCGACGATCTTTGTTCACAACATTTCGAGGCCCATTTGTTGGGTATACCACGTGCCAATGCCAGTGATGTAAATTAATGCCAATATCTTCGCGAAAATATGCCAATCTATGCTCTGGGTCCGAATCCGATGCCGTTAAATCACGTGGAATTTCGATAGGATCCTAAAAATTTGCGTAATTACGATGAAAGGTGGGACGTATTAATTTTTAAAATTATAAAACGAAACTGGCATAATCCACCAACCCTGTATCCATCAGGAAATACATTTCCAACACTTCTAGCTTCGGCTAGAACCGTACCGTCAACGTATAATTCGGGAAATTGGCAAGCGTGCGAAGGTAATGGTAAATTTTTGGTATCTGGCCGATGAAGATAGGCAACCGTCAACGCGTAGATGAAAAGGTACGGATTCACTCGGGGCTGAGCATACACGCACACAGATTTAAAATCTTCGACAGTGCGAGCATCTGTAAAATGGAAGGGACAAACAAACAAGACAAAAAACGTACGTTTAGACGTGTGAAAAAATCAAAACATATATTTTATGGTTGGAAAATCCGCGCGGTCGATAGACTTACTCATAAAAACGGTTATTAAATTTCCAGCACATTCGATGTGGAAAGGATTAAATAAGGATAAATTTGCTCGCCTATCTAAGGACGCAGCCAAAGTAATATCCGGCGGTGTAATTTCGTTAACTGCAATTAGCGTAGTTCCTGGGGAACGTGACACTACCTGATCCTTTATTGGGCGGTACCGATCCGTCTGTGAATTAGATTAACAAATTATAGGCCAGATGTATGGGTATTGGGTACCTATATAGTGCTATGCGTAAAACTATTTACTTACAGTAAATAGGTACTTATACCTCATCGTTTTTTTTTTTGTTTTTTTTTTAATAAAAATATTCGTATTGATTTCAGTATTTTTTAAAACAAAATTAAATATCTAAAGCCCCTTCACCCCTGGAGGAAAGACTGTAATGATCTCAATTATTTAGCTTTGATTGATCGAATGCCATATATTGTAATTTTCGATAAATTGATCATCATCAACGATCATGAAAAAGAGAAATCTAAACAGTTTTTTTTTTAAACATAGAATCTCTCCATCGTTATATTATTAATTAAGAAATAAGTTCGTTAGAATTTTGTTTTATAACAGACTACTAAGTTAACTATGTTTGATATGGGAAAAAAGTGTTGCACTTGAAATTTTGTACCTTTAAACATGCGTTGTCGCAGTTCTTCGTTCTATCCAGTTTTAGTTTTAATGTGTCAGTTTTTTCTCAACTCAAAAAACTGACCTGAATTACTTTAATAAGAAAGGCGTGTGATCCTAATGTGGTTGAAGAAAAAATATGAAAAGTTTTTGTTTCACATTAAACCTGGACATTGAAATTTTAATTAATTAATCCAAAGAAAAACAATTGAATTACAAAATTAGTAGGATGTGAGGATCTAAAATAAATTATCACAGCCTCCACCCATTTAAAAATAATTTAAAAAAAATTCCAGCGCAACAAACCTCACTAGAAAAGGTAGGTATCGAGAAAAAGAATTATGAATTTTGATGGTCAAATTAATTATCTGTAGGAAGTTGGTATGCATTACCTAATGGTACGTTATGATTGTATGAAATTTGTTAGCTGCAGACAAAATATTAGACAATGTGAAATTTAAAGGTATTATTTCTTGAAAAAATGAAAAATTAATTATGATAATAAAGTATGGTACATATTATAATCATATAATTTGAAATAAAACCAAAGAAATACAATAAAGTTATGAAGGTCAATTTTTATAAAAAGAAAAGTTGATGCAAATTATAAAAAAAAGCTTTACCGGAAGTACGGCCGGGTCGATCCGCATCAAAAATTGGTAGTATGCCACAATAAGTTATAATGAAAATTTATTTCAAATTTCGTATATATAATTCCAAAATACCGCATTTTATGACCAAAATAAAAACAAAAATAGCGGTACCGGAAGTACCGTTTAGGGAATGTTGATAGCGTCTTACAATAAATTAAAGTAGGTAAATATTTTTTTCAAATTTCGTGGCTATTGGTGCTAAATTAAGAGTTTTATAGCCAAAATAAAAACAAAAATGGTGGTACCGGAAGTACTATCCGGCCACTCCGCACCAAAATCAATAGGTCTGGTCCTCGGCTTAGTCCAAATGTTCTTATCAAATTTCGTGATTATCAGACAAAAATTGCGACCTGTACCATGGAAACAAGAAATCACTTATATCTATTTATCTATATGTATATACATACAATATATACGAATTTGTGTTATTGGTGCCAAAATTTTCCTAAGGTCATGAAACAAAAAACATACCCACCCCCAAACCTGGGGCTAATACCACACCAAGCGTAATAAGGAGATTTTCTAAAGAAGACCTATTAAAAACTAAGTCAGCGCTTAGGCAAATACGATCATATCTGTAAAAGAGAACTTTTTTTCATCAGATCATATTGTACTCACTGAGTAGGAAGAAGACCAGTATTTTCAGGAAATTCGAAATTTTTTGAGAAAGAAATTGTTTTTTGAGTTCAACTTAGGGAAGTAGAACAGTTTTTTCAAAAAGCCTCTTCCATACTCTCCCAAAAAGCCCTAAAAGTGCAACATTTTTTCCGTATCTAACAGATCTACATTGCCTTAAAAGTAACCCTATCTGATTACGATAATTAAAAATAAAATTAAAGTGTTCCTAGAATGAAACATCCACCCATAGAAAAATGACTTAGAATTCTTGAATCCACCAACGAGACCATCCTGATATTTATGATTCAACTTGAAGGGTAAAAAGTTTCACTATGAGGGTAGTTTTAATTGCTGATATTCATGTATGACAGCAATTTTGGACTGGAAATGATTAACATATTATATGTACTCAAAACACTTTGAGAAAATTACTCATACGCTTTAATGACTCCAAAGTAACATTTTTACATTACAAATTACTATTTCTAGTTTGACATCTCAGACTCAGATGATTGAGCCCCTTAATGTTTTCTGGTTACAATAGAAGTGAAGTACCACTAAATTTGAATTAATTAAGTTGACTGCAAATTCATTAGTAGATGAATACGCAATGTGAAATGAAGGTGGTGTGAGATGACCATTATGGGAAGATGTCATATTTCACCTACAGGGTGATGAATGATCTTACTAAAATTATTTGGTTCGTATAAAGTAGTTCTTCTAACTAGTTCTGGAAGATGTATCTAAAAACAAATCTGGCATGCTTTTGAAGGTTTTAGGTGAATATGGCATGAGTCAGGAATGTGTATGTGTGTGTGTGTGTGTGTGTGTGTGTGAGTGAGAGAGTGATAGAGTACAGCACACTTTCATTCCTATGTGGCGCTTAAGCTGTGTCCACATGATTTAATGGAATGTGTTATACAGGGTAGATAATAATTTATTGGTGTGATGATATACGAATATCAAAGTTAACAAGTAGAAATACATTGTTTCATTAATTTTTTTTTTTTTTCTTTATAAATCCTACCAAACATTTAGGAAATATTAACAAATCCTCTTAATGTAAAACGTAAATTTTTGAATATTATTCTGAACTAGATACGGCTTCAGTTTAAACTACAAAATCTTTCACACTGCCCCAGTAACGAATAATCCAGTTTGGGTGTATCCTACAGTATATTTGTAATTTTTATGCTAAAAACACTTTTTCGAAGAAATTATTTATCTTAAAATTTTTCAAGAATGTTGAATTTTCTCCATTGTAAGGCTGAATTCTCTTGGAAAACAGCAATTTTCTAACCCAAAGTTGGGCTATACTGTCTATGACCATCCGCTAGTAAACCTGTTCATTTTTAAAAAGCCTTGGATGCATTCCCCAATAATTTTACAATTTTAGAATCACATTTTTTTATATTTGGTATAAATCACGAAAAAAATTACTCACGTAGTAGTTGGCTGGTATGTCGTAACTAATATCTCCATTTCTTCCCTTGGGTTGAAAGATTGGCAAACATGGACGATCGAATAGATATAACAAATTTTGAGCACTTGATCGCGACATAGTAATGGATTAGGTAGTAATTGTCAGGAGATTAGTAGGTACCTGAATAATGAAAAAAAAATTTTTTCCTCAAATAAACTTTTGTCCACAAAAGCGAACTACGATGTAGAAATTTGAAAATTTCTCCTGCAGTTTTTATAGAGCATTGTATAAGGTGATATTCTTTTATTTATTTTATTTTTTTGTAATTATATCATAATTGCGGTAACTATTTCACACGAATGAAATATCAAAAAATATTGTGGTCGAAAAAACGCTTTTGCTTATCAATAAAAACTGATATCCTATTCGAATATAGGCGGTTTTTTGGTCAGCTTATCAACTGTCTATGGTCACGATTTGCACACATACGAGACAATATGACGAAAAAGTAGGTTATGAAGAAAATAATGTTTTATACGGAATAATAAAGTATTCGTCGTTAGACTATTCAAGAAAATTTGAAAATTTAATCTTTCTTCTAACTTTTAAATTTCTGAAGCGTGTTCAGGCTACCTACACACTGATGATTCTGTGTAATTTTCGAGCTTCTTATTACTGACGATAAGAATTATTTTTGATGCCAAAATATATTGGGGAAAGCAGAATTTTCAGCCACGGAGAGCATTAGGACTCTGGGTACAATCAGTTTTCAGTGTGTTAGTGGTCATGACGAAAAAAACTGAAGCTATTTTTGGCTTTTATTTTATGGTTTTTCTCATCCTTTTCTAGCACACAGACACTGTAGGAATTGGTTTTCTCGATGGTTCATTAACATTGAGAATGTGTTCCCCCTGTCGTCCTGTTTGGTTCACTAATGCTCACAAATCCACTAAACATATTGTCAAAATTGAAGAAACCTCTATTTATTCATAAGAAATTTCAATATTACTCGCAAGATATTGAATATAAAGAGAAACTACAAGGTAAAGGCGGCGAAGATGCCACTTATGCCACTTTGGGGAAGATGCCGCACTTTCAAAAAGTCATGTTGGCAGCACTATCGAGGGGAAAATGACATTACTGGTATGTGCAGACTAGTCAATAGACCTTCTGTTCAAGTTTTTGTAACAAGAAATCTTGGTTCCTCCTTGCATTTTATTTTAAATTGAATTGTGTGTTTGATGATGAACTTAAAAATAATTAACTTGAATTTTGATGCTAGTTATTGTAGGAATGAATTGTCCTATTTCCTCTGATAATTTATGAGAAATAATTAGAAAATTTTCTGTAAATTGCGGTAGTATTTAATTCCACTGATTTAACTGTCATTATTTTATTTAAAAAAATGTGAAATGGTAAAAAATTTAAATCGACTAATATGACCAACATTCATAGTGGCTAAGATACCTAACTAATATTTAAATTTCTCGTTACAGAATGATATTTAATTGACTAAATTTAATGAATAATTAAAATAAGTACCATCTTTTATCATTTTCTTTTTATTTATAGTCAAATTTTAGGAAAATACTTTGAAAAATGATATTGCGATATCAAGGACTGAAGAATATCTTTAGAAAACAAATCAAACTGATTTTTTTCTATTTTTAAAAGCCAAGAAAAATGATTCCGTGAAGTTGTTCTTTAATTTTAATAGATTTTTCCCATAAATTTCAACAATTTTCAATTTGACTTTTTTTTTTTTAAATACATGCAAATTTCCATTAGCCATCACTATGCGCTATCTTACCCACCCCATTGGTAAGATGGCCAAAATTAGGTTTTTTTTATTATTTTTATTACTTGATTATTTTTGAATAAATGTTTGATTTAATGGTAGGAAATTAAGCTTAAGGCCATGAAATACATATGTGCCAAATATGGTCTCATTTCAACTCTCCCATCCAAATTTATTTCAAATATTCAAAAGGTGCGGCATCTTCACTTTTTTTATCTTACATAGGTTTCTTATGAACACCAAAGGTCGCATTAGTTGAAAATACATTCACTATCTTATTTGGTTCAGGTAATCAATTCGTACCCACTTATTTATAATTCGGATTAAGGTACAAACAGTGACTTCGTATAGACAAGACATATATATATATATTTTTAATTCCCTCATTTTAAAATAAGATATGACTAAGCCAACCTCACTTATCAAGCCATGAAGTAAAATTAAAATCAGTTCCTTAACACAGTAGGCAGCTTTACTTTTTTAGCACATATTCAAACATAACTTGAGGAAAAATTATGAAAATGATCGGAAATTTATGACAAATATATTTATGGGAACGAGGAATTCGAAAATCAACTTGAAAAACTTTATTTTTGTCAAAAATCGGTTTCTCATTTATCAATTTGTGACGTTGCAATTTTCACTTAACGGCTTGATAAATGAAGTTGGCTTTGAATATAAGTGACAATTCCACCCTCGATGCTCGATAAGATAATGTGGCTGGGCAATAGGTAGTCCAAGAGGCATTTGTCTTCTTAGAAAAAACTTGGGTTTCTTATGAACCCTTTTCGATGATGGCCAGGTGTAGGTAGTGCCAAAAAGAATTGTTATTTATTTCATTTGAATTCTTTTGCCAATCCTTGTCACCCAAAGTAAATATGATGGATAAGGTAGGCCTATATTGGCCTATCTTTTTTGATGTTATTAATTTGAGTTTGGGTGGGTGTTATCCTTTTTTTTTTTTTTTTTTTTTTCCAAGAATATATCCTTAATATTCTGATTTTTAATATTGAATGTCACATGTTGGGTACTATCATAGGAAGGTCAATCATGATCAAAAGATTAACAATTCACTTAGATCAATCACTCAAATTAGATGGTCAAAATTGAACACCCAATCATTGACCAAAATCGAATTAAATGACTTGTTTATTCAGTTTTCGTCAAACTCGTCATATATGGACAAAACCAAGTACGATTAAAAAAAAATAAAATAAAATAAAATAAACGTGAGTACTGCTATGGTTATACTCATAATGGATTGATGTGTAAACCTGAAAATATCTTAACGATACCAAAAAGGCAAATCTTCCGTTAATGTGAGTATTTTATTTTGTCTATCTTTTTTTGAACTGCTAAAAATGATAGAAACAATTATATGGATAGTAGATTCGGGCGAATTTTCACCTCTTTTCAATGATACCAACGTCAGCTCGCTAATTTAAAAATAGCATCTGAGGAATCATTGAGTAAAAAAGAATAGGTTTCTAAGTTCCAAAAAATATAAAATTCTCCTTTTTTTCGTTTATTTATTTTCAAATTGCTAAAGATGATAGAAAAGTTGTATGAATATTAAATTTATGAAAATTTTCTCTTCTTTCCAATGATATCAACCTCAGTTCTCTAGCTTAAACAGAGGCTGAATAAAGTGAAATATTATAATTGGTTTGTTTCAAAATTGAAATGTTGCATTGAACTTAAATTGACAAGACGCGCGCGTGCACACACACACACATACACACATATATATATATACATACACGCCAACGAGTCTTACGATCTGATGCCTGACGTTTCTAAGTCTCGTGTAGCACCTGCCGAGAGCTGAGATTTTTACACTTCAATAATTTCGTATAAACATGTGAGCTATTTTAAAAATTGAAGGATCCAGAAGGGTTGCAAAGTCTATATCAAATTTGGAATTCTAAAATTGGCGAATTTAAGAAATCTCACTGGTATGAGGATTTGTAGAACTCATTATTTACGACAAAAAATGATTTGTGAAAAAATTGCCTTACTACAACGCTGAAGAAGTGAGAGCACATTCTTAAATTAAAAAAATTAAATTCCGCATTATGAATATGGCCGTCCAGAAAATTATTTTCCGTACTCATTTTTGGCACTATCTGCTCGAGATGAAGTTAGTTAGTGTTTAAATGAGTACCGAATTAAAAATGGTCAGCGATAAAAAAGTGATGAGGAGATTTATCGACAAGAACGAGTATACTGATATCCGAAGCTACGCTGAGTTCGGAGCCAAAGGAGCTGAATACAGGACAAGAAGTAAGGAGATGAAAAACGAGGGACAACAAATCTTGGGAACCCGGAGAATAGTTTGGAGGAAGCAAACTGGAGATGAGGAGAGAGTAAGTTAAACTTGAATGCCTATAGCACAGTCTGGAATGAATTATTTCTTCGTTTACTCTTTCGGGACGTCACTGGCCATATTTCAAGAAGGTAGCCCTGTATGTATAATTAAATTCTTCGCACAGGCTTACTGTTCCGCGTGATATTCTTGATTATCTTATCAAACCCTCAAAAGTAATAGGTCTGTGGTTACGGTGGTATAAAATAATCTTTTTATAAACCGGTTTATTTCCCGCAACAAATTATGTTGGTATCTTAATATAAATACAATGTAAAATCAGATCAACGGGAGTCATTGTGTTGATTTTCCTCAACACTTCGAAAGCATTTTCCTTCTTTTTTTCCTTAGCTGTTCGTTGCTGTTTGTGTCAGTTAATCGTTAACTGATGACCATGTCCTCTCAAAATAATACTCTTAACGCGTTGCAGTACTTATTCGATCGACCTGGAGAACCATTGTTCACAGGTCGGGATGATGTCACGTTCGATATACCAGAAAATTTTTGGGTACGTATAGAAAAAATTTACCAATATTAAAAAGGTTTTCCAACAGTAACCATTTCTTCTCTTTTATACCCTAACAACTTCATTTTGGTTTTGCAGCCTGATCGTTATAAATCAATTATAGACTCGATCCAAAATCGATTTCCTTCTACTGGTCAAGTGATACGCGTTCAGGACATACAAGTTCCAGACCTGTCTTTGTCCACAAATCTTGGTCGCTATGAAAATTTCAGCTTATTTAATCCATATCATCGTGGCTGCGCCACTAAATTAATCGAAGTTCTTATGAGTACGTGGAATTTTAAATCACTATGCTTAACGTTGTATGAAATAGAGTGAAAGCTATGAAATGAGGAAAACACCAGTATTTTTCAGTATTTTAGTATAGGACTAATATTTTGGCGACTGGTTGAAATATGTTATTTATAATTATATGGATTTAATGGAATGCTTATAGACTTCCTACTCTTAATAATAAAATTTATCCCAAAAAATTAAATAAATTAATTTGAATTTTTTTACATAATTTTTTCGCATCACTTTTATAAAATCTTCATTTTATCGCTGCTAAAAAATTTAGTATTCAAATTATTAATGCCTTTTTCAGACAACTATGTAGTCCAGTCTAATCAGCGTCAAAATGAGTAAAAAAAAAATTACCACACAAATTTTAAGTATATATACAGTGTTGTTCAGTGAGTCTCCTGGAATAACATACTGGAAGTTTCGAATGAAATTTTGAGGACTTTCAAAAATTTTATTTCACTACTCGTACATACCTATATTTATTAAGTAAAATTTTTAATTCTGGTTTTCGAAAAACAATCACTTCTCGGAATGCCAAACAGTCATTATCAAAGACAAATTTTCTTCGAATTTCAATTCGTAACATTAAGAATGTCCTTCCGAAAATTTACAAAAAAATTTTTCTTTGAGTGGGCTGCATTAATCTTCAAATGCACTAAATAATAATTTTTTCTTTAGAAAATTTTCCTTCTACAAAATCTGTCAAAATTTTTTTCCAGTTTTTTGACCATAATAATCTTCAAATTGATAAGTAGTGAGGCGTCCAAAGAAATTCTCATAATGTCCAGTGTAATTTATTAATATTTATTATAAACGCTAATGACATCATAATGTCTGTCTACCCCAGTCGGACATTATACAGCCAACAACACAGAAAATTGCTAGGATAAATTTATCCACTTGAATTTATAGATTAAAACTTTGATTATTCTTGAAATAAAATTTGATGAAATTGAAGTCCAGTACTATTGTTAACACTCATAAACAGTATATTAAGGTGAAAATATCCACATATTATGTCTGTTGAACATCTTGATCTATAGCAAAAGCACAAAAGCAGTAGTAAACTTAAGAAGCTCAAGCCCATACGTATACTAAGCTTAATAACAAGGAAGTAGTTACTGTAACGTGAAATATGTATTCTTTCAAATATCCATTATAACTGGTCATTGATTAATAAATATAGAAAAATCCGTATAATAAAAAACATTTATACTATTACTATTTAGATAAAAGAAAATTTCATCTGGGATAAAACAAAAAGAGAAATGACAAACAGAATAAGAGAAAACATACCTTTTGTCTTCACTTACTATTGTTTGGAATTTTTAGACAAATTATTAAGGTTTGGAAATAAAATTATGTAATTTTGGTTTAAAGTATGGTTTGATATTTTGTGATGGATGAGAAAATAAGATTATCACAAGCGCAAATGACATCAAATTAATAATTACCATTTCACTGTATAACAAGTTGACTATATTGAGTTAATAGAAACAAATCTTTTGCTAAAAGAAACCCAGTAATACTTTTTCGACATTTTTGTAGTTGGCTTCAAACCACAATAAGCTTTCCCCTTTTGGATGAGAGGTTTATCTGTTGATTCGATTCCACATTTTTGACCCACTGGTTTTCAAAACATCATCAGGCTGGTGACTATCACTTCATAAAAACCTGTCCCCATTAGTAATCCTTCATGGTTTACAAAGATTTTAAGAAAATTTCAATCCCAAAATAAAAGTGAAACAAAAACTTACTGATCTTTCAGCTTTTCTCACAATTAAGTTGTATCCTTTATACATTATCTTTCCGAAGAAATAATGTTAAAAACACTGTCTTGCTTCTATTCAAGACTTCAAGCTTCAACCTAAAGGGAACTGTGGTCAGAACCTTTAAAAGAGGGAGTTTGCAAAAACTCAACCTAGTACCGGTGTCATCAGAACAGAAGTGAAGAGAACCAGAAAATTAAATTGTGAAGTTAACTGACTGCCTGTTTCTGTGATTTCCCCTACTTTATAACAAAACAAGGGAGAGAGTAAAAAAGCTGAAAGAGAAGGAGAAATTGGTTGCATCAAATACAAGTAAATAAGTTAGGTTGAAAACGAGTTTTAAAAAAATACCCTTTTATCATTTGAAGCAGAAAATAACGGCAAAAGAGAAAATAAAATTTCCCACTTTTTTTTCGGAAACAGAAACAAACAAAAATTGAAAAAACAACTGATAAAAACCGATGTAAGTGTATGTATGCGTGTGTCGCAAACATGAAAGCAGCGCTGAAGTTGGTCATCCGGTGTACTTCAAAAAATTAAGTGAGTAGAATAAAAGCGTATAAAAAAAGGAAAATCCAGTCTGTTAGTTACTATTAAAAATAGTAAAGATAAGCAACTAATGAACAATAAGCAAAGCAATATGCGTAATAAGGGAAGAATAAAAATATATATATGTACCTACAAGCAGAGTAGAATGTTCATCCTGTGTAGAAACCAGTTGAAGAAAAGAAAGAAAAGTAAAGAAAGTAAATTAGACGCAGTAACCAATTATAGAGAGAGAGAGAGAAAAAGAGAGAGAGAGAGTGTATGAGTGAGAAATGTGGAGAAGTGTCGCAGTAAGAAAATGAATGAAAAAAGAAAGAAAAAAGAATAGGAAGAAGGAAGCAATTAATTGTTCACATCTACATTAACGTGAGCTAAAGCATGATAAAAGATGGATTGAATTTTAAGGGGAATAGAATTGAAAGAGATAAGACAATGAAGATTAAAATCGTAGCTTGTCATCAGTGTAAGAATGAACTTGAAATGTAGGAATAAATTAAATATGGGTTACAATAAAACACACGTGTATTTTTCTGAAGGAAAATAGTTCGGAAATAAAACGGAGGACTTTTTGAGAACAGGGAAATAATTTAGGATGATAAATAGCCAAAAATAACTGAAAAAAAAAATTATTTTATTTAAAAAAATAAAAATTTGTCTAGGTTTGGACATCACAGTAGGTACAACAATGAAATTTTCGTCGTTTTTAAAAAAATATTCTTTATAATCGTAAAGAAGAGATAGATATTTAGGTACTCCACTCAATGAAAAAATAAAATGAATTCAAAATTTACTGAATGTTAAGCACAGGTACCTTTGCCGAGGAAAGGAAGAGTTGGAGTTGAAAATAATTTCCGGCAAAAAATTTTTTCGCACAGATTCATCCAACTGATGTCCTAATAAACATATCAAAAGACTAGCCCAATTCCCCCAGAGCTATCTCTCCCACTGGGCTCAATAAACTTACTATAAAAATTAGTTTTTTGCAAATATTTCGATCAATATTAATTATTCTATGGGAAATAAGTATCAATAAAAAATTATTGCTTTTAAAATTTTTTAAGTAAGTTTATATGTAAATTTCGCTGAAAGTAAAATACAACACACCCACGAGGTGATAAAAGTGCGGTATTTTTGGTATCTCTGAGGTGCCTACTCTATTCTTTATAATATTCACTGTGGGCTATTTTTGAAATATTACTTAACTTAAATGCTCTCTATAGTTGCGTTGCGTTTCACTTCACAAGGAATGTATATTGAATTTGTTCTATGCAAGATTTTATGAAGAATTATTAAACTTCGATTGGAAGGTGGTGGATATGGATACTAAGTAGGTATACAAAAAACTATATATTTTCTAACTGAATCACTATTTGTTTCAAAATATATTGAAAAATCACAGTTTTCAACCCACGACAGTAAGAATGTGAATCAGCGAAATTCATCTCTTGACCGACGCAAATAAATGGTAGAACTAGTTGAGACGAAAAAAATTAAATCACTATATTTCTCTTTCTTCAAAATTAAAAGAGTTGGGACACGTTGAAACTTTAGAACATTCAAAATTCAGCCTTTTCGTCCTACCAACAGTAAATATAATTTTCAATTTTCTGAATTTTCAAGGTATTCTAGCTCCGTCAATTTTGAAAATAGGCACAATACCACAATACAGTGATTGAATTCAGCATTCTGCTGATTATCAATTTTGCTATTATGAGCTCTGTTTGATAGGACTACACCAACTTACACCAACCTACACCAGGAGGGCGATTCCACAAATGCAGGAATGTTATGGGACTTTGCGTCTAGTTTTACTTAAATATTTGTGGAATATCCCTACCGGTGTAAGTTGGTGTAAGTTAGTGTAATCCTATCAAACAAAGCTATGGATTACAAATTGCAATTTGAATAGCGCCTTCAATTGGAAAGTATGCCACTTTTTGTACATGAATTTTTTTTCTCTCGTACTATCCAGTCCTATCTATAACTTATCTTCAGGCTTGCCGAACGAAGGTACGACTCTCTGTATAATAATAGTAATTTTACTAAAAATTAAAAAAAAAAAAAAATTATCAAATTATAGTTTACATTTTTTTAGGCCCTCATTCTTCAGTAATTATTATTAAGATTAATTCTTACTTTTCCAGATATGCCAAATATCGAACAATTTTTTTCGGCTTGTGTATACGCTCGAGAAAGAGTAAATCCGTACATTTTCGTATATGCAGCATCGGTAGCCATTCTTCACCGTAACGATACGAAAAATGTTGCTCTTCCATCAAACTGTGAAGTATTTCCTGAACTGTACGTAAGCAGCGGTGTTTTTTCTCCAGCACGGACAGAAGTGGGAGTTTTTCCAGCAGGTTCAAGGGTATGTTTTTATGGTCACACTAATTGCATTATTCTCGAAATGAGCGCATTTTATGCATGCATTTCAAAATGGAAAACGGTCAACTTGCAAAATATGGTCTCATAGTATTTGAAGAGTTATTTGAAGAAAAAAGTTAATTTGGTTGAAAATTCAGCTGAGAGATGAGTATTTTTTTGTTTTTTCAAATCGATTGAAGCAAATTTCATTCGTTTTCCATGCAGTCTTTTCCGTTTCTCTTATTTTTTGTCGAGTAAGCAAGATAAACATCATTTGCCAAAAATTCGCCTTTGAAAAAATTGTTCAGTAGATATTACCTACCTTCATAGATACAAACCGTAACAAAAAAAAAAACTGTTTTAAATTAATTCAAAATCATCCATAAATTGCGAAATAATTTTTCTAACATGACGAATAAATCATTTTGGCCTTTTAATCCCATAAACTAACATTAACGGATAAACGGATAATTGTCTATTTTTTTTTCTTTATTTTTTGGGGAAATAAATTGTAAGATAGACACTTTGCAACACCAATTGCGAAAAAAATTTCTATTTAATGGTTTTTAGAGCTAGAGGTTAAAGTCATGCCCGTAACCGCGACAATTTTTTTCTTAATATTGATAATGATAATAATAATAAAATAATCCACTCCCCGAGATGAATTTATTTTTAATAACAATATTCATCCTTCATTGTTTTGCTTATTTCAAATATAATTTTTTATTCTTTTCGCAATCCTTTCTAAAAAATTTTCAGGAAATATTTCATTGCTAGAAAATATTCCGGATCCTTCCCTGAGTACGTAGTAAAAAGCTATCATCCCTATTCCTCAGGTGTCTCTGCAGGGAGCTGAAAATACGTAACTGTTTTCTGTTTTTCAAATTTTATTAACTAAACTTCATTGAAATTACAATATTCAATAATCGATTTTTGGTACTTCACTCGTATTCTTACATACCTACCGATGAAACTTTTGTCTTCATCCCCTAAAATTTTTTCACCATCACAAATTTTTAATCTCTCTTGCTCCCCCGTTGAAAAACAATTTTTGCTTTTACATTTAAATTGATCAAAATTCTTAGGCTTTCCCTCCCCATCAAATTTATTTCTGCATACGCACTTGGTTGCAAGAATAAAAATAATTAATAATGCAAATAATTTTAGATGCCCATTGAAGTTCCTAGAGATTATACAGCCTCTGATTTGGACGACGAACATCGCGTTGCATACTTCAGAGAGGATGTTGGTATTAATTTACATCACTGGCATTGGCATCTGGTATATCCTTTTGACGGACCAAGGAATATTGTGACAAAAGATCGCCGAGGAGAACTTTTTTATTACATGCATCAACAAATATTAGCGAGGTATTTATTGTCGTCATCATGCTTTGGAATGCATACATTTACCTATTTATATCATGCTCGTCAGAAATTTTAATTTAAGTTAATTTACGTTTAACTTTTTAATAAGGAATAATCATCGCTAAAATTTTACAAAACATTTGTTTCAAGAATGTTTTCCTAATTCTTACGCAGCTACACAGTTTTATAGTGGCGTTGATATGTTAGCCTAATGATATGTTCTCTATATACATGATTTCAGAACTTGAAATTTTATTCTTGTATCTTTCATGATACAAATTTCAAAAATTTTTATCAAGTAGTACCAGTAATTAAACTGCATGACCCTTAAGGTCTTTCGATCCCACTTAGACATTAAATACGTATAGTAACTTTGGTTGAAAATATATAAAAAATTAAATTTCACAACACGTGCAAAATCACTGATTTTGAAGCGTATCGGTATATCTACCCACCGAGTCAAAAAGTTCGTCAATTGATAAAAAACAAAATCATGTCAACACTAAAGAGATTAATTTCGTAGATTTTACTTTGGTTCGTCTGATTTTATCAGTGAAAATTCACAGTAAATTCATACATAATGTAAAGGATGTTTCACAAAACGTCTGTCAAAATTAAGTAATTAGCAGTTAAAAAGTACCTAATAAAATGTTATACCAATGGGTATCTATCTACTTACTTAAAAAAAGATATTCTAGACAAGTTTTGTACATTTGTACACCGAGTAGCATAGTATTTCTTCAGTAAGTGGTACAGGCCCGTAATCATGGGGAAGGGAGCAACGCCCCCTTGCAAAATTTACAATTTTTTTCTGAATTATAAAAAAAGGAAAGAAGATTATTGACGATGTTCTTTTAATTTTTTTAAATTAAAATTTCCAATTTATAAAAATTTTTCTCCTCCCTGGTCTGCAGGTAGTAGGAATTTCAAAACGCTGGGAATCGATTCTTAACTTCAGCAAGGTAGTACTCAATGGAGACGAGTAATTAATATGTTAAAAACTAATTTTAAAAATATGTTTTTATAATATTAAGTATAAAATGTGAGAAGTGAAACGCAGCGAATTCTATTACACTCACACAGAAACATGTAACCTAAACTAGAATTGCGATCGTAGTGCTTCGGTAAATGCTCTAGCGGCAAACTCGGTAACTATTCGGGGGGTTTCTTTGTATACAAACCAAAAACTAAGTCTAAATTCTGTTCCCAAAAGCTAAATTAAAGTATATAAAAATGCTGTCAGCATCTGACCTTTATACCTAATTGATAGAACTATAAAAATTTCAAGTTTCAATAATCTAGGTATTCAAAATTAAAACAAAAAAATTAGAATTATTGAAATATGAAACATTTATACTTTCGTAGCTCCTTCAACATGGAATAAAGACCACATCATTTCGATGCAAAATTTTCTACTAATTTTATCGAGCATTCTACTATTCTACTGCTACAGTTTAGCAGAGATGCATTCAGAATGAACAACCAAAACAATCATGTTTGTTACGAAGAAGTATAAATATTTTAACCTAAGTTTACCCAGTACAAAATGAACATTTTCTCCCAATGTCAGGGTAAATAATTAAAACACAAAAAATTCTTATTAAATATTTCACGTTGTTATCAAAATAATACTGAATTAACACTAATGAAAATGGTTGGGATAATTTTTCTCCAACTATTTATCAGGGTGAAATTTACCCTACCCGGGTAAAACAATCAACTCATTTGGAACGACTTGGGCGATTATTCAGGTGAAACTACCAGTCCATTCTGGTCAGAATGGAAACATGTTGTACAACTGCAACACGGAAGTGATTTTGAGTGTTGCCCTGCAACTCTGAAAATTCATTCTAACTTTAAAATGATTTTTTCAATTCTAATCAACAGTTTCCAATCATTTACAAATTACAGTTACAAAATTTGGCAACACTGAAAAAAAACTGAAGTCAGCGCCAACATTCTGAATGCTTGGAGTGTTTTTATTGTTACCCGGATGTACATTCTGAACACACGTAGTGATGGGTGATAGTACTATCGAACTATGAATGGTTTTTGGAAAAATATCGAACTATTGATAGTCCGATAGTAGGTCAATGAACTATCACAGCCGATAGTTTTTGTTAAAACATTTTTTTTTGCCTTATTTTATAAAATTAGACAGTTTTTTGGATTTGTTAAAAAAAACTGGTAAAATTCATACCTTTTTCGAACTTGATAAGAGAAAATTGATTCATTGAAAACTATATTTTTTTACCATTGATTATCAATAATAAAAAACTTTCGACTATAGCCGTCACTAAACGCACCCCGGTAGATTTCCGACATTTTAAAATTATTTCTACAAAAGAAGTTCTATGCAACTTTATGCACATTCCTATACAAAATGTAGAATACCTCTTTTAGGTAGATAGTTATTTCATCACTTACAAGCTGTTACCGTAGTTTCACTTGACTGGTGTCTAATAATTGTTTTAACCCCCTCTTTGTGAACCTAACTGAAACACCATGAAAAAAACGACACAGAGTGAGAGAGAGAATCATATCCACCTCACCAACCAGAAGACGTCAGATGATGGAAAAAAAGAGTGGGACAAGGTTTTTTTCAATTCTTTTTTATTCCTTTTCATTCAAGAAATGTTTTGTTAATTTTTTGTTTTCACAGATGGTAAAAATTGATAACTTTGCCCCTTTGGAGGTCTATGAAATTCCCTGATGGCTATAAACCTTCCTTGGAAAAACCCAATTTTTTTTGCAAAATCATGAAAATCTGTCCAGAAGTTTTGAAGTGATAGTGTTTCCAACCATTTTTAGTCCGGAGTACATTATAATACGCACAGAGATAGAGATTCTATCAAGTACTACTAACTGGCACACCTTAGTTTGGCAGACGTTTCGTGAGACTGTATGCAGATATTTTATTGCGAATTTCATGCTTGTACAAAACAACTATACGAAAACATGATATGTAAAATTAATGCTTCATTATTGCCAATATGAAGCTACATTTCCTAAGAAGAAGACGAAAATGAAAACTGGGCCAAATTAACCAATAATTTTTGCTAACTTCTTCTTAAACACAACCTAATTTCGGTTATATAATGACCTCAAGAAACAAAAAATGAAAGTATTAAATAATGCTAAAAACAAAAATATGTATATTAAAACATGCCTATATGGAATCTCAGAAAAATTGTTCAAGTATATAAAGGAAATTCTCTTTGAAAGTGTGGAAGTAACCATATAACTCCACAGTCAGTCTGTAAGCTAGAATGTGAACGATAAATATGCTAGGTTATGCAACCAATTCTTATAAAGTGAGTTAAAATGATAAAAACTGATTCACCCCTCTATATTTACAAAAATTCAGTTTTCAGTTATAAAAAATTAAGAAAAAAAATTTTGGGGGGCTTCAAATAATAAAAAAAAAAAGCCTTTGAGAAAGGTCTCCAGCCGTCTTAACCCACTTCTCTTTCATTAGGCCACCCCATTTCCTATAATTATCCATCCATCAGTATGGAACCGAAAGATTGACAATAATTCAGTGTAAATTGTAAATTGAAGATGGTTTGCGGTTTGAGTAAGCTCTGTGTGATCCGATATACTAGAGCCAATATTTCATCGGAAAAAAATAGCATTATCTGCTTATTGTTTACAATAGATGCATTTGTAAACTAGAAAATTTTTTGACAAATTCAAGTGCAACAGCTACACAATTTCCATATTTTCAGATATAATTTCGAGCGTTTGAGCAATGGACTGGCTCGCGTAAGGCGACTTAACAATTTTAGAGATCCGATACCTGAAGGCTACTATCCGAAATTGGATAGTCTCGTTGCAAGCAGAGTTTGGCCAGCCAGACAACAGGATTCGGTCATGCGAGTAGGTGGAAAGCCAAAAATCATACGAAAATGTTGCTGTAATATACTATAGTATAACGGGTCAATGGTTTTACTAATATTGAAAACTTACACCCTTCTAAGGATTTGAATCGTGAAAGTGATCAACTACAAGTAGATGTACAAGATTTGGAAAGGTGGAGAGATCGAATTTTGAACGACATTTTTGATGGAAATCTTCGTGATGCTGGCGTAAGAAATATTAAATTAATTTAATAATTTTATATTAATGGTACCTACCTACCTTGCCATGTTTTTGTATTCCACGATAAATCATTAATCGATTAATATGTTCAAAAAATGTACCTATCCAAAGAGATGAACACGGTTTTGTTAAACTGGTTTCAAAATTCTTTCTCATTCTTATTCTATTTGTGCCTGACCCACCCCGACTTCACTGGATCAGCTCTTTTTTTAATAATTTTGAATTTCGACAAGATACGCCATTTGTTACGAAAAATGTATCCAAAAGAGAACTCAGTTATATATACGTGAAACTGGTTTTCATCTTCTCCTCTGGCTTCTTCATTTTCTTGTGCTTTCCCCTCCCCTTTCTTTGAAGGATCCGCTCATCGCCAATTTTTCCTCAGCAACCACCTTAAAATGTTTTGTAAAATGTACATCCTATGTGCTCACTTCGCTCCACATGATCAGACTCATCAGTGTCTTAATAGACATGTTTCACGTACTCGTCATTTTTTTCCGGATAGTACGTATCTCTCTACTCTTTCATTGACCTCCTGGTTTGTGATTTTGACTATTCATTGTCTCCGAAACCGTCACATTATCCTTTATTTCATTTATGAATATTATCATTAGTGTCTAAAAGAGTGACCATGACGTAATGTTTATCTGTTCTTTTTCTTCAATCCAGGGGAACCTTGTACCTCTACGAGAACCTGAGGGAATTGATCTTTTGGGAAACATCATGGAAGCCAGCCTTCTGAGTGTAAATCGCAATCGATATGGTGACATACATAATTTTGGGCACTTGATGTTAGCCTACATACATGATCCAGATAACAGATTTCTTGTAAGTATGAAATATACTCTATTCTCTTCTAGGATTGTTTTCTGTGATTTTTAAAAAGTCTGAAAGTGATTTTGGATTTGCATTCACCATTTTATTTATTTTTTTATATAGTAAGTAGATAGAGGAGAGATCGAGTGTCCGGTGATGTCGATTTTTCAAATTTTTGGATCAATTTTGATCGATTTAATCAAAAAAGTGAATAATTAATCTGATCTATAGTTGACTGATAAAAAATCAAAAATCGATTTATCGATCATAAATTTTGTTTATGTAAGAAAAGCATAAAGAACCAAGTCAGAGCTAAATACCTATGAAGAAAGATGATAAGACGATTTACTTTAACATGCTAATAGGTTATTAGAAAATGAAATCAAGAAATTCGTAAGAAAAAAATCAAAAATCAATTTTGCCAAATTGATCGATCAAAAGTGACTGAAATTCTAAAAATTTAAAAAATCAATTTTTTCAAGGTCACAGTTTATCGATTATCGATTGGTTGAAAAAAAAATCGACACCACTACGAGTGTCTGTCACTCACTTGATTGTAAGTCGCTATACTTTGTTCACATTGAAAACTGTGTGATATCATAAACCATAACCACACTTTTGCTTGAAACACTATGTTTGTTTACTCTACAAAATTATGCTTATCATTTTGTGTATCTGTACCTTTTCCTCTCTCTTTAACCAACCGCAACATCCAAAGGTGATTCTGAAATCACGCTCTTCTTAGCATGAACAGAGTATAGTCGCTGATATTTAAAGGGTGTAAAACTACTTTTAACAATTTTGTAGTGTAATTTATACCCTAGCCTCCTAACAACTGCGCCACAAACAGAACAAACTTACTAAACAATTAGTACGTCTATTTCCCGAGATATGGCGATAAATTCAAAAATGTGTGCATGGATACACAAACATACAAACATAAGCGCTGTATAATATGTAGATAAAGATAAGTATACTGTACTCCATGATTAAAGAACTAAGTATAAAAAAAGCTTGGCATTAACATATTCGCTTAGCAGTATTATCAGTGCAACCGAGTTACGTACCCTATTTTTACAAAAAAATTTGCTCCAAAAGGTGCAAAATTTTATCTGCATTCAAATATGTAGCAGGAATAAAGAGTTTCATAACTCACAAACTGGAACGATAATTTGAAATTTCAAATCATTACTTCCGATTGGGAGTAAGGAAACTCATTATCCCTGCTATGAAACAAGCTAATAACAATTCACTTTACGCTGTAAAAACAAAGCAAGTGTTGCGAAAAAATTGGTATTAGCCTACGTAGACTCAAAGTACTTACAATGAGGAACAAAAAATTGTTCGTTGCACTTTTATACTCTTTCCTGGTTAACATTTGGTGATTGACTGATGGCTATGCCGCCAGTCCAAGTCCACTGATAAAAAAAGTCAGGATTTTCAGTGCTTTTTAAATACAGACCGCTCGATTTCGAAAAAAAGAGAAAGTAATTCTCCGAAGAGGCTATTTGATTTTTGGTTAGAATTGGAAAAGAACTGTTACCAATATCTTCAGCAAAAATATCAATCTGTCGATGTTTTATTGCAGAAAACCGATTTTCTAAGAATTGTTTGTTTAATTACCTGATTGATACGCATTAAAGTTATATCAAACTTGAACCTACATAAAGACAATCTATCATAAAAATTTCGGCTTTATCCTTTTTTTTCAAAATCTTGAGAAACTTGGTAAAACGATTTTATCTTCATCTCCACCACTAACCCTTCTGTGAGGTCAATTTTAATATACAGTTTTCAAGCAAACTAAGTAAAAAAACTGGATTAAAACAGTGAGTGACAAGTAGCCTAAACAGACAAAAAATATAAAAAAGGAAAAAAATGAGAAAATGTGAGGAAACCCAAAATAGAGAGAGTGAAAGTGTGAGAAAGAGAAAGAGAGAGAAAGAGAGAGAGAGAAGTTTTTTTAATTCTCATGTATCAGCCATTTAGTTTAGGTATAAATGCGTATTTTTGTTTCACTTACCCACCTGGGTTTACTTGGGCGAGAAAATAAATGAGTAAGGAAAAGAGACAACAGAAATAAAAATTGTTTCAATTTCCTTTTCTTCGTCTTCGTAACATTATGGATATTACATTATAAACAGAGCGCTTTTGCCTATTATACATACAGGGTGAGTCACATTTCAACGCACCATAGAGAAATAGCATTTGATGCATCGAAATATGACTCACCTCTCTTTACTTTACAAGGTCAAGTCATATTTTCATGCATCAGCAAATAACTTATGTTGAAACATAAAAAATATACTAAATGAAAGAGTTTTTATTGACAAAATAATAACTGCTAAGGGAAAACAACAAAATATGAAAATAAATCAAATGAAATGTTGATACAGTAATTTAAGCAATAATAAAATTTATATTGTTCATTTTGCACCTCTTGGGGTAAGTATTGTCGTAGCAAAGTTGAATAGCCTAACATAAATCCTGAAGATTTTTAAATGACCTTGTCTTATGATAAATTGTTGTAGAAATATGGCCCCATAGAAAAAAAATCACATTGACTCAAGTCTAGATGGTCTTCCACTGTACACACAACATGAACTGAACTCTAACAAACTCATCAAAAGTGTCTCTTTTTTTACCTCCAATTAGTAATCAAAATAAAAATTACAAGTTTTCTCTTGATTGCTGCGATGCACAGAAATATGACTGGAGTATGTACATTGAAGGAGCTGATCACATTTTGAGGTACCAAATACTATTTTCCTATGGTGTGTCCAAATGTGACTCACCCTGTATATTTTATTAATTTTGACCAGATACCTTCTATACACTCGTTCGATCATTCTCACTACCAGGATATGTCGTGTCACAATTTTAATCGGTATTTGTAGGGCCTCCTTTGGAAACATATTGTAATCTGAGGAGATAGAGAAAGAGAATCAATTCCGATGAAAAAATTAATGAAATTAATTTTTCCGCCGCCCCTAGCATTTATCTGCTCAAAAATATTGCGTATTTTTTTCCCTCTTTTTCATTAACAATGAATTTAAGAAAAGAGTAATATCTTCCATATTGTCTAATAAATAAATTATTTAACAATATACGGCACTAATCATGCTACGTCTAAAAAGAAAGAGTCTAAAAAACTCCGCAAATAAAATGCTATTATATTTCTATTGACGTAAATATGAGTGCATAAAAAAAGATGAAAATGGATAAAAAAATCCTATATCTTTCTCTCTCCCACTCATACGTCTAAAAAATAGGAATTATAAACGGCCAAATTTTGTCTAAATTTAGACGAAAATTCGTGTTATTGCATTTATTCGCCAAATCAAGGTCAAAATCAGCTACAATAGATGCAATGCAAGCATCGACTTGCTTCGCATCAAGACTAACCATCTTACTAATACATACACAAAAACGTGTAAGTATTATGCACCCTACTAATACAAACGTAAAAATACATTCAAGAATGCGTCAGCAACAACAGCAAGGGAAGAACCAAATCAACCACGTTGACTCAAGCGCATGCGCATCACATGGTTTTTTCGCCAACGTCTGTGAATTTGTACAAGATTACGCAAATTAATTAATTTTTGGTGTTTTTTGTTGCCTTTTACGGGTATTTTATTACGCACTTTTATTCGCCTTATAATATTTGTGCGTTTTCGTAAAATTTTACGTAATTTCGAGTTTAATTACGCGTATTTTTTACGTCAAGAGGTAGCCGCTAGAAACTTCTACTTCATCTCAACATCAGTTAACTTTCATCCTTAATTCTACCCAAATTTCAGTAAGTTTATTTAAAGGACCATATCCTTACATTCTTAAATAATTATGCAATTGTTTAGAATATTAATTTCTCATGTATTAATTAGACTTTGGCGTCTTCATTTTCATCTGAAATTTTTTATGGACTCATCATCCTATTCACGAATAAATTATAGATCTCAGATCTAAATAATCTTTAGCCTATATATTATATTTTTATGTGCATATTTTTCAAATAGTGACACGAATAGAATTTTATTTTTTCACCTCAGGGTTATGCCCAATTTTTTATTGGCACCCTGAAACTTAGAAAATTTTATTAAATTAGAACTTATCATTCTTGTGCATAATAGTGTCATGCCCGATTTTTTAACAGTTCCTTAGGACTTGTAAAAAATTTTATCATTTTTACATTTTTTCCAAATTTACCATTCTTGTATTAAAAATACGCCTTTTCGTCCTAGGGTCACGCCCGATTTTTTAACGGCACCCTAGGACTTGTCAAAAATTTTAACTTTTTTTGCAATTTCTAGAATTTATCATTCTTGTATTCAAAATACGATTTTTTGTCCTAGGGTCACGCCCAATTTTTCTTTAGTCGTAAATACTTGGAAAAATTTTGAAAATTCAGTACTAAAAATACTCAAAAATCGGACTAAAAATACACTTAATGTAATATTGATGCTTATCATTTAATACATGGTAAAACAATAATTTCACACTAGTGACACTAATACTTTAAACAATTTCTTTCTTATTTTTCTGTTCTTAGTAACACATAAAAATGTCAGAACAAGGAATTCAAAATTCTCCAATCTCTTCCCAAAAAGAAGACGACTTATTAGATCCAAACATCTCCTATGGTCCGATGAAATTGACAAACAACAAGCTGCTGAAGCTAATAAGGCTTCTGAAGCCCAAAAAGCTGATGAGGCTCAAAAAACAAAGGCTTCTGAAGCCCACAAAGCTGATGAAGCTCCAAAAGCTGCTGAAGCTCAAAAAGCTGCCAAAGCTCAAAAAGCTGCCGAAGCTCAGAAAGCCACTGAAGCTAAGAAAGCTGAAAAGAAAAAAGCGGCTGCTGCAGCCAAAAAAGCCAAAGCAGACTTTGCCACTAAGGAAAAGGCTGAATTAGCCGCCAGAGAAAAAGCTGAGGAAGCTGCCCGAATCTGTGCAGAAGAGAATAGGGCCCGTAAAATTACGGCTGAAAAACAGGAAAAGGCGCGAAAACTCCTTCAACAACGTGAAGAACGTCGCAAAAAAGAAGAGGATGCAGAACTCCTGAAATGTTCAAGAGCAATCTCAGACACTCAGGGATCTCGACGGAGACGCAGTCCCAGTAGGGAATCATCGGACTCAACATCCTCAGATGACACCTATGTAGCCACCACCGTTGTGGAAGATTGTGAATCCTACGCATGACGTATTGAAGAAATTCTTCAAACGCCAGTCTTACAAGGCTTTGATTATGAGGCAATCTTATCTGAAAAAGATGCGATTGACTCATGCATTGAAGATCTCAAAAATCTCTCCATTAAAACAGATAAGGATATTATCATCCGTGCACGTAACTGCAGATGGGATTTGTTAGTTAAACATTCACGCTTAATTAGGAAATTCTTGCCTGCAGTTGCACCGCAACCTGTTTCCCTCCGGGATTTAACCTCCCTTCAACAACAGGAGGAGGAGCAGCGTAAAAAACAAGCTGAATTAGAAGCCAAACAGCTTGCTAGTGCCAAAGAAATTGGCAAGTCTCTAACCAAGGATCGTACTGAGATTGACTATACCTTTCTTCAATACAAAAAATGGGAAAAAACCATCACGGAACTCGAGAAGACAATTTGTGAAGAATTTCATCTCAACGTAGTTGAATTTGAGACTAAATATCTCAAAGCAATCCAAGAAGCTCCTGCAGGTTCGCCAAACCTACCACCATCAGAAGAGGACAATGTAGATCTTGATCCCACATCGGCTCAAGGATCCAAAATCCCGCATCTTGTAAAGGGTAATCAAACATCCAATACAATTAAACGTACGCATGCTATGATGACCATTGATGATTCTGAGGAAAATGAGCATGTGACCACTTCTAAAAAATATAGAGGTGAGTTATCTCAAATTCCAAAAGAAAATTCATCGACATCACTACATAATTTATCTATGATTAACAATCCTGTATTAGATAATGAGGGACTTCAAATCCCACAAGAATCATCTTCTGGAATTAACGTTTCACTTTCTACAAATCCACTTTCTTTTGGCTATATTCCTAAATGTTGGGAACAACAACCTCAAGATAATATAGAAACTGGTTTCACCAACCTCAAGCCACCTAAATTTTATTTAGAGAAATGGAATGGTGATATTTTACGATATCCTGGTTTCATTAATGGTTTTAATGAATACGTAAATAAACGTAAGGATATTGCAATCCCTCAAAAGAATTATCTCTTACAAGGTGCCTTACCTAAATTTATTAATGATAAAATAAGTCACTTCTCTCCTGATATTGTTGGTTATCATCAACGTCTAAAATTTTTAGACAGTAGGTTTGGTGATGAATCAAAAATCAGAGCAGCTCTTTGGGAAAGCCTAACAGCAATCCCTACCACTACTAACAAAATTTCTTCTATTTTGGACAGTTTAGATACTATTTCCGTTTTAAAAGAAAGATATCGTTTGGTCTGCTCAACCGTTAATGAGGAACAACTTTATAATATAGTTATTAAAAAGTTTCCTCCTAGGTCATATCAACACATTCTTAAGTCTAACGAATGCCACGTCAAACATTTGTTTGAGGCTATACGAAATTTTATAAAAATAACGGAACTTTCTGACCCTAATAGCATGTTCGGACCAAAGAAAGGTGAAAGACCTCAAAAACAAAATAAAGGTACTAACCAACCTAAAGGCAGGAAAAATTTTGGTATTACATCAAATGAGTCTAAAAAAGGAAAAGATAAATCTAATCCTAATAAAAAAGGCCCTCCTGCTAAATGTGTCAAAACGTCTGAAACTAAAGATTTTGTATCATCTTTGTTTACAGCTTCGGATAGAACTGTGTTCCTCAAACTACCAAAAGGGAAAAATATCCCCGTCAGCATTTTACGTACCCCCTTGTTCCACAACAGGGATGGTGCATATTCTGTGACAAGCTGCACCACAGCTTCCTCTGTTGCATCGTCAACACGCTCGATGAGTGTAAGTCATTTTATGACGAGCATGACCTATGCCTCAAATGTGGTTTTTGTCATGGTGACAATGAGGAGTTCTGCCAGCATATACCACCAGCGTACTGCAGATGGTTGGACTGCATGGGCAAAGGTCATCACACAAACCTTTGCTCCAAGGCTTCTTACCTCATTACCATGGGGAAATGCGACGCATGGATGGCAGTCATGAAAGATTATAAGGCTTATTTGCCTGAAAAAAGTATGTCTGACAAACATTTAAATTTTAAAGAAATTAATACTTCTTTAAGTGACCATCAATCTTTAATCCCACAGCCGGACAACAAGGTCAAGAATGGCGGATCTAAACAATACCAAGGAGCAGCTTCACAGGCGCCTACACCATCAACAGTGGTTACGACAACAGGACTACCAATCCTCAGTGAGTCTTATTCAGTTTTTAATAATAATGATACTTCTGCGCACTTTCTTACGTTTTTATCGTATGTTTATGTGTCGAATACTTCAGAACCTATTGAAATTAATGGATTTTTTGACTCTGGTAGTAAGGAAACTTACATTACCGACACTTTTGCAAATATGCACCTTAAAGAAAATTTTTTGAATGAATCTCAAATTTTACGATTTAAAGGTGCTGCAAATTCAAAATCAAGTGAATTTAAATCTCACAAGGTGAAATTTAACCTCCAGAAACCTAAAGGAACCAAAATTCCTCTTTTAGCAAATACTGTACCGTATTTGGCTGAAAATCTTAGTAAACAAAATTTCACAGAATTCAAACTTCTCTATCCACAATATGATCATATTGAGTTTTCTGAGTTGGACCGTGAACATACGATACACTTACTCATAGGAAATGATTATATGTGGTCCTTCGTGAAAAATGTTAGACAACTCTCTCAAAATCTGACTCTTATTAATACAGATTTTGGCCATATGCTTGGCGGATCCCTCAATCCCTTGGTGGAAAGTGATGTTTTTACTACTATGTTCTTTACGTCACCCCAAAGTGTAGAAAACTTATGGAAATTAGATACTTTAGGTATTGAAACCACTAACCTGGTTGAAGCTGAAGCTGAGGCTGAAGCACTTCGATTATTTTACAAAGATATAACACTTGTTAATAACCGATACCAAATTAGATAGCTATATAAGTTTGACCCACCTCCATTGCTTGATAATTATCGTTTAGCGATTAAACATTTAGATCAACAATTACCTAGAATGGTTAAGAACCCACAATTCTTTCATCTGTATGATCAATATTTTCATTCTTTAATAGATTTGGAAATGATTGAACAGATAGAACTCGAGAGGCCTGCTAAATTGGCACACTATTTACCCCATAAAGGTATCTATGACCCATGTAAAAGCACTCCTCTTCGTGTCGTATTCGATGGTTCCGCAAAAACTAAATAGTCGAATCATTTTCTGAATGACTGTATGTATAAAGGGAAAATTATCTTAGCGGATTTAATCTCCATTTTACTAAGTTTCCGCAAAGATCCTTATGGTATTGTAGCTGATATAGAGAAAGCCTTTCATCAGATAGGACTACATCCAGAGGATAGGGACGTAACCCGTTTCTTTTGGATTAAAGATCCTACAAAACCTTCAGATTTAACCAATCTCCTGTTGTTTCGTTTTTGTCGTGTACCTTTTGGCATAGTTACCGCCCCTTTTCTTCTAGCAACAATTTTGCTGTACCATTTTCAAATGGTTGATAAGGAGTTTCACGACAAATTTCTACAACAATTTTATGTTGATAATTTAGCAAGATCGTTGCCTACTTATGAAAAAGTAAAGGAATTATATGTCAAATCTAACAAATTATTTAATGACATTTCCATGCAACTTGCTCTATGGGGAACTAACTGTAAACCAATGAGACAGGAATTTGATCCTTCGTATGCTCTTGATAAACCTCTAGTCAAGTTCTTAGGTCTAGTTTGGGACATGGAGAAAGATGTTATGTACATCCCTACCCCTAATGCTATGACAGCTTGTTGGACAAAAAGGTTATTTTTAAAAATAATGCCATCCTTTTATTATCCACTTGGATGGTTTGCTCCATCCTTAGTACCTTCTTGATCATTTATGAAAATACTTTGGTCTGAAGGACTTAAATGGGACCAACCAATCCCCGCAAAATTGCAACCCGTAGCTACAGACATTTTAAATGATTTGATGCAAACAACTAGCTACTGTCTTCCGAGACAACTTTATGTAGGGATCTACAATCCCAATGTCTGTGAATTGCATGCATTTACCGATGCATCCAAAACAGCATTTTCTATGGCAATCTACGTACGTTTCCATAATCGTACGTTTTCTTATGGGAAAATCTTGCGTAACACCTATGCGACCCATAACCATTCCAAAATTGGAATTAATAGCAGCCCTAATTGGCGCTAGAGGTCTACGTACTGCTCGAAAACCTATGGATCTAACAAATCTCCCTGCATTTCTATGGTCAGATAGTAAGTGTGTACTTACGTGGCTATTAGAACGCAAAATATTACCTCAATTTGTTTCAAATAGGGTAAACAAAATCAAAAGCAATAAAGCTGTTAAATATCGTTATGTACCTTCGGATGAAAATCCCGCGGACATAGGATCTACTGTGGAAAATTTAATTCAATCTTCATGGTTGACTGGACCATCTTGGTTATCCCAAGACTCCAGTTTTTGGCCTAAAACAGACCTTCATATTCTTGAAACTTTACCTGACCAACTTGAAGAAGAATCCACACCAGTGTACTGTACACTCAGAGAATGTTTAAGCATCTCACCTAAGTTTACCACTTCCTTACCTGTTGAGTCGGACGATATTTTCGATAAATACAGATCTGCAAAGTTGCTAAGGATCCAAAAATCCTCGAAAAGAAATATCCCTCACTTCTTTTTGAATTCGGAAACTTCCAAATGTGAATTAATATTGCCTAATTCTACTCCAAATCCTGTACAGGAAACGGACACCGAAATAGGTCAATTTTCACAACCGTTGAACTTGTCAAAAAGTCACCAAGACATTAAAAAGTCTCTAGTACCATATTCGAGTTTCATCCACTCGCCAACCAACACTCCTTTTGGGATTAAAATTGAAAACTTTAATTCCCTACATAAGCTTATTAATACATTTTACCAATGTCTCAAAGCTATCCGATGATTTAATCATCAGAGGATGAAAAGGAAACATTCGTTGGAGCCATATCCGATCATGGACTGTAACTTTCATTTTGCAGTTCTATGTTTCGTTTATGGTGAGCAAAAAATATATTTTTCCAAGATATTTGAAATGCTCTTGAAGGATTATCCACCTAAACATATTTCATATGAAAAATTTCTTATTTGTTTAGATCCTTCTGGGATTCTGCGTACAGTAAATTACTTACCAGAAATACCATATGCAAAAGATATACTTAACCCCATATTACTGCATCCTAAGTCATATTTGACAGAGCTTATTCTAATGCATACACATCTAACCAATGTACGTACAAGTGTTAAGTTTACTTTAGCTGACTTCCGTAGGCATTATTTTGTCCCTAAAGCATTAAAACTGCTCCCACAAATCTTGAAAAAATCATGTATTTTGTGCAAAAAATCTGTAACGAGACCGTTTAAGCAACCGATGCATGCATCTTTGCCAGATTTAAGGTTAATATCCTTCACTCACCCTTTTACCTATACGGGTGTAGATATATTTGGACCTTTTCCTGTATTTGACAAATACTTACCTAAAAGGAAAAACCAATTGGTGACACAAACCACTCCTATTTATAAGAAATGGGTATTGATATTTACATGCCTCTCTACGAGGGCTGTATATCTCTTTTCTGTTTCGTCTTTAACAACGACAGAAATTTGGGCTGCATTTAAGACCTTTTTTGCTGATAAAGGAAACCCTAAGACAATTCTCTCTGATAATGCAGCTCAATTCCAATTGATTTTGGTGTATTTACCTCATTACTGGACCACTTTCTCTGAAAACTCAGAGATAAAGGACAGTATGGTTATGAAAGGCATTAAATGACATTTCATACCAGCAAAGGCACCATGGTATGGTGGAATGTATGAACGCATTATCAAAATAATAAAGCAAGTCTTTTACCGTGTACATGGTCATACTTCCATTTATATCCATACCTTCCAGTCTAGTATAAAAGACATACAGACTATGGTCAATCAAAGACCTCTGTGCCCATCATCTGATGATCTAGGTCAACATACCTTGACACCAGCGCATTTTCTCCATGCAAACTTAGGACACTTAACAGTCCCTCCTGACAAGATGTCACAGGATTCAACTCCTACAGCTAGGCAGCTACTCGATATGTGGAAACTTGACCAAGATTATCTCACAAAACTGTGGTTATCTTGGAAAAGGAAGTACTTACTCTATCTTAGGGACAGGCCACCTACAGCCTTACCTAACGCATATCGAACGGTATCTTACAAACCACAGGTAAATGACATAGTACATGTGTTAGATTACACGTCTAAACCTGGAGTTTACAAACTCGCTTGGATCACCAATCTGGAAAAATCGCATGATGGAAACATCAGACATGCGAAAATTGAATTTTCTAGCAAAAAACAGTCTTCTCGACCGCTGAAATTTCTAGCTCCCCTCGAACTCAAATCAAGGAATAATAACGATTAGAAATAATTAAACCTTTATTCTTGATTCAGATGAACCTCTGACTTGACACTTGTAGACCTAGATTTAATAATCTCCTAAATGTCCCTGGGGTCCGCCATAATTGAATACTATGCTGGTAAAAAAGGTATACTTTTGATTTTTTGGCACCCACTATTGTTGTCAAGTTACCTCACGAAGGATCACGGACGATAGGCGATAGAGTATACTCATATAAAACATTAACAATGTTCGCAATATGCTAATTCCCTGACTATTCCTTTTACAGAATCCGTTCTCTATGGCCAATAAAAATCCTCTATTTCTTTTGCTAAGGCGTCCAGCAATTGCCAGAAACGATGTTTCTCGAAAATGTATATATATATATGTATATAAATATACCTTTTTGTGTTTGTAAAAACAATTCTATAGTTTTGTACTTTTATATTTTTTAAATAAAATTTGTACTTGTCATGTCTTTTTCTATTTCATATTAAAGGTGAATCTCATGGGGAGCCTCCGAAGGCTACCCGTGTCCACTGCCCCCAGTGTCGTGACTCCACCCACAGGTCCCAGCGCATAGCCTGTGCGCTGGTTCTCCCACTACACTCCTAATAGAGTTACGTGGGGATACTGGTGTTGAGGCTAGGCAGTTGTGAGTTACAAGGCGTGCGATGCAGGTGTGTGACTCCAACCAACTTTATATGGTCCGCTGGACCTTAAACCATTTAACTATAAGCTTCTACCCACTACACGTATACCTACGATTTCATCTCTGTAAATAGGGGCATTTTTTTTTCTTCAAATTTATAGTATAATTATCTACAATTTTCGGTGCATTACATCATTTTATACTCTCTAATCGTAAGTACCTGCGTAAATAATTGAACCTTTTTAGGATTTATTCAATGCTACTTGAAAGCTATACATTATGCTAGATTGACTCCGGTGAACCGATACCTATGTCAACAAATCTCGAAAATTATGACTGATAAGTCGGCAGCTAAATTTTATTCGTTTGCATTTAAAAAATCATCTATCTCATTTAAAAGAATATAATAGTTTCAGTTATATTTTAAGTGCCTATGCCCATTAATGCCATTATATTATCTCCACGTTAACATATGAGACTAATAAACACTTTTTTTCGCATTTTTTACATCAAAAACCAGGAAACTTTTGGAATCATGGGAGATCCAACGACAGCTATGAGAGATCCCGTATTTTATGCCTGGCACGCCTACATGGATGACATTTTCCAAGAATATAAAAATACTTTAACGCCGTACATGACATCACAGGTACCATAAATCGTGTTTTCATTTATTTATTTATTTTTATTTAAAATATCTGTTTCCTCTCTTTGCGTACTTACCCATAGAAAATTGAAAGGTAAACTATAATTAATATTCCAAATTATTGCTTTATTTCAGTTGGGCTTCGACGGTGTCCGTGTAACAGGGACGGAAATTACCATTGAAGGTGGTCGAACTAACGAATTTGCCACTTTTTGGCAACAAGATGACATCGATTTATCCAGAGGATTAGATTTTCAGCCACGTGGCTCAGTATACGCTCGCGTTACTCATTTACAACATGCCCCATTTACATACCGCATTAGAGTAAGAATTATTCACTTTTTTTTGGTTTTTGTTTTTTTTTCCTCAGATTCAAATTATAATGCGACTAACACAAATGAAAATCACCAAAGAATTAGACGTCGAATACACCTCATTTTTACGTTGCTCAACGTAATTATAATGAAATCAGCGGCGTAGCTACCGGTAGGCCAGCATGGGCCACGGCTGACGGCCTACCAAAATTTTATCACTAGTTGGCCTATAATTCTCAAAAATTTCTCTTCATCGTAGAGGCGCTCACACATGCTACGCTATCGACACAATTTACCTTTTTGCTCATTATTTATTCGAAAATAAATTTTTCTCTACACGTTTCATGTTTTTGTTTATCTTTATTCTCATTTTTTCGAAAACAGGTGGAGAATAGCGGCCTACCAAGATCTGGCACCGTTCGAATATTTATAGCACCGAGATACGACGAACGTGGCAGAAATTTCTTATTCAGAGATCAACGAGGACTTTTTGTCGAACTAGATAAATTTACGGTTAACCGTAAGTATAATCGAAACTTTTCATTCACTGCATTCGTCTAGATACTTTTGCTTTATGTGGATATGGATGGTACATTCCATGAGGGAGGATTTCAACTTTGAAAATTTTTTCATAGTTAAAACGTTTAGTTTATACAGGGTATCCGTTGAAACGCCATACGCCGGCCACATGTTGGTATACCTTCATATAATATGTTGTACCCTTTGACTGTACAGTAATGGACCAGTGAAGCTCCATAAGATCAATGTACTTTTTAATGTCAACATATGTCAGCGACAAAGTAGGCAACCTAGCGTACCTTCTGCATATTTTCGACGTTTTGCCTAAATTCACCAATTCAGAATACATCTGATAAAGACATACCTCAAATTCACAAGTATAGGGTCTGTAAACACAAAGCAAAGTACGTCAAAAGTAATGCTCTGGTTGCGGATTTAGCGCCGGCATTTCTAACCAGAAATTATCTTTCTTTACTGGTCTAGTACTATATGTATAGTTAAATGGTGTACCTATAGCATAGGTATGTACCTATGTCGCAGTCAATTTCCAAAAATCAACCTTTATTGAAAATCCCTAGGTACTTACTATTTTCCAATCAAATGCTACAATGAATCGACATTACAGCTTTCGACTGAATGAAACTAGACATACCTAATTATTATATACAATGCGCATCACTTTTCGGCATTTTCTATAATTATAGAATTTGGCCAAGTTTTATCAATATTATTCGTTAGTCAAAATCAATAATCAAACACTAATAGTCAAATTAATTCAAACGTATTATTAATAAATATAATATAGAAAAATTTCAAGCGTTTGAAGCATTTTTTTTAATAATTACGATAAATTCTCATGTAGTATTGCATTGAACATTAAGAAAAATGTTTGAAATGCTTAAAATTTTTCCATATTATATTTATTAATAATAGGTTTGAATTAATTTGACTATTAGTATTTGACTGTTGATCTTGACTAACGAATAATACCTATAATTTGGCCAAATTCTATAAATATAGAAAATGTCGAAGAGTGATGCTTTTTATATATTATAATGCCCAATTTCATTCAATTAAAAGATATAATGCGATTCATTATAGCATTTGACCACAAAATAGTAAGTACCTAGACATATTTGAAAAAGGTTGATTTTTGCATTTGACGGTGACATATACATAACATACATAATGGTTAGGCAAGTAAAAAATAAACCTATTAAAAAGAAGGTCAAGTATGTAACTTTTTGTACATGGGTATATTGGGATTATCCACGACAAGCGTCTCCATCTCGTCGCAAAACTTGTAATTAATAAAATTGTACAAGGGCTATTATCTTTCTTCTCCCATAAGAGCCAATGTATTTTTAACCATTTTCAAAAATTGCTTAAAAATTGAATATTTGGAATTTTTTGATGCAATTGAAGCTCAACGAAAGATTATATCCTCATATCCTCTTTTTAAAATAGATGCAAGAAGAAAAATTGTATTTATACTCTGTTCAAGCTGAGAAGTGCGTGATGTCAAAATCATCAATAGATGTGGCAGTGGGTTGTAAGGAGAGGAAAAGATATCGGTGCACGTTGTTACACAATAATAAGCATCATTTTTTAGAGTAAACAAATATTATTTTTTGAGTGGACAAGTGTGGATATGGTTTATGATGTCACACAGTTCTTCCCATGAACAGAGTGTAATTATAATATATGCCTGCATAGGCTATATATGGAAAAAAGTAGTCCTTTCTTATGTAATTCAGAATTGTAATTTTATAAATAAATATAAGGCCTTTTTTCTTAAGTCTGTATTAGTTTAACTTTGTACAATTTTTTTTCATTCAGTTATTCAAAGGGGAATGTTTTATTTTTCATTTAAGTTAGCTCAAAGTTTGCATAAAAATACTAAAACTCGAATTTTTCTTGAAGTTTTGAAAATAGTCAAAAATACATGGATTCTATTGCCATGATGACAATCAATATAGTAGTGATATTTTATATGGATGTGTTTCTTGGCCTGAAGTCAATCCAAAATTCGAGTCAGGCTCACTCTATTTTATTGTTATCAATAAAACGTTGACGTGTATAATTTCGGATGGGGTTCGAGACGTCATAATAATATAATTTTCAGGGAATTTCGATGGTACTGAGGAGCGCTGTGGGTAGGTCAGTGGGTGCCTTGGACGAACCTTGTCTCAGGCAAGAGCTGAGCAAGAGGTGGCCCGCAGGGCACCCTCCTGACTGATGACTTCATATTATAGGGACAGGACTGAAGTTTGGTGACAGCCTCACTTGAGATAACCTGTTGAAGACATAGGAGATTGTAAAAAAATTTCAGAGTTTGATGTTCAACCAGCCGTCCCCTCCATTTATACGCCATTGTATATATCTATTAAAAACACATCTTTTGTTTTAATGGACTCAGTTCGCAGCGGATCGAATTTGATCGAACGTCGTTCAGTTGATGCATCTGTAACGATTCCGTTCGAGCAAACGTTTAGGAACATGTCGAATCGACCAACTAGTGGCAACCCCCTCCAAAATTTCAATTACTGCGGATGTGGTTGGCCCCAGCATATGCTTATAGCGAAAGGAAACGCCGAAGGATTGGCTGCTGAGCTATTCGTGATGGTATCGGATGCGCGAAATGATTCGGTAGCTATATACATATATATACATACACTCACCTTTACCTATATTTTTTAGACAAAATATTTGTTGCGAAAAAATGTTCGAGTCAGATAATCTGCGGATTTGTTTATTTCAGGTACAACAACCGAATACAGTTGTAACGAATTCAGATTGTGACGATGCGCAAAGTTATTGTGGTCTACGAGGGGGCCTATATCCGGACCGTCGAGCTATGGGTTTCCCATTCGATAAAATGCCCCGTCAAGGTGTTACAACGCTGGCTCAATTTTTGACACCTAACATGTTCGTGCAGAACACGGTGATACGTTTCCAAAATCGAATTGTACCCACGACCCAGAGACCAACAACCTCGAATATGAATCAACCCAGCAATCCAACGAATCAACGTCCAACAACAGGGTCTCAAGCAGGATCTGGTAATCGTGGCCAGAACACCACCAGTAACTCAAATCGAAAGCAATGTAAGTAGACTATATTGTGTTGAAATACCATTACAATATAGGGTCGAAATGACGAAATTTTAGTCCAGATAAATAAGAACAAAAATGTTTGATTTTTTTTTTTTTAGATTAAGTTATTTTAGTCAACAGTAGTAGCGTGAATACAACTTGGCAATTATTTGTCCGAGAAATTGATCATTATAGCTATATAGGCTCGCTAATTTTTATTGGAATAAACATTTTATTTTTTCGGAATTTTAAAAGAAAACTGAGTTACTTGATACGACTAATTCAATGAGCCAGATTTTGACGCTTTAGCTCCATTTTGACAAACTTTCGTCCCATAGGTACTTCGTCAATTACTCGTTTCTGCACTTCTGCAGGATGAGATCATCATCATCGTTTTCAGCACCTTCGATAAATTCAGCCTCCATCAAGTATCTAACTCAATCAAAAAAATTCAAAAAAAATGTAAACCTACCTAAAAATTGAAGTACCTACTATTGGCCAAACATTGTTTTTTCTGCATCAACGTTTTGAAATACACTAAATCATTTGACTCCTTGTCAAGATCTTTTCTTTTCTTTTTTTTTCTTTGTTTTCTTTTTTTTAAGATGTCCAGTGAATCGCTAGCAATACATTAGATAATTTTGTGATAGGAAGTAAAAATGCGCTTTTTAAAAAAAAATTATGCAACTTCTTTTACATTGGCGTATTTACGGAAACGGTAGCAGCGACGGTGACTATTTGGTGGTCATCACTTATCGTTGATATGCCATTAACTATACCTACACCCTGTACAAAAAGTAGCATAAGTTTCTTTTTAAATAGAGTACTGAAAAATAGCCCCATGAATCGACAAACCTATGAATTATTTACAGAAATTATAAAATGTAAATATTTCGAAATTTTTTTGAAAAACAATTGAATTCTGTGGTATGTTGTTATCCAATGAAGAATAAATTATCATACCATACCACCACTTTAATACGGCAAAATCAATTCTTTTGAAAATCAATAATAGAGAGCAAATTTTGAGCGGTCCCGGTAATTGGGGAAGAATTCAAAGGCATGTTTGTTTCAAAAAGTACACCAAAAATTAAGAAAACTCACTTTTTAACAAGCTTATTATTTTTCGAAAATAGTGAAATATACAAGGATATACAGTGAAATATTTTTCAATCACCAAGTCATTTTTTCTCAATTAATTAGCAGGACAGGTTCGGGTTTGTTTAAACAATTTTATTGAGATTAATCAAAAAACTCATTTGAACAAAAAATGTAGAAATTTTTGTTTCACATTCACGTGATTGCTTACAACTTTTGAAACAAGCATCAAACGATAAGGCCAGAAGCCAGATATATAATACGAATGGGAAATAAAAGCAACGGAATTTTTCACCAATCTACATTACGGATGATAAATTAATTTTTTATTTAATAATACTTTTATGCAAGTTACTACGTGACGAAAACGAAATTTACAGCAGTTCAGGTTTATACTACCGCAGCCTTCTAGCGCTGCAATGATCGTACCGTGAGATACACAGATTAGACACATATCATGTGTGTGTGCGTGTGCGCACGCGCGCAATGTTTCTCACTTTTTACACGTTTAAAGGCATAATTTAAAAATTAATTGTGGTCTAAACTTATTACTTCTGCTTTCAGAAAACATATCGACTAATTGGGAATTGAAAACAATCAAAGAAAGTTATCTCACTCTAAAAATTGCGCGCATCAACTTCATCAGCTTATTTAATTCTTATATTATTCATGTTTTCAAAATATTCAAACAAATAGCAACTACCTTTTGTTCAGACATATTATTTTTCTCTAACAATAATAAAATGCATTTCATTTTTGCATTCGAGTAATTATACACAGAAAATCTACACTTATGTACTTTCAACTTTGCCCAAATATTTGTACTATAATTACTTCATTGCAGAAACGTTTTCCCCCACACTGAAGACATAAAATTCCAAAGGTTCCTTATAGGAGTCTGAAAACAAACGGAAAAATAAGAACTACTAATGCCTCCTTCGCCACCTCGACAAAATATTCTTCATATTTCTTCAGCTAATAACAAAATCCATGAATCAGAAACAATGAAAACCGTCAAGGTAATAGCATATATTTATCAAATAAAACGTATGAATAACGTAACAGATTGCAATCTATATATTTTTTTTTTTAAATTACGACGATGATACTTTGGGTAGTTGTTTTTGAGTCATATTAATTTTATCACCCAAACTCAAAGCCATTCCCTATAAACAAAAACGATAAAACATCAAACAAAATAGGAATTTTTCTATAAAGTATGAATACTACGCAAATCTAAAACTACGTACTTGACTCTTGGCCCGTATTCGAATATGTCCCGTCACAGTGGAATCCGGATTATTGGATGATTTTTCGATGCTCAAATTAGCAAGGGCATCTTCACCAAATATAGATCGTGCGTACATATTAGCGGCCATGAAACCGCAATGCCCAGAAAGTGCTTTTTCCGGTGTTAAACATTTCATATTCGTGGATTTGATTAAATGCTGCAAATACTCATGTAAATCGGTTAAACTGGTATTCACAGATACCTGCAAACGAAGTAAAACAACCAGTTGAGCTTTCCATCAAGTAATATTTTTTCTAAACAAATAGCGAGACGGCAAGGGAGTTTCAACAAACTTTATTTTCCCATTCGAATTCTGCCCACATTTGTCTGAATTCAGTATCTGTGCACGATGCTGGAACTATGTAATCCATTATATCGATATGGATGTCGTTGAGAACGACCACATTACGATCACTTGCAGCACCGCAGATATCGTAAACTAGGAATAATCGCTTTTGTCATGTTTGTTTTTTGTTTTGTTTTCTCCAAATTGAAAATACGTGACATATTTGTACTACAATACAAACCTATGTTGCCGAATATGATGCCATTTTCTGTCGACGCAACTTTAACGTTAGCTTTAATATTACAAAAATCGTGAGGTGCTAGAACAACAGGTTGTGGTTTTTCAACTAGTTTGAGGTCACCAAGCGTGGCCAGTTCCAAGGTACAGTTTTGAAGCGTGTCACCTACCAAAACGAAAAAAACATTAATATTGAAAAAGATGCACGGTTACGATAACTGCTGATTAAAATCCTCATAATTACCCGTTTGATTCACAATTAGCACATCAAGCACGATATCGTATTGGTTCACTTGAACGTAAGCCTCAGCATACACAGGATCAGAAAAACCAGTCAACTGGGTTACTTTATTCAGTTTGCTGGCTGACAATATACTTTGCGTATCCTGAGTGCTGGACGTATTTCCAGCAACAGCCTGGCTCAAACTAAGTTCGAAAACGTTTTCGGTGATAGCGAACTCCGATCCTCGCATGTTAGACAGTTGCATAAAAGTCACAGGATCATCGACGTGAACTTTCACTCCAACTTTTTCTTTCGCCTGAAATTCATTTGATCTCCATTCTGAACGTGAACAAGGATCTTGAATTCGAAAAAAGTGAGGCTTACTTTATTCGAAACGACTTCCACGTCATTTTTCGCATTCAACATTGCCGATAACGCAGCGCGACAGTGCTTCAAAAATACTTGCGTTACTTCCGGCGTCTGTAACTCCAATACTCTCAGGACGTACAATAAACGATCGATGTCGTCGTTCGATATCGCCTTGGCAGGAAGTCCTGTAAGGCAGTCAACATTAAAGAGTGGTGAAAAAGAAATCGCGATCTTTTCTATCAATTCGGATGATTACCTGATTTTCCGAAGTGTAAAATCGAGGCAATGACCAACATCGTTTCAGCGCAAAATTTGTTTTTACTGACGGGATCATTCGATAGAGATATGTATCTCAGAGCCAATTTCGCCAAAGTGGTACCGATGGAAGCACCAATAAAAAAGTCGCCATCCATAAGATATTGTCGCATTTGCGGTCGAGACTCGTTCTTTTTCGACGATCTGAAAAAATCAACGTTTCGAAATTATTTTTAGTAGAATTCAGATTTTCCTCCATAGTCAATGGATACGAACACAGAGGTACTGAAAATTGATTGGGTCGCGTAAGTTCCGTCAGAAGTAACCAAACTTGCCCCTGACATTCCAGCTGATTCATTATCTCTCATTTCTTCGTCGGTTTTATCACCGGAGGCTAGACGAATTTCTTCATCCACTATGGAAATCTTGTGGGGAGGAAGAAAAATTAAATAAAGGCATTGAAAAATTTCAGACAGAATACAATAATTTAAAAAACTAAAAAGATCGACTTACAGGACCCAGAGACTGTTTCAGTAACTCTACTACGGCTGTAATATCACGAATAGTGTTTGTGTATTCGCCAAGAATCCATAATGCAGCGCGATGCACTCGCATTGATTTAATTGAACGGAAAATACTAAGTAATTGCTGTAAGCAAAATAAAATTTTACCTTAAGCACTTTATTTATATATAAGCAGAAGAATTAATTTTGTACTAACGCTAATGATGAGCGATCGAAGGTTTTCAAACTTCTGAACAACTTCTCTAATAAAAACTAGCACGTCTGTGGCAGCTAACTCATTCGAATCCGATAAGAATTCAACTAACGCTGGAATAACGGTTTCCGCAACTCCCGGAAACTATAATAAACGTGAAATTAGAGTCACAGAAAGCAAGAGATGAAATTAAAATTGATAATAACCACATTGAACCTTGATCGAGCAAGTGTGTAATGTGCGCACTAGAAGTTGTCTGTATTTGCCAGTGTCATCGTGTTCGTTCATGTTATGCGTTTTTGTTATTTCTTGCTTCAGCACAAAAACTAGTTCTTCAATATTTCTAGATGATACCAATTCCATGGCTACAAAAACAGTTACACTAATTAAAAATTATAATAATAAAATAACTAGTAGGAGAATCAATTATTACCTAAATTTAACGTTTTCTTTCGAACTTCTAGATCAGGGCTTGATAATACACATAAAATATCCATTACCAAATCTTGAAGAACTCGTTCGTGACTTGGATGTTCTTTGAGAGAGATTAATCGATCCAAGACAATGAGCTTCACATTATTGTCACTTTCTTTTTCAATCAATTTGATGTAACATGACGCGGCAGCCTGTTACAAAGTAAAATTTTACATAATTCTTGCATACATCGCTTATTTTTAGGACAAGACATCCAGCAAACCTTTATTGCAGTCGGAGCACTCGATAAAGTAACCAGAGTTCCAGCAGCTTCATACCGCACAGCAGGACTGCTAGAGTTCAGTAAATTGTAAATACAACGAATAAATCGCGACCTTTCCGAAGGATTGGCATGACAAACCTACACACTAAATTATTAATATCACATTTAATAACAATACTTGAACAACTGGTCAAATAACTCACTTTATAAATTAATTCAACAATAACCAGTTGCAGAATATCTCCGAATGTTGAAACTTGATCTAAGCATGATGCTAAATAAGATAAAGCTTTTTCTTGGTCTGCATGCAAGAGCATTAAAAACGCATTTCTTTTGCAAGACATATCTTGTTCAGTTTCCAGAAAATTAGCTATAACTTCTGGCGCATCGGGCATAAGAAACTCGAAATTTCTGATAAAAAAATAAATAAATACATGGAAAAAATATTGCCAACCTGGGGGTGTACTGAAAAATTGTTTTGACGCAAAAATTATGATACTCACCTGTAGATGGTGAAGATAGCAAGAACCGCATTTCTTCGCACATACGAATGTCTGTGTTCGAGACAGGTACGAATAGCCGGCATTAATGGTTCTAATAATTCTGGTTCTTTCAGTTTACACAAAAATCGCAAAGTGGATCCACGAATAAATTCATTAGGGTGTTGTAAATCCTGCAAAATGTTGATAAGTCAATATTGGTCTTGTATTCATACGGACTACGGCAGAGTGTTAGTTACAAAGACAAACCTTTCGGTACGCATCGCATACGAGAATCATTTCTTGTAGTAACTTTCCATCGGAGGTTGTTTTGGGGACAATCTCCCAAAATATAAGAAGTAACTTCTTAATCAGATGGTTTTGAAGGGGTAGTACAAATCGTATAATAATCATTAACAATCCGGGAAGACGTTCTCCATTGGCAATCATATGAATAACTTTCTTAAGCGCTTCAATTTTACATTTTTCGTCACCCTTTTCTAAGAACAATCATAACAATGAATTAATAAAGAAATTTAGGCTTGTCCTTTGAATAACTCAGTATTTTTTCTCCAATAATAGTTTAAACGATTAAGATTGCATCAGTTTTCTAGTTGAATGGATTGAACAATTCATCGATTTTGTCCGCTATGATCAAAACGTTACGATGAAAGTTCATTTTTTAAACTTATAAAAATATATAAAGTAAAAATTGTAACCTAAGTCGGCTTTTAACTGCATCTCATTTGGAGTATCCGTATCAGAGCGGAAATTGATAAGTGTATAACATGGTTGCTCTATTGCGGCCATTGCGTGAAGATGGATACGAAAAATTCAAAATGAAAAAAGTTCACGATATAATCATAATTACTCAACGAAATAAATCACCAGAGTGGAATATTAGGCCTAAAAATTATCGCACATTCCGACTTCAAATTCAACCTAAAATCTGAAAGTTATTCTAAATAAATTTTGTTTACGTATGCTCCAGCGTAGCTCATCACCTACATTGGTCAATAACTGGATAACTTGGAAATTGGAAAGGTGATGAATTTTTAAACTTGGATGAAGCAGTGAAGGTGTTTTTCAGGATAGAAAATTGTAAATACTCCATCAGAAAGCTAAATATTTGTTTGTTTTTAGTCATTCCCCCACCAGTTTTTTTATTTCTTTTTCCACTTTACTTTTTCCTCAAAGATTGAATTTTTATAATTTATTCTCTCAGAATTTCTTAACCTATCGGCTGTAACTTGTTGGACTCGGACTTTACTTGGATAATGAGATATTTGGTGTATTGATTACTAATACTAGTGATGTAATGATGATTAATTAATCTTGTGATGTGAGTATTTTTAGCTTTGCAACTTCCGATGCATGTTTGTTGTTCAGTAATTACGAAGTAAACCGATATCCGTGACCGAACCACTTGCGAAGCATATGTTTCTGTTTTTATTAATATAGAATTTCGGCCCCATATTTTCAGTTTTTCCAGATTCATTCATAAACGAGTGGGTAAGATATGAATACTCAACTAACTCTCAATCAAATCCGCCCGCTGATTTTATGGTTTTAATGATCTTTTTTTCTCTTTTTTTTAGACAAAGTTATGGTTCTTATCATTTTGTAACCATTGCTATTATTTTGAAGAATACATGTATTCTTATATTATAAATTTCTCTTTTAACAGGCATGTGAATTTTAACTAATCAAGGAAATCATGAGTGATCATAGCGATGACGATGATAACGGGTCGGTCGTATCAACTGTTGCCGATCGTAATGGTTTCCTCGGTGGCAGCCAGTACAGCCCGGATCTGTAAGCATTTCACCCTAGAATACTGTTTGTTTTCAAAATTGAAACCCTACTAATTTCTATATTTTTATGTTTGAATCTTTTCAAAAAATGATAACTGATACACACTTTTTTTCTCGTCAGATCTGAATTATTCTTAATTTTTGAATTATTAAAATTTCATTGCAAAAGTGGAGAAAGTCTTTAAATATTTTTCTCACCACACCAAAAAACCATGATATTAGTATTTGTGAAAAAAACCTCTCTCATTGTAATGAAAACAATGTTTTCTTTATTTTTTAGAAACGAAAGGTGAACATTGTAAAATTATTTCATACTCGACCTCATTTATACTATTGTAAGTTCATTTTATGACCCAGCGACTCGATGTCGTAGTTTATTGAAAGGTCATTAATTTAGCCTTAATTGTTCAAAGTGAAATTAATTTCTTTCGTGTTATAGTTTGTAAAAAAATTTTTTTTTCCTAGTCTTATGCTTGCTCTTTTCTTCATTTTAAAGAGTGGGCGTTAAAATTCAACCTTGTATTTCCTAGAATTGAAAATGAACTTCGCAATTTTTGTGATTTAATTGTTTTGTTTTCGACTTCATAATACAAATGAGCATGTTAATGCATATGACTAGTTTTTACCTCAGTTGTTAAAATATGATTAACGTAGAATTTTGATTTTTCAGTCAACCTAATTTACCGCGCAGTATTTTTTACAAACGTGAACAAAAATGGATTAACATGATAAAAGACTGGAATCAGCAGATGCATACCAATTACCGAAAAGTAATGTCTCTTTGTAGTTATACTTGCAGATTTTTTTTTTTTTTTTTTTGCTAGTATATCAGTTTTTGTGGTAATAGGTTCGGGAACGGTGTCGAAAAGGTATTCCGTCGTCAGCTCGTCCTAAGGCGTGGGAGCTCTTATGCACAGAGAAGCAGAATCGTAAAAATTTTCCCCATCATTATTTCCAAGATTTATGTGCTCAAGAGGGTAATCCGCGATGGAATGAAGATATTCGCAAAGATCTTCATCGACAGTTCCCTTTCCACGAAATGTTCGTAAAGGAAGGAGGCTTTGGGTAAGTTGAATTAAACGTACGTTACTACAAAGTGTTTGTTAATTCAAATTATTTTCATCTTCCAGTCAAGAGTGGAATGTTTTCAAAATAATCTCTGCTTTGGAAATATTCAACTTTTCGTTAAATAATATCAACGTACATAACATATTTAATTATTGCGCGTTAATCTGATCATGAAATATATTCAGTTTTTGTTTTAATGATAAGAATTTAATCAGGAAACGCCCTATAGTTTAGGCAATTTAGACCCACATTTTAAAAAGAAAAAACATTTCCAAGTGACGCTTTTTAGAAGACGTTTGAAAAAATATTCTCCTAACCAGATTTCGTACAAATTTATTCCTCATATACTTCTTCCCAGAGTTAATCTTTAGCACCCAAATTCAACTCGATATAAAGTACGTTCATTGAATGTATGATTTTTCGGTTTACTCAATAACTGCTGTAATTTTCAGCCGATAAAGCTGAAATTTAGTACGTAGATACATTTCCTGTACTAAAGATGAACCATATTAAATTTTGTGTTGTTGAAATGAAACTTCCTTGCGGATGGTAGTAAACTAAAAAACAGTTATAAAACGCATCACAGTGATTACGAGAGCTGAGCCTGTTCAACTCCAATTGATTCATTGAACGAAAATCAGATAGAAGTTTAACTTCAACCGTGTGTACCATCACACACTCATTTTTTTCTTTAGCTACATCTTCTCAACACTATAGGGTGAGAAATGTTTTTTCAGTTGGTGCGAAATTTGGTACATAATGGGTACTGTGATGTAAATAGAGGAATACTGTCGATTTTAGTTTTAATTGCCGAATTTGTTTTTGAGCTATTAGCTATTTAATGAAATCTGGTCTGGGCAAACGATTAAAAAATATTTTCACAGAATATAATTGCTCCAATACAAATTGAGCAATCAAAACCAAAACAAATTGGGTTTCTCTACATTATAATATCCACATATGTACCAAATTTTTCCCCAGTGAATGAAAATTTTTTCTCATATTATCATATTGAGAAGATATAACTTGAGAAATAACCCAAAATTTCACGTCGCGAATGCACCTCGCCCCCGATTTGCACAAAATTTAATATGGTTCATTTTTGCCATAGGAATATATTTACATACTAAATTTTAGCCTTTTCCGTTAAAATTTACAGCAGTTATCGAGTTAAACAAAAAGTCGTACATTCAATAAATTTACTTCACATTAAGTTGCAAATAAAACAATAAAAAAAGTAGTACTCAAATTTAAACCAACGTGTTGAGTGTTTAACCCTTAAACAGAATTCATATTTTTTTCACCCAAATGGAATACTTCGTCGGGTTTCGTCGGTAGGTAATCATTGCAATTACTATGTAACAGTTGTCCTGAGGAAATGAGGTTTGATTTAATTGTTTGCGCAAGAGCCCCGTAATAGTACAAAAACACGTACAGCTTCCTTACATCAATTCTGAGCGGTATATTTTCAAAAGATGTCAATTTTGTAATGGCCGCCATTTAGAAACCGATCGACAGTTTTTTCTCAAAAACAGTTGTTATTTATCTCTTTACTACCCTGAAAATTTATGAAAAAATTCAGTTTGAGGGCGTTATTGGTGTGACAACGTGGAGGGTTTGGAAAACTCTCAAAGCATATTCCGCGAAAAATACTGAAGAATTTCAAAAATTTTACAACAAAACATTAGACCATTATCTTCAACTTTTACCGAAATTTCATAACAAAATGTGAAAAAAACCAGTGGCTTCACCGATTCTTGAAAATATCCAAAAATTGTAACATGCACCCCCAAAATGGCAACTATTCCATCTCCAATAAAAATTAAATTACGATAGCAGTATCTCTTAGTGTCCAGTGCGTACATAATTCGCGAATTAACGGTTCTTGCTGAATGATAGGTAACGCTGCTTATTTTTCAAACGTAGCAAGAGTGTGTGGCTACTGGGCATAGTAGAAAATCGCCAATCGCCAATGTGTTCTGTTTATGGGTTGACCCAGTGAAGAAATGTACAAGGAATGTAGGAAATCAAGTAAAGAAAATGTTTTGTCTGAAAAATATTTCAGTGTCTCCCAATTTTTTAGAAAAACCAATTTTCTTGGGGTTTAAAACCCTATAGAAAAATAAGATCAAGTGAGGGGGAGTAGGATTTTCAATATGATATTTAGCAGAGATTGGAAAACAAAAAATTTGGTTTCCAATTCGATTCATTTTTGTTTCTAAAAATTTTTCGTTTCTGTTTTTCAATAAGTTGCTAACTGCTAACTGGAGATTTTTCACGTGAAAGTACGAAACAAAAGAAAAAATATGTAGCCAGTAGTAAGTGGGCACCTTGAGGACAATTTCTCTACCGTTGAATGGAGCCACCTGTCAATGGTAAAAGTCCGTCCATTTTCCCCTATCAGTGTGTGTGTTAGTCCGAAGAAATATTATCCTTTTACCATTGATACGAAGCGCCATAGTGGTGGTAAATTTTTTCCAATCATCGGAGAATTTTCTTGTTGTCAGGCGTTTGTTGAAATTTTTTTCGGGTAAGATGAAATTTTTTTCGGTTGTGAAAATATTTTCGTGATACACGTTTGGAGTGAGCGAGAAAAAAATTTTTTTCTAGAGTGAAAAAATATTTTTTGGACTTAGAAAATTTTTTGTGAAAAAAAGTTGACAAAAGTTATTGTAATTTTTTCGGCGTGTTGTTAATTTTTGGAAGTGTGTAAAATAGTATATATATATAGGTGCACTTGCTCCGGATTGTCAGTGGCAACTTACGCATGCTCTTGTAAACACCTCTGAGTTGTAACACTCCGACTGTTGTTAATTGGAAAAAACTTATTGCTATTATTGTTGATTATTACGATTTACTGTGATTTTGTTGTGATCGAGAAAAATGGATTCGAAATTTTTGAATTCTGTCAACCGTTTGGTTGGTGGTAATGGTGTCAGTGGTGGCAGCGGTGGCAGCAGATACGACGTGTGCAGGAAGTTGAACGACTTAAAACCGAATTACCTGTACAAACTTCTGAATGTGCGTGCTCTTGATACCCGTTTCGATTGATCAATGGTCGCCCATTTGTACGGTGACGATGTTGGTGATGTTGATGGTGACAGCGGTGGATTTTCTATTTTCCTACTCTGCCGTATAGTTGACCAATTACCGGATGACAAGTCCGTTAGTGTTTTCAACTGGGAGGTTGGTGGCATTTATGTGCGTGGTCTGAAATCATCATCATTATCATCGTTGTCAGCCGCCAGTTACATTAATTTAGAACTTATTAGTGGGGACGATGGGGATAAAAATTATGTGAAAAATTTCAACGCCATAATCGAGCCTGTATTGTTAGAGTAAAATAAATCGGTGGTATGAAGTTAGAAAAATTTGTGCTACCGACACCCTAATGGCCGATCCCTGCCAGCTACATTAAAATGTAACGATGATGACAGTAACGGCAAATTCAATACATTTTTCCCGCCCCGTTTACCAAAAATGTTGCCTGACAACGCCGCCAATTAACCATACTACCATACATCATCGTCGTCATCATCATCATCACCCTCTTCCTCATCTTCATAAGGAATATTATTATGGTTTTCAGTAATATCGGTAAACATCAATTAGGCTGAACCATCGTCGGTGTGATTTGAAACAACGAGACCTTTCAAACACTGCTTAAACTCATCCAATGTCAACTCACCTTTTTCAAACTGTTTTGTGATCCGTTTGGGGAGAAAAACTTTAAACTCCATCAGGTCTGTCAGTAAAATTAAATGCGTCAACACGGATGGCCTGTATTTTGTATCAATCAACTCAATTTTTACAATTTTATGAACCACGTTTAGTTCCAAATCAATAATTTTACATAACTCGACTATACCTTTACCACTTTGTCATTGATTTTATCAAAATAACTATTATCCTCCAAACTGAAACTGTAAAATTCCAAATGAACGGAACCATCGAATTTATGAGCTAATATCTTGAAACCGTACACATTCTGATTAAACAGTGAAACCGATTTCTCATCAGGCAACATTATTCCTATTCTCGCAGGTAGGTACACTTGAAACATATCATCATCATCGTCTTTACCATTGAAAATCAAAGCTAAGAACAAACGCCCAAATCCGGTATTAATTACACGAACATTTTTAATTTTATAACAGTAATTCAACTTCAAATCTTTTATTTTCCAACACTCCAATTTTGGTGAACCAAGTGCATCGTTGACTTTTGCAACATATTCCTTTCTCTGTTGTGGGTAGGGGAAAAATCTGAAATGGATGGAAGTGTTGTGGCCACTGTTGTTACCACCAACACCACCACCACCACCATGGACACAATCACCACCACCACCACCGTCTGTACGACTCAATATCACAAAACCCATGATATTTTTATCGAATTCTCACACAAAATTAACATCAAGCATGAATTTTACAAACTTGTGTGACAGGAAAACTTTGAAATAATAGCTCATGTCAATGTCTAAGACTCGGGTTATCAACCCATGACCAAACCGGGTTTCAATTTCACTAACATCGGTAATGTTGTAAAAATATTTTATTTTCAACTCCACCAACTTATGTACTGGCAGTACTTTCTCACGAGGACAGGTAACCAAATATCTGAGAACCTTGCGATGACGCTTCTCCAGAAAATTCTCATCTAAACTGGCCAAATCCATTGTGTGGGTGGCAGCAGCAGCACACATGTCGCACAAAATCGCAATAAGTTTTTTCCAATAAACAATGGTTGGAGCATTACAACACAGAGGTGTTTACAAGAGCACGTGTAAGTCGCCACTGACAATTTGGAGCAAGTGCACCTATATATATACTATTTTACACACTTCCAAAAATTAACAACACGCTGAAAAAATTACAATAACTTTTGTCAAATTTAAAAAATATTTTCAATCCAGGAAAAAAATTTTCTCAAAAAAAAATTTCATCTTAACCGAAAAAAATTCTACCAACAAACGCCCGACAACGAGAAAATTCTCCGATGATCGGAAAAAATTTACCGCCGCTACGGCTCTTTGTATCAATGGTAAAAGGATAACATTTCTTTGGACTAACACACACACTGAGAGGGGAAAATGGACGGACTTTTACCATTGACAGGTGGCTCCATTCAATTGTAGAGGAATTGTCCTCAAGGTGCCCACTTACTACTGTAGCCTGTACTTGTAGTTAGTGAATTTTATGAAGTAGATTGCCAGAAAATGAATTTAAATCTAAATTTCAATTTTTTGCCCGTGGAAACCAAAAAGTCTTTTCATTTCTATTTTGCCCTAATTTCTGAAAATTTTGTCTGCATTTCTGTTTTGTTTTGGTTTTAAAAAATTCTGTTTCAGTCCTGTCTGTTTTCGTTTCTTAAAATTTTTTTCCATTTCTGTAAGTCTCCAGTTTTTGTTGAAAGAAACTGTTTTTGATGCGTTTCTGTTTTGATTTTTGTTTTGTTTTCCCACCTTTGATGTTTAAGAGACCACCCAAAATATATTTCACAAAAAAACATTGCTTGTGAATAATGTCATTATGCTTTCTTGTTTGCTTGCACTACTAATCAGGTATGTGGGGACATCACTCATATGAGGTTTTAGGGGCTTGAACCCCTTGACAACAGTTGCCACCCAAAGGCTGGCAATTAATCGTCTCTATGATGTTAAACCATTTACACATTTGTGAGTTTGTATGTTCATACCTGTACGTAAGTACAGGTAAGATATATTGAACAGGCCATGATCAATTACCTGATAACAATCTTGGTGATGTCACTGCCTGGTACCAAACACGTTGAGTCGTTTCTTATCACCTCAACCGAGGCAGGAAATGACGTAACAGATGACATAATCACATACGTATATGTATGTATGTGTGTCTGTGTGTGTGTGCCAAATTTGGTATATAAACTCTCAAAACTGGCTACAAAAATGCCAGTGTTCACCGAGGATTTGGCTCTTCCATACTTTACAGTATGAAGTGGCAGAACATGCAAACTCTGCAGAAAACCTTCTTTTGTGAATATCTCTCACAACAAGGTATTCCACAGTGGTGTCCCCGATATGATTTTTCGGCTACGTTTGTGGGTGTCTAGATGCTTAGCACTAATTCTAAAACTAGGTGCATTGGGCTGGGGAATTACTTGCTTGTGAATACAAATATTATTTACAAGACCTAGACACCTTTGGCTGTTGTAGCAGAGGTCTGACTTTGATGTAGGAACTTACATCCCCCTTCCAAATATATTTGCCAGAAGGGAATCAAGAAAAGCAGACCTGGTGGAACAAAGTTGCCCTCATCCGCCAACTCCTCCAGCTTTGACTAGAGACTCCAAATTCTTTGATACTTCCGAGATACAAAAACGGATCTGGAGGCCAGAAGCCTTATGTTTGGGAACTGTTGTTAACCCTAAAAAAATAACAGTTTGCACCCAGAGTAGTGGTTGTCAGTTGAGCCAAGACTCCGACCCTCCAACCACAGACCAAAAACTGACTGAGTCTGGAAAAAATTTTGCAAGAAGTGCAAACTTGACAGAGATACAGCAAAGGAAAATACACGAAACGATGCCTACAACCAGTACTAGTGGTAATACATCTAACCAGATGTCATCAAATTAGCCTGGGATCAGGTGGAGGTGGTCAACCACTGTTGAACCACAAAGTGCTTGCGCAGTTATTACAACTGCTGCAGATGCAACAATTGCAGAACCCTGCAGTCCAAAGGCGGATGATAGATTCCAGAATTTTTGCCTAATGAGGTGGAACTCTGGTTAACTCTCCTCGAGGGTTGGTTCAAAATAGAGAATCTACAGAACAACCAGAAATATGTCCACATTTGCAGTGGAATGCCCGCAGAAATAATATGCCACATTCCGGATATCATGGAATGCCCTCTGGCGGAAGCAGATAAATACAGTTGGTTCTGCAAGAAAATTTGCAATGTGTGGTAAAACCAAAAACCAAATAATAGATAACATCATGGGTGGAATGAAGATGGGAGATGACAATCCCTCCATCTTCATGGCCAAATTAAGATAAAAGGCCGATAATATTGTGTCACCATCAGTCATTGGAATCCAGTTCTGCAAACAACTGCCCCAAAACATTGTGTAGTGTCAGGCTGCTGTGGGTACCACAGTCATCAACAATTCCAAGGACCTTGACTTATTGGCAAAAAGTGCTGACAGCATACTAGAACATTTGAGATCAACATCCTTGATTAGTGCAGTGTCAGCAGAGATGGGAGAACTAGCTCAGCTTAGAGCCCAAATTGCTCAGCTGACTAGCGAAATAAAGAAGAAGATACACAATAACAACAACAAAATAAGAAATGGTTGAAGTAACAACCACTCGAAGAGCAGGAATAGAAATTTGGATTGAAAGTCTAAATTGAGAGACCAAAACAGCAATTCTACCAGAGGTCAGAGTCCAACTCCCCCTAGAAGATCCTCATCCCCCAAATCTCCATCTCAAAATTGGGATGATAAATCCTGTTTCTTCCACAATAGATTTGGTGTAGAGGTGACCAACTGCAATAACAGATGCCAATGATGGGGTAAAAGGTATATAAAGCCCAACCCATCAAACTAGAAAGAGGGGTCATCTATGCGGCCAAAGATCCCTTGAAAAAGTACTCATGCCACCTGTTCATTAAGGACAGGACTAACAGGAGATGTTACCTTATTGACTCAGGTGCTGACTTGAGCATTTTGCCAATAAGTAAAAATCTAAAGGCATTTCCTCAAAAATACAACCTCTGAACTGTGAATGGTCAAAACCTTCCAGCTTACAGAATAGAATCCAGCAAAGTAAGCATCCGTTTGTGAAGAGACATGACGTGGTCCTTCACAATTGCAAATGTTCCAATGCTGATCCTGAGCGCAGATTTTCTTGCATATTTTGGCCTGGTCATCGACCTACAAAATGGAAAAATCATAAACAACAATACTGGTCTATGGGTGGAAAGCAAAATGCTAGCGTACCAACTGGACACAAATATATCCAGTTGCATAAAAGTCGACAAACAATTCCTACGGATTCTGTCTGACTATCCTGGAGTCACCCAACCATCAATTTGCAGGCATCCTACCTATAAACATGATACTGTTCATTTTATAGAAACTAAAGAACCGCCTTGCCATGCTAGTGTTGTCAAAAATATCGATACGTATTGATATTTTCCCAGGAATATCGATATTTTCAAATGCCAATTTTTAATTATTTTTTCTCTGGTTGTGGTTGTGGTATTGACAAAATTACGAGTGAATGAGTGATAACTGAAACTGATGACAGATGATATTTATGATATTTATGAATTATGAAATTATGAATTAAGAATAACTTGATCTTGACTCCAGTCCAAAATGAGATTTCTCAAACATAGTTCACATATATCTATATCTACAACTACATCAACAATGTCAAGTAAATACCCTGACTTACATTGCTTCCATTATTCTTTGCCTCAAATTTATAAAATTCAAATTTATATTTTATTTTCATAGTTTTAAATGACAATAATTCAGATGAGCCATCTGTAAAAATTTTTTATCAAATTTTATAAAATATAGATATCGTATCGATATTTTCCCACAAATATTGTTGAGACCACCAATCCTTCTCCCCTCTCACTTATACGAACACACAATTACATAAAATACATAATTTATTTATATCTATTCGCGGCTACACTGATATACCACTTCCACCACTCATTCGTCCATTTCCGTTAACATTCGTTTATCTATCTTAAATGTACTTTGCTTAAATTATGTATCTTCTTCAAAATACACTCGCTTCTTGGACGGAACTTCACTTGAATCTTTCTTTCTTGTTTCATCTCCGGTCCTCATCCTCTATATGGTAGCATCGCTCGGTAACAATCCTTGCATCTGAAACAATTTTAAAAAATAATTTAAAATCTTTTATTGTGAATTTTCTAAGTCAAAAATTTTTAGTAATTTTTTAATATTTATTTCGTGAATAATTGTGTTTTTAGTCATTTTCGTAATTTTTTGTTTTTGTGTTGGGTAACATAGTTCCAACTTATTTATTTTTTTTCGAGTCATAATTTAATTGTCTTCGAAAAATATTTGAGTGCTGTAAACGTCTAATGAGTTTTGTCATTTGCTGAATTGGATTTGCCCTGCTTGTGTATAATCCCTCCGAATGTACGAAAATTCCAAGACTCATCGATTACTTAACTGTTTGAGAGCCCTGCTTGTGTTGCTCAAAAGTTAGTAAAATCATTAGTGTCTGCCCTGCTTGTGTACGAACCAATTCGCCAAAGTCATAATATTGGTAATAAATCACCTTGAGCCATCAGAAATTGATCAGAAACCAACGTAAAAGCTTCAAAATCATCACCATCAAATTCAAGAATTCATCAGTTCAATTAAACTTCGTCATTTGGCATCAACTTAAACCTCAAAATTCAACTCAAACACTCACCGAAGTATGTCCTAAACAACCGAAGCGCAATTCAATCATCTAAAAAATCCTCGAAAACGAACCTGAAATTAATAAAATCATCAGTCAAAAGGGTAATAAACGAAAATTTCCGCTAAAAAAAGGTAATAAAAAATATATTTTTCGTGTATAATTTCGTATTTTTGCATAACTTAACTTTTCGGATTCAAAATTTAACTTGTATATTTGAAAATATCGTTATTTTCAAATAATTTTGGCCTTTTCAAAATTGATCCAAGTACAAATTTTGGCAAGTTCATTGCAAAATTTTGCAGCCACTTTTGTCTTGGAGTGTACAATTTGTGACGTAAACACGGCTCGTTTCATTCTTTCGTTTGAACTTGTACATTAACCTTTTGTTAAGTGCAACGAACCTACGAACTCTTATCTTCGTCCATTGAATAAATACGTTGGCGCGGTTTTCAGTTTCAAACCACCATTTTGTTGCAACTTGAAAATTTTTGCAGTTGCACAATTGTATCGAAAATACTTTAACAGTTTTTTTTCGAATTTATACTCTACATTATTTTTTTTATTTTTATTATTTGAATACTTTAATTAATTTATTTCAATCTCACAATTTTTATTTTCTTACAATTTATTTCGTTAATACGAAAATATTATTTTTCTAATTTCGAATTTTTTTTTCCCTACCATTTACAAAATTTTTTTTTACTGTGAATTATTTTCTTTTAATCTCAAGTTACCAAAAGAATTATTTTACCTCATTATTACATTACATCTGGTGCTTATTTTTTTTTTCTCTTCCAAAATCACCTGCAATTTTTTTTTACTTTTTTGTTTCGAATTATTTGTTTTGTTGGAATACAGTGTTGGATCAAATTTTCCCCTGTTATCCAAAATTTTTAGCCTTTCTTTCCTAATTCCTTAGTCTGAAAGTAGCTAATTTCATTTCACCCTCATTTTCATATTTTTATTACATTATTTCATTAATTATTTCTTCAAATATTGAATTCAATTACGAATCATATTAGGTTGTATAAGTCTTGTTATTTTTTTTATTATTTTTTTTTTAAAGGGAAGTGTCCAATCTCATCTTTAACGTGTGTTATCTCTTGCCCAGTGTGGACCTACTCGAGAATCACACAAGGACAAATTTAAATACTATCGTTATAATATATACATTGTTTGGTTAACACAGGGATGGCAATCCTTTTCTTGCGGCATTTGCTGGGGATTGATATCCGTAATATTTTTTTTTCTTTTTTTTTATTATTATAAGTTCAGTCAATTCATTAATTATGAACACTGATAACAATGATCGTGTCTCGAACATTTTCCGTGGAAATGGCTATGAGGGATGGCATGCAACTGTCATCAGCACACTAATTGGTAAAGGCTGCCACTCCACAATTTTTCCTTCTGCTCGTGAAACCAGTTATATTTATACCTCATCCGAAGAACGCCTTACATCTAAATGGCTTAAATTTTTCCAAACTCAGGAACGGGCCCAAGCCCACATTTTTGAAAGACTTGACAAAAGAATTCCTCATCATGTCAAAACTTGCGATGTTGTTTCTCAAATTTTTGAAATTTTAGATGCTCGATACAGAAATCAGACTGCTACTAACATCATGGTATTAAAATCAAAATTTCAGTTCCTTCGCTTCGATCCTAGGAGAGGTACCATCCGTAGATTCTTAGAATACTTTTCAACTATTGTGGAAGAACTACGTGATGCTAATTACCCCCTGTCTGAAGCAGATGAAATTGATCAACTAATGATGTCATTACCCAAAAAATTTGATACTGTCTTCTCTGAATTCCATCAATTAGAAATAGAAAAACTAACTACTGTCAGGCTCACAAAAATGATACTCGAAAAATGTGATCACATTGAATACTCTAACAAAACGTTTCCCGGGTTTGATCAGCCCAAATCATCATACCAACCCATGAATAACAAAAGAAACTTCAGAAATTTTCAAAACAATAATAACACCAATAATTCTAATACCAATTATAATACAACTAGTTACCTCAACGATCACAAAAATAATCAAACAAAGCAAAATAGTTATCCTCCTAAAGATAACATTTCCCAAATGGATGTTACATGTTTTAGATGTAACAAAAAAGGTCACATGTCTAGGACATGCCCGAATGAAACTTCTAATACAGGTAATACTCCACAACCCCCTAATCAGAACAGTAGCTCGAAATCCCAAAATTCTACTAACACGAACTCCCAAAATAAAACAAATGAAAAATCCAATTTTTGTGTTAAATATTCTATGATGTTGCATTCAAACCTTAACCATTTAAGTTTTGATGACATCGAGGATGAATTTCAATGGCCCAAGCCCCCAACAGTATCAAAATCCGCCCCCTCAAAAAACCAATTACACCCGATGTTACTAGACAATGGAGCAGATGATCACATGGTCAACAATCTTTCAAAATTAAGGAACATACGTGAAGTTGACAATACTCGTAAAGCACTTTGTGCTAAAAAAGGTGTATTTGTAAATCCCACTCATGTTCGATCTATGTATGTCAACGTCTGCAATTCTAATGCAGAATTTTCCACTATTCACTTAAAAGAAGTTTATTATGACCCTGATTTAAGCCTTGATATTTGGTCAGGAGCTAAAATCATGGAGTCTGGTATATTCAAAATAATAACAGACACTGATCACGCAGACATCATCAATAAACAAACTGGTGAAGTGACAATAACCGCTCCAAAGAGAGGTTCCATGTACTACATAGATTATGAGATAGTGGAAGATGAAGAGCATAAAGTCTATCAAGAGCTTGTATGTATGCCTGTTCCTAGTACGTCAGTAGAACAGGAAGATCATATAGATGATCTAAATCAAAACTTTGAAGAACAGATTGAAGCTGAAACTAGTAATCCACAAGGAGAACAGGAAATCATTGACCAGCCTCAAAATTTACAAGATACTGCAGTGGAAGCAGTCAGTCAGGAGGTTTATTCCGAATCAGAGGACAAATTAAACGAAGAAAGTGTCGGAATAAACAGGAAGCACAAAAAAAATATTAGCAAAACTAAAACACTTTGGCACAGAAGATTAGGTCATCTAAGTGGCAAAAGCCTCAAGGCATTATCTAAAGTAGTTGTAGGCATGCCCCAAAATTTGGTATTTAAGGATGATGACTTTGCCACATGAGAAATATGCATAAAAGCTAAATCCACCCGATTTGGTCATCATGGTATGAGAACTCGACCAACTAGAAGAATGGAAGTAATCTTATCAGACATCATGGGACCCTTTCAAGAAGCTTATAACGGAGAAAAATTTATCATAACATTCATTGACCACTATTCAAAATATACTCTGGCCTTCCCCATATTAAGAAAATCTCAGGCATTTGATAAGTTTAAAGAGTACTATTTATCATTCCATACTAAGTTCCCAAATGATCCCATCTCCGTATTAAGAACTGACCAAGCAAAGTAATATTCCGATTCTAAAATGACACAATTCTGCTCTGAAAAAGGAATAACTTTAGATGATGGTGTGGCATACACCCCCGAACTAAATGCCATAGCCAAAAGGCAAAATAGAACCCTACTCGAAAGAGTTAGAGCTATACTATATGACGCAAAAATTGATTTCAAATTATGGTCTACAATTGTACTAGCTGCCACCCACATCATCAATAGAAGTCCGACCCGCGTCAATTTAAGAAATATTACCCCTTATGAAAAATTATACGGGACTAAACCCGACATATCCCATCTTCGAGTCTTTGGTGCTATTGCCTATAAACATGTTCCTATTGAACAAAGACAGCAATCAGCAGTAAGAGCCAAGAAGAATGAAGAGGAGCATCTCGACCCAAAGTTCCTACCCCGAGCCATAAAAACCATTCTAATCGGATTTTTGAATGTAGGTTATCAGATATTGGACCCAGTAAAAATGAAATCCTACAAATCCTGTGATGTGAAATTTGATGAGACAAAAACAGCCGATTTTACCTATAGACCAGAGGAATTGCAAGTTAAACCTTTAGAAGAGGAAATTGAGGCAATCTATAGGGTCAATGTACTAAAACAAGCCTCACAAGAAGACTCACAATTTATAGAAGATTGTATGCCAGTAAGCTTCAGTGATATATATCAAAATCCTTTCAAGAAAGAGTGGCTAAAGGCTATCAATGATGAGCTGCAATCAATGTCAGATCTTAAAGTGTGGAAAATAGTAGATCGCCCATCCAACATCAAACCCATTGATACACGTTGGATATTCACGGCCAAAGCCAATGAAAGAGGAATAATGTGCCCAAAAGCTAGGCTTGTAGCCAAAGGTTTTATGGATCAATCCGAATACACCATGACAGAAACTTATGCACCTGTTGTGCAACTCTGGTTAATTAGGTGGATCCTATCCGTAACCAATCTATTAAACTTACAACTTGTTCAATACGATGTCAAAATGGCTTACCTTAACTCCCAAATCAAAAATGACATCTTTCTAAATATTCCCCTAGGTTGTAATGTCGATAAAAAAAAATTATTAAAACTCGAAAAATCCATCTATGGCTTAAAAACATCAAGTAAAAATTGGATTGAGTTACTGGATACTCATCTTTCAACATCCAATTTTACAAAATCCAAAATCGACAAATGCGTCTACGTGCGTAAAGATGAATCAGATGGCATTGCCTTCATGATAATTTACGTGGATGACATCCTACTAGCAACCAATCGCCCTGAATGGATTGACGAAATAACCACCCATTTTGAAACATGTTTCACCATGAAAGTCATAAACAATCCATCTCACTTTGTAGGCTTCGAAATAGAAAGAAATTGTGAATCACAAACCATAAAACTCACACAAAAAAATCAAATACAAAAGATTCTCCAAAAATTCAAATTATGTGATTCAAACCCTTCCAAAACGCCTATGGAGACAGGCTTAAAGTTGAGTAAATCCGAAGGAACTGATAACAAAGAATATAGATCAATGATTGGCGCACTATTATATGTATCTAGAGGCACAAAGCCAGACATATCCTTCTCTGTTAATTACCTGTCAAGATTCCAAAATTGTTCTGATGACACCAAAAAGAACCATGTACGTCGTATCATTCGATACCTAAAATCAACCATTGATCTTGCACTGGTTTATAGATCTAATTCCGAAGGCATATCCGCCTATGTCGATGCATCCTATGCCCCCGAAATCGATGACCAACCTATAAATTAACGGAATTAGAAAAAGGTAAATCTATAACTGGCTACTTAATTACAATGTATGGTGACCTTGTAAATTGGGGCGTTCATCGCCAAAACATTCATGCTTCATCGTCCACAGCAGCTGAATTAATAGCTCTTCACGATTCTTTTGAGGATATCGAACTTGCTTGGCTCCTCAACCGTGAATTCTTCACAATTGACACTCCAGTAACTGTATACGAAGACAATATTTCTGTTATTCATTTAATTTCCGGAGGAGGTCAAAAACGTCTTCGAGCTCTCATGATTAAATGTTATGGACTTGCCCAAGCCTATAATGATAAAATCTTTACTTTCAAACAAATAGCTACCGAAGACCAATTGGCTGACTTACTCACAAAAGCTTTATCTAGTAAGCAGCACATTACTCTAACCCATAAAATCCTAGAATCCCCAAATCTTGATCTATAACATGTCATATCCAATTCCAGATCCATACCTGTAACACACCAAAACATTTCACTTTAATAATTTAAAAGTTTCATTTCAAATAAATTTACCTGATATATACTTACCTTTGTTTATTGCATGCTATTTACCTAATTACCTAAAAACAAAAAAAAAATGCATGTTACTATTTTTAATCTACATTATATATATATATACGTCCAATTTAGTTACCATTTTTTATTTTTTTTTACATACACAATTTCACCATTTTTTACACATTTTTTTCCAATTCATGTTAATTTTTTTTATGTAATTATATATTTAAATGTAAAAAAAAAAAAACTCGTAAACTTTTAAACATTATTGTAACACCCGCAGTCGTGATTGGTTCAAAAGATTGTAGGGGGGTGTTGAGACCACCAATCCTTCTCCCCTCTCACTCATACAAACACACAATTACATAAAATACATAATTTATTTATATCTATTCGCGGCTACACTGATATACCACTTCCACTGCTCATTCGTTCATTTCCGTTAACATTCGTTTATCTATCTTAAATGTACTTTGCTTAAATTATGTATCTTCTTCAAAATACACTCGCTTCTTGGACGAAACTTCGCTTAAATCTTTCTTTCTTGTTTCATCTCCGGTCCTCATCCTCTATAAATATCGATATCGTATCGATACAAAAAAATATCGATATTTGACAACACTATGCTATGCTAAAGCCCACAGGCTACTGCCTGATAAACTCAAAGCAGCACGGGAATACTATGATCGCATAATAGGGGAAGGCATATGCCACCCCTCAAAAAGCTCGTGGAGTTCCCCAATCCACATGACCAAAAAAGCCAGTGGAGAGTGGCGAATCGTTGGAGACTACAGGGCCTTAAATGCCAAAACATCTCCTGACCACTATCCAGTCCCAAACATAATGGACTTCAACGCAAATATGAAGGGTAAAACGATGTTCACAAAAATCGACATCAACTGGGCATTCCTCCAAATTCCAATGGCTGAACAGGACATCCCAAAGACAGCGGTCATAACCCCCTTTGGTTTATTCAAACACCTTCGAATGCCGTTTGGACTCCGTAATTCTGCACAAACTTTCCAGAGATTTATCAATGAATTGTTTATGGATTTGCTATTTGCTTATGCATATCTGGATGACATATGCATTTGCTCAGAAGGCGGTGAGCAACAGCATGAGAAGAATGTAAGAACCATCATACAACGTATACACGCTGCTGGACTTACCATCAATGTTGGAAAAAGTTTATACAAACAGACCAAGATTGACTTTCTCGGCTATCAAGTCTCGACCGAAGGCATTTCCCTTTTGAAGACCAAGGTAGAGCCCATATTGAAATTCCCGAAACCCTCAAATGTTGCAGAACTCAGACGCTTCTTGGGGATGGTGAATTTCTATAGACGTTGCATTAAAAATGCTGCAGCCAAACAAAGTAAGCTGTTTGCATTGATTAAAACAAATAAAAAGAAAGATGAGACTTCACTCAATTGGACTGAAGACACTGAAAAAACCTTTGATAACATCAAAGAAACACTGGCAAATGCAACTCTATTAGCTCACCCAGACATAAGTCTGCCATTATGTGTTGCAACTGGCGCATCCGACTTTGCTATTGGTGCAACTTTGTACCAAAAGGACAATGACAAGAAGTTACCGCTTGCTTTCTTCTCCAGAAAACTATCAAAAACTGAGAACTACAGCACTTACAACAGGGAGTTACTGGGAATATTTGCTGCGTTGAAGCATTTCAGTCACCAATTAGAGGGTAGATGTTTCACTGTGTATACAGATCATAAACCCCTAACACATGCCTTCACACAAAAGACAGAATCAGCTTCCCTGAGAAGAGCTCGACAATTGGACTATATTGGACAATTGACTACGGACATTCAGTATATAAGTGGTGAACTCAACACTCCAGCTGATGCTCTTAGTAGGATCAAAGCCATCTCGGCACCATCTCAATTACCTTACACTGAAATTTCTAAAGAACAGTTAAGGGATGCAGAACTGCAGGAATTGTTGTCAAACAATGACACAGCTCTTAAATTGAGACAAAGGAAAATCCCTGGTACTAATGTTTTATTAACATATAACATTAGTACAGGCAAGAATAGGCCATTCTTGCCAACAAAGTATCGCAAATTAGCTTTTAGTAGTGTGCACAATCTATCGCACCCTGGACCAAAATGCTCTTCTGGTTTAGTATCATCAAGATTTGTTTGGCCACAAATGAAGTCTAACTACAACAAATGGGCTCGCAGTTGCCTGAATTGCCAAGAGTCCAAAGTGGGAAGACACACTTGTTTGCCTTTCAAATCCTTTAAACAAACTGAGTGGTTTAAAACCATACACATAGACTTAGTGGATTCTTAACCCCCATCCCAAGGATACAGATACCTGTTGACAATGAGAAATAGAGCAACTCGATGGCCAGAAGCAGTTCCTCTCTATGAGATGACAGCTCTTACAGTAGCTGCCAGGTTATACAACACCTGGATTGCTCGCTATGGCGTACCTGAAGTCATCATTACAGACCAGGGTCACCAATTTGAAAGCTCACTCTTTCAAGAGCTGTCTAAGAAGCTTGGTGCACAACACAACCACACCACAGCTTACCATCCTCAAGCCAATGGAAAAGTTGAGCAAAGGCACAGAGCCTTGAAAGCCTGGCAAAGAGCTACACCTACCAGGGGACTTTTTCACTCACTCAAAAGAAGTTAGCCCTAAAACACTCGTCCAAAATATACAGACTGATGCAAATAGCTTTTTGAAGCAGGCAGCTCATCTTGGCCAACCAAAAATTTATGTCTCCAAACACTTGGCCACAACATCTCATGTGTTTGTCCGAGATGAAAAAATAAGATCTTTATTGGAGAAACCATATGCCAATCCTTATAAGGATGTATCACGAGATGATAAAAACTTTGTGATATTAATCACAGGTGAAGAAAAAATGATTTCAATTGATAGATTGAAACCTGCGTACCTTATAAATGATGACAGAAAAATATTCCAAAGAGCAGCAAAGAAAATTACACAGAAGGAAGTAGAAGAAAGTTCGCAGACTGGACCAACCGATAATATACAAATACAAAAAGTTGAGGACAAACCAGTCAAAAATAGTGATATAATACAAAATTCACCAACAGAAAATACAAAAATTAAGAAAACAGTGAAGTTTAATGATGATGTCGTCAAAATACAATATGACCCATCAGCCCCCTTATGCCCATAAAAACGAGGCAGGCCCCTAGGCAGCAAAAAGCTAAAGAACCAATCTCCAACTTGCAAATCTAAGAGATTGGCGCGGAGAAAATAAATATTCATGAAAGTTAATATCTGCTATAAATTCTATAAACACGCTCAAAAATAAGCGAGAATTTGGAGTTTTGTCAAACAAAAGAAATTCCGCAGAAAAGCAGAGAAAAAATGTGTGCAAATAAAACATAACAGGAATAAACAAACCCACGTGCGATACAGAAGAAAACATCGCAATGTGTATCTATTGTCAGATAATAAGATAAACAAAATGTCAACAAACAAAAAGCGCATTCCTTTGTGAGATGAAGAATCTTGAATACACACGAAATTCAAACATGCTCAACTCTACTTAAACTTAACAGAATTTGACCGGAAAACTTTTCAGGAGTAGAATATTTTATGCGCTATCCCCTCCTCGCAAATCTGAAGCCAGATAACGTGACGGAACAAAGCTGTGAATGAACAAATTATCGCAACATTCTTTTTGCTGTCCGACTAAGTTAGCCAAACTTTCTTCTATTTTTTCTATACCATTTTTTTTCCTTTCCTTGTGTTTTTTCCTTTTGTCATGTTGTCCCCAAACAATACACTGTTCCAGATTCCAAAATTCTAATTTGTGGTGCTGCCTAACCCTGAACCTGTAAAGACCCAGGGCAAATAGGACCACAAAATGGAGCTTGAACAAATTGAAAATGAGTTACTGATGGATACGACTACAGCTGCAAACATAATAAAAACTGTCTACACCCCTCAAGCTCTTATCTCACCTCCAAAATCGCCGGAGAAGACACCAAGAGTGGAACAGCCATCCTTGGACTCCTCCACCCTGGCAACCTTGGAGAATGTAAGACAACCTCCAGTGGAAGAGGTAACCAAAATACGTCCTCCTCTCGATTCTGGTCTGGCCTATCGACCATCGGGGAATTCAAACTCCCCAATGTTCAAAAGGCCTAAGCCAAAAACCCTGTCTGGTCCTCCTCCTCCTCCATCTCCACATCCTCACCCTTACACACATCCAGCACACACCAACCAACTGCCCATACATAGGGGACAGCAGAGCCAAGAGACTTACCAGGCCTGGTTCAATGCTTGTAAGCACTCTTAAGAGTGTGTGGGGGCTGCGGTAGGCTCGGCTCTTGCCAAGTGGGAACGGGACCAAAGACAGAAATAAACTCGATGAGTCCCCCTAGACACGCGACTCATCATTTTTGTTGGGCAAAAACTGGGGGGAGTAGCTGTGGGAACATCACTCGTATGAAGTTTAAGAGGCTTGCACCCATCGACAACAGTCGCCGCCCAAAGGCTGGCAATTAATCGTCTCTATAAAGTTAAACCATTTACACACTTGTGCGTTTGTATGTTCATACCTGTATGTACATACAGGTAAGATACATTGCACGGGCTGTGATCAATTACCTGATAACGATCTCAGTAATGTCACAGCCCAGTACCAAACTCGTTGCGTCATTTCTTATCACCTCAAATGAGACCGTTGACATAATTACATACGTATATGTATGTATGTGTGTCTGTGTCATGTGCCAAATTTTGTATATAAACTCTTGAAACTGGCTACAAAATCTCCAGTGTTTGCCGAAGATTTGGCTCTCCCATACTTTACAGTATGAAGTGGCAGAACACCCAAACTCTGTAGAAAACCTTGTTTGAATATCTCTCACAACAAGGTCTTCCATAAGGCATTTTTTTTTTTAGTGAAACTTTTTTGCGTACATTAGTAAACAAAAAACGGTCATGAAACGCATCACCTTGATTGCGATAGTGGCCCGTTCAACTCCAATTGATTCATTGAACAAAAATTAATAGAAGTTTCACTTCAACCTGAGTACCTTCACACACTTTTTTTTTTTTTTCTCATTGAAATACTTCCTAGTTTTACTAATTATCTATCCATCATCGATGAATTTCGTAATTTATTATGTTGTGTAAATTTCTAAAACATAATTTTTTTTCGTATTATTCAGGCAAGAAGATTTATTCAACGTTCTGAAAGCATATTCAATTAAAAATCCGTCTGTTGGCTACTGCCAAGCACAGGCTCCTATTGCTGCATTCCTGTTGATGTTCATGCCGGTTGAAGACGTTTTCTGGTGCTTGGTTAATATCTGTGATGAATACCTTAAAGGATATTACAGTCAAGGGATGGTAGTGTGCCTATTTTTATTTTTTTCATTTCTTGTATTAGACATCTTCGAGACTGTGTAATGTTAATGTTTCTTTTTTGTTTTTGTTTTTTTTTTTGTTCAGGAAACCTTGCAAGTCGATGGCGATATGTTGTTCGCTTTTCTAAAAAAAATTTCTCCAAATATTTATAAACACTTGGTAATTTGATGTTACGTCTTACTGTACCTTTTTCATACCCTACTACTTTTTACACTTTCTCGTAAAATTCTGAATCCTTTTCAGAGAAAACAAAAAATTGAACCTATATTATATATGACTGAGTGGTTTCTCTGCGTTTTTACTCGCACTCTTCCATGGCCGGCTCTGTTACGTGTTTGGGACATGTTTTTGTGTGAAGGTGATGATTAAATAAGATGAGAAAATTATTGTTCCATGTGTGTACTCTAACAAAATTATTTTGATTACTTCTTGTTTTTTTGTAGGTCCCTCGGTGTTGTTTCGAGTAGGTTTAGTTCTTCTTGGACTGTGTTTAGGTAGTGAAACTAAGTCGTATCCAGCTTTAAAAAAACAATATCCCACGATGTACGAAACATTGGAGGCTTTGCGGAACCCGCCTGCACATTTATTAGAAGAAAATTTTTTCGTTAAAAAGGTATATTTTTATTTTATGTTTTTACAATTTTTATTTTGAATTATGTTCTTTAGGAATATCTGAACTGATAATTTATTTTAGGTGTTGCACATAAATCTATCAACCAAAGAAATTGAGAAGGAAAATGAAAGACAACGAAAAAAACGTATTGCTGCAAAAAATAATGGTAATAATGCGAAGCAGTGAATGATATCTAAATTGATTTTACTAAATATGTCATTGGTAAAATAATAAGACATTGCAATGTAATTCGTCGCCCTGTAAATGTGCCTTATTAATGATGAATTCGCTGATGCACTGTATTCATTACTTTTTTTCTTTTTTTTATATATATATATATATATATATATATATATATATTGGATAAAAGCAATAAAATGTATTAATTTCTAGTCGTTTTCTCTCATTTTTTACGTATATGAAATTCGCGCTCCTTACCATCGCGTTTTATTAATGAGCTATCACTGCTTTTTTTTTTTTTTTTTTTTATTTATTTATACAATTGGCTGTAATAACGTTACGAAAACCCTTCTATACGAATAATTGACTTACGCATAACACTTTCATTTACAAATTTCTTTTATTTCTTTTATACCAACGCATTCCCTTTCGAATACGATTATTTTAATACGACAAATGAAAAGTATGATTTTTACTCGATTCTCAATCAGTATTTGCGAATTTACAGTGATTCCTTTCATGCAAATTAACTTGTTACATATCTATGGGAAATTATCGACTTTCTTCGAATGTTCTTTTTTAAATTTATTATTGCTCAAAACGTAATTATCTTAATTTAGCAATTGTTATAGTAAAAAGTTTTTTTTTTCATGTATATTATAAGTACAATAGGTTTGATCTTGGAAATTTTTTTTGTTTTATGTTTTTGAAATTTATCGAAATTTTTAATTAATTTTTTACAGCCTTACTTTAATTTTTATAGGGACCAAAATATATTAAATTACAGCAACCCTGTTTCGATTTTTCCGAATGTTGAATGTTGGGTTTTGTCATACGTTCATTATTTTTTTTTTTTTTGTATTTTTATTCGCTCTTTTCTTAAATTCGAATTTTGTACTTCTTTTATTTGTTTATAGTGATATTTTTGTTCAGTAAATACCATTTTTGAATTTCTATTTTTTATTCTTTATAGCATAAGATAATGATGTAATGGAAAAGTTTTTCTTGTAGATAGAGAAAAACTTCTAACACTGGAATAATACCGAACAAACAAATAACATCAACTCGACGCGACCACTTTACTTCCATCAACGAAAACATTATTTGTTGGAACGCTTCAGTTCTGTATTGAACTCTTGATAAATGAATATTATCCACGTGGTACCTATATCAATTTTATACTTCAACGATGAATACTCGCGTTCTATATTAGCCCCAACTGTAAGCAAAAAAATTATTTTAATTGTTTCTAGGCGGTGAATATTTGAAATTCATTCTACATAATCTTGAATTAGTTTGTAGGGATTTCTTGACACGAAAAAAACAGAAATTGAAGCAAGTTGAAAATCGAGCAAACGAAAATTATAAAATAATTAGAGTTTTGATTCATTGAACCCGCCTATCCAGAGAACTACATTTCGTCATATTTGAGCATTAACTTATAAAGTCGTATTTAGAAATGTCACACAGCATACATTTAATTAAGAAAATAGTAATGAGAGTGAAACATAGTCAACAATAAGCAACAGAAACAAAATATTTTGTTTGTGCTGTTTGATGTTGATTGCAAATTTAACCTGGTTTGAAGTTGCAGTTCATGCTTTTTGTTTGTTATGTAAGCGTAGCCTTAATCTCACTTTTCGAAAACTGAGTAGGTAAGTTTCTGAAAGCTCTGATTCTTAAATCTATTTCAGTATTAATTTAACAGTAAAAGAATGTGTTGTCCCAATATGACTTAGCAGTTTATCTAAAAAGTTTTTCTTTTATTGACAATTATTTTTGAAGAATTGGTAGGTAGCCAAGCTGGAACGTAGCTATATCCATTGGGGGACAAGATAAAGTAGTATACTATTACTTATCTATGGATAGAGTGAGATATGGAGCTTTTTTTTGGCTTATTCTGGAAATTTATCATTTAATATTGTTTAAATTTTTCTTGCCAATTTTTTTAAGGGGACTAGGGAGGGGAAAAAAATTTTAAAGGTGCTATGGCCTCCTCAGCCACCCCCACAGTAGCTCCGTTAATGTAGCCAGGACTCAATTAATAAGTCGATAAAAATTAAAAAATTTTTCTTGTTTATAAAATTCAGTTATTTTTTATCATTTTTCATAAGATTTTCGTAAATACATCCGCACAGCTTATTATATTTTTCCTGATCGAATGCAGAAAATAGCTTTAGTTGTAACTGAACCTGATTTACTTATTTTTTGAGACCATAATAATTTTGCATATTAAATATGTTACCTTATACTTTGATTTATTTTCGAAGGAAACTCTACACAGAGAGCCAAAATCGTCTATTGTTCAACAGTATCGTAAGATTAAAGATAAATTTTTCAATGGTTTTGTTTAAATTAGGTACTATAGTTACCTACAAGGAATATTATTCTTATCAAAAACTTTTTCGGTTAGACAAATTTGCCTTATTCGCGTTTAATTTTTCATATATTTATTTAAAACTAATAAAACAACAAAAATAAAGATTACCTTTTTCTGATGAGGTGGAGTTAGTTCAGTCGTTATTGGGAGGGTATCTCGCTTCGTTGTTCTCCTGTAAAAATTTTAATTAAACCCAAAAACACTGCGTATAAAAAAATACAGTAGCATATGAGATAAATAAATTTTATTTAATGCTACTCACTTCAATAATTTCTGCTTAATCAATTTAGATAGATTTGCAGTTGGAGCTTCCAAAAATAAGAACAGACAGGCTCCAAAAAAATACGTATAAATAGCATCAGAAGCGACCCACCAAAACTATAATGACAAAATTCGCACAAATTTCTTGACTTCCATAAAATCGATTTAAAATATCTCATAATATTTATGTTGGTGAAAATAAAAACAGCCAAGTACCCGATTAATTATGATCGAATCCGATAGCACTGATCTTTGAGATGCTGCTTGAAATAATTGTACAACAGTATTGACTAGAAATACAGAATAGGTTAGACGACCGAACGCTGCGAACAACCTATTTTCATAAATTATGTCGAGTGTTCCTAATGAAAAAAAAAGAATGTCTCTTAAAATTCGTTCCTTTTTCAAATGACTCAGTTATACAGGGTGATTCAGGCTTGGCTCGGCAAACTTGAAACACATACTCGAAAAGGAGCAGGACTAAGAAAAAAAAATTCCTCTTAAGATATTGTCTGTTTTCAAAACTGAAGTGGCCGTAAAGGCGGATTTCTTGGTAACGCCTTCAGTTCATGCATATGCAATTTTTCATATTTCAGTGTCTTGATATTTTGTTACAAAACTTGGAGAATACGTGTTGAGGTACAAATCCTTTCCACTCACACCTCTGACAACACTAATTACATATACTCTCTTCACCATACTAATTTTCATGTATCTCGATATGGCTACATTGACTCCATTCAGCTGTGACTTAACCAATTACAATTCTGTAAATGCGCTGGGCCGCCATTTGTTAAAAAACACTATAGTAAATGTGCATTTTGTTTCTTGTTTTATAGAAGTTCCTCTCAACAATATGTAGATATATGATGGAGACGACATAATAGTGGTTTTGGTATCGCACGTATGGATAGCAGTCCAGATGCCAAGTGTTTTGCTTCCTAAAAATCTGATAAACTGGCGTACAAATTACCCCATTCCGGAGAATCTGATTATACTGATAGGTCGATGTCGATTGATGTGGGATAATTTGTACACCAGTGTACACTTACTCGGTGTAGATGTTAATGATAGTTGATCTGTCGATCCCATTGTAAAAAAGCAGCATGTCATCTCCATCATATATATATCTTCAAAGTTACAAAAGCTTTTTTGTTGTACATAGGGAGTGCCAAATCTGAGTTCATATATTCTCTCTTCCACAACCATATTTCTCAAATTTACGAACTGGAAAATTCCAAATTTTTAATAGCTACTAAAATTTTGGAAACTTATTTTAAAGATAGGCAATATGTTAAAAATAATTTTTTTTGGTTTTTTCCTATAATTGCACTCGGTTGCATAGATAAAGTACTACTTTGTTAAATATATCTTGGTATCTCTCCGTTCTTCTGAAAAATTACTGATAGTTCATAAGACAATCACTAAAAATGCTAGTATCGTGTACTATGGTATTTGCAGTTGCAAAAAATTCTTAGTCCAGCCATGTTTTGATCACAGGTCTCTCAATTTTCAAAGATTGAGAAATGGAAACCAAATTTTTTGAAAACATAAACCATATTTTTTTGCACTAAAGACTAAAGTAAGAGGAAACATCAAAATTTTGAAATGGAAACCAAACCCGAAACAATTTATTAACCAATTATAGTTTCAAGAACAATAATAGAAACATAATGGAAACCGAATGATGAATCGTTCCCATTTACATTTTTCAGCTGATTGATTTTGAATCTGGCAGAAAAAATAAGAAAAAATATCGATATTTTGGGGAAATATCAAAAAAATATTGATGTTTCTGCAAAAGTATCGAAAAAATATTAATATACTTATCGATATCTGAACAGGATTTGAAAAATTTCAAGTGATGAAAGAATTTTTTTAATGAAATGGAAATGGAACCTGAAACAAAAATTGAATGAAAAATTTTGTTAAAATCAGGAAAAATAATGGAAACTGAAACCAAAATGATGAAAATGGAAACAAAAAGTTACTAACATTATGGTAAATTTTAGAAACTCAACTAAGAGAAACAAAATGAAAAAAGTAGCATTTCTCAATCCGTCAATTTTACTCATTTAAACTTGAACGCTGGCTGCTGGGTCACCAAGTTTTATAAAAAATCAGCCTCAAAACAAATACAGGCAGGTAGGTACATATTATATGTATACATTAATTTTGAATAATTTTCCATATGCGGGGCTTCGATTGTAGCTGTCCAGCAAACTCAAAATTTTTCAACATTAACACAAAAGATAACACCCCATGATTGGTTGTATGCATATTTCAAGTTTGGGAAGCCACTCATGAAACACCATGTATATGGTGAAAAGTTGTAAAAAAAACAAATCCTTACTGAATCCAGTCGTAAAGTAAATACACAACATCAGTGCGTATGAAAGTACAAACACTGATCTGTAGGTGGCTGCGTACAAGGCGTGCTCCAAAACATTATATTGATGCTCAAATTCGTACACTATCTTGAAGCCAAGATGTAGATATCCTTCACCAACAATGAAAGCCAAAATTAATCCGGCGACTTTTTGATTCTGAAAGATATATACAAAGTATGAACATTTTTGTTTGTTAAAATTGTTGCAAAAATGTTTGTTTCTATGGCTAATAAAATGTATAGATAAATTTCACTAACTGTCGAGAATTGAAAGTTTTTTTCTCTCAGCGTTCGTGTAATGAGAGCTGTCATCACACCGATTAGGTAGGGACCAATTCTGGTATACGAGGCACCGTAAAAATTAATAAAATCTTTACTCGAATTCGGATCTCGAAGAAAACTGAAACAGAAATTTACAAAATTTGATGAGAAAAGAGAACGTAAGTATTTCACTTTTGCTCTTCCCTGTTGGCTGTACACGATAGTATTTTTTCAATTTACTCGTTACAATAAATAATATTATAGGTAAAGCTTTTGATTGTTCTATACTTCCATTCTTAGGAAAAATAATAATAATTGTTAGTTAATTTATTAACTTTTTAGGTACCTTACATATGTCGGTAAAACTCCCTGATAATTGTTCACATAGGCCACAGTAAAAGTAGCAAGTGCTCCAAGAATGAATGTAAAAATAATAACCATCCAGCCCCATGTTCGATTCTTTGATGTAATGTAAAGTAAACCGAATCCAACCACAGCTATTTGCATATCAGCTGATATGTACCAACTGACAATTAGACACTGTAAATTGAAATTTTGTCACAAACATTACGAATATAATTGAGTTTATTCTTCTCAATATTCACAGATGCTACTTTTTTCTCCTCTTTCAATGATTTTTTTTTTTTTTTAAAACAACTTTTTGACGTTTTAGCTCCATAAAAATAAATTATAATTCTTTAGGCTAGAGATTAATCCATACAATCAGAACTTCGTTATGAAAAAGCTATATATAACCTAAGATTTGATTGGCGTTGTTGTGCGTTCGAGACCGCAACCAATCCAATATACTCTTGACCCAAAATGGTAGGCAATGGCGAAGTGAAATCAAGATACTAACAGCGGTTTACAGTCAATAAATATCCCAATGATCGTTCATTAGCCATTATCGAAGAGTTTCTTTTTGGCTCGGAGGGTTGAACACCCATACACGCGTTATTGACATCGGAACTTTTGTTTTGGTCCATATGGTTTTCTCAATACAAAGGAAATATGATTCCAAAATTCACCCACCGGCACAGACGACCAAAAGAGTTTTAATAATACGTTGTAATCAATATAAGATATGTACCTAGGTAGAGAGGTATACTAGTTTTATGAATTTTATTTTAAGCCAACTGATAAATTTGAAGAATTTCATTGATGAGAACCTCATGCTACAAAAATACTTTTCAACCTTTAAACCCTCGCTAAACATTGACGTCAAATTACTTCCACGTGCTGCGCAATGTGCAATATAAGGTGTCCATGTTTCTTCTATCTCGCAAGGATATGATAGAACTCATTCATACAAAAAAAAAGTTCTCTTCACATTATACACTTACTTCAAAATTAAGCTAATTATAGACCAGTGAAAAAAATTGAAAGGAAAATTTAGTCTAAAAAAAAACTCTTAGAAGTCCTGCTGATTCACCTCGATCGAGTCCAGATTGGCCTCAATCGTCTGAAAAAGAAAAAAAATTCACACTTTGTAATAACAAGAAGAGTGCATTGAAAATGAATTAGAAAAAAAAAAAGTTGTTCATTTTGTTGTTGTATTCATATTTGCTCCATAAACAACGAAACAATGTTACCACCTCTACTTTATTTTTCATTACCATTTACTCCTTCCTCTTTTTTTACCATCGTTGTCTAACACTTCTCTTATTCTTCACTCATAATACATTGTTAAAAATTTGGTGGAGGACACTTTTTCATAGATTGACTCAAAAAGCATTTTCAATGCTAATAAAAAGTATGTGTATATAAAAAATTGTGTAGCGCACGTTGAAAAGTAGTTTTGTAAAAACATGTTTTTATGGAACTGCCTTTTAATATGCGCTATGAAATTTGTTTTACACAAATACTTTTTTTCCCATTTTGAATAACTCAATTGAAGACGATTAAGCAGGACCTTTAAGTTTTTTTTTTTTTTTTTTTTGAAATATGCCCTTTTATCTTTTTTTATTGGCCTATAACTCGGTCAATTTTGGGGAAAAAACTATGTGAAGCGTAATTTTTTTTTTTGAACAAGTTTTATCATACCCTCACAGGATAGGAAGAGAAACTGAAACACACTATATATGCGACCTCAAGACGGAATACCCCTCTAAAAAAAAAAACTCAATACAGTTAAGAAAATTTTAATCAAGAAGCTATATATCTGTCATGTAAAACGGTTATTAAAAAAGAAGAATTTTCATGTGATTTTTAATAGCAAATAAAGACATGAATTTAGATCTTTCTGAAGTAGCAACTTACTTACTTGGTTTTCTGTTTGTACCACGTTATTTATTGCGAGTATATTAGCCCACCAGGTAGCTTTACAATGGCTGATTTCGTGAGATACTTTAGCATCCCACAATGGTCCATCGCTGATGTAGGGAAGAATGTAAATTATGAAAACCACTAATGCTCCGAATGTTGGAATTAGTCTAAAATTTCGATGGTGTCAATTAATAAAAAAAATTTCGTAATTTCAGATGATATGATATAGGTACTATGCATTTGGTAAAAATGTTCCGTACCTCAACCATCGATGAATAATGGCAACGTACCAATATCGAATTCCATGTTTCGATATCGACAAAAAATTTAAATGGAAAGTGAGAAAACCTGTCAGCATGAAAAAGACGTCGACGAATGTGAAATGAGTCAGTTCGAAGTAATTGATATTTTTTTTGAAATTCTGAAAAAATAAAATTGAACATTATAATCGTTGCTTTTAAGAAAGAAGAGATGCCATAGATTTTACATAGATCGATTGTCGGAAGTCATTTTCTTGTTTTATTTTTGTCTTTTTTTTAACTGTCCATAAAATTTTCAAAACTTATCAATGTCATAAAATTGAGCACGATTTCGGGTGAAATAAATTTTCAGATCTTCTTTCTCATTGTACAGAAATAATGAAATCCTGAAAAACAGTCTGTCACAAAATTTGTGGTTCCATACTTATGTCTACTTACAATTTCATATCTTTCAATATCGAAACTGGGATATCCGAGAGAGTATATACGTCGATGCCCATATATTATTATTACAAGAGAAACGACCTTCATAGCGTAAACCAATCCGTAATCATTTTTCTTCGAATACTGGAGTAACTGAAGAAAATTTCGTGCCAATGAAAACGACGTCAGAAATTCTGTCCATTCTTGCCTATCATCGCCTACAATATAATAATCAAGAAGCACATTGTGAAGGAAGTAAAACAGAGATTTAAATAACCTTTAGTTTTCTTGACGAACCTTTTTTTGGTTCTCTGACAACATCGTACGTGGTTGATAAACACACTAACAAAAATATGACCACAAAAAACATTCTGAAATATGCCATAAATATATGAAAAATTAATATTATAAAAATTACGTACATACTTACTTATATGAGGTAAATAATTGATTTTGTGTTATGTGGAAAATTTAAAAATGTTCGTCTTTGTTAAGGAAAAAATATAATAAAAATATAACATCTAGATCTGGGAGTTCTCAAGTAAGTAAAAAAAAATTAAAAATATGATCAGAGACATAGCAAAAGCCTTGAAAATTATCAATTTGTGACGTTTGAAAACGAACGTACATCCCGAGTATAGGGGTTGATATCACGATTTGAAGTATATCAATAAGTCTCGATTAATCGTAGAGTCGAGACCACAAGTCAGCCCAAACAGTTAGGCCACCAGCCTACCAGCGATAGCTCCCGAGGCCTACGAAGTATGTTGGGTAATTTTAGGTAATCGGAAATAAATAAGTTGGCTGACCCATTATCACAGTTTGCGTTTAATTACAGTTAAAAAGGTTACTTACAAATATGGTAACTACTATCAGGTATGCAGGTCACAAATCATATCACCTCATGGTTCTCGAAGTTCGGTGAACCAACAGATTTCAATTAAGTGTTTGTCTTTGAAATTGGAGGAATAGTATTACGAACTATATATGGTTTCACTATTGGTGTTCACATTCAAAAAGTATCGGTAAAAACAATTTAAAAAAGATGACTTGATGTTGTACTAAAAGCTGTATTATGTCGTGGATAATATTTCGTATTCACGACGAATGGAAACTATCACATTTAGAATGATACTGACTGTTCACAGTTAGACCAAAATTGTGAACAGTCAAAGAGATAAAAAGTTGGTTCACCGATGATCGAATGTCATAAATATACACATCACCACATCGTTAAATAATAATCGATCGATGTGTCTTCACTGTTTTGCAGAAATGGGGAATTTATTTCCATTGGGAATCGATGTATTTCCCATTGAGCTTATCGGTAATATAATTGTAAAACTCGTGAGCCATTCCCTATCGTAAATGTAATACAAGCATAAATCGGTGGTGATGTGAAGGGAAGGCCATGGGTAGTCAGATGTCACAAATTGAAAATTTTAAAATTTCCAACAGCTAAAAAAAAAGTTATCAACTGGCTTGATTTTCCAACTAGTGTAGTAAACAAATTTCCAATTTTTCCCACTCCAAAATTTCAAACTGCTGCAAAATTTTGAAGTTTCTTGAAAAAAAGATCATCAAGTTCCATAAATTTCCAACTATACATAAAACTAATCAATTTTTCCAGCTATAAAAATACTTTTAGAGGGAGCTTCCCTCATCCATCTCTTAGCTACGTGCCTGAATATGATTGTGTTCAAATTAATATACTTCAGTTTTCAGATTTTAACCGACTTCATCATACTTTGCATCTACTTTCACCAAGATAAATCATACACTAAGGTTCTTCACAGCCTATGTTCACAAGGGTGATAAGAGATGAGCAACCACTTTGTGTTAGTCTTTGACTATATAGGTATTACTACATATGGACTGATACAATTGACTTCTAAACATCTTTCAATCTACTTCATTCATTTGAATGCACTGACCAATCAAACAGCCAGAAGCAACTTCTTCAATATAAGCAATGATAAACAAGTTCAACTTTTTTAAAACTAGAATGATTTAATTGTTGAAATAATACTGAGAATCACACTTTGTCAACCACTTTAATTTGATAAAATCCTAACGTATGAGAGTAGTTTTTTAAAAGATGTTTGGGTGTTAGTAACGGCTAGTTTTTAGTTTAATCTCATCAGTAAGTGCAATCCATATGTATTAAGAAACGTGAGCACGCAATGCTGCTAGCAGCAATAATTCACAGATCTACATGAGGTCCTGAACCATGAATGTGTCCAAAATCATAGATAAATTTGTTCAAAATTATCCATTAATCAGATGCAAACTAAAAAAAAGAAGGTGTGAGTTCCACTGGAGGGCTATACTGACGAAAGATTGATGTGTAATCATAATAATAGTGTGGTTGTATGTGCAACATATTGCGCACATACACAACCACCCACCTACACATCATGTAACACACACAAATGAGAGTTAAGATTGTAAGAGTTACAGTTACAAAAATCTGATGACAGTAATTCTCATTTAGCCTGTACTATGGACCAACCACTAATATGTTTACACATCAAAAATGATTTAGGGTAAAACTGAAACTCAAATACACACATAGCCAAATACGTCTGTAGCTATGGTCATGGAATAGCGTTACAGAAGTGGCTTTTATATATAAGAAGATATATAGGTAATTAAAGGTGTTAGTCTTGTATACATTCAGTTTAAAATGTTTATGATTAGTATTTATTACCTATTAAATTGTGGAATACCTTGTCGTGAGAGATATTCACACTAGAAGGTTTTCAACAGTATTTTGCGTGTTCTGCCACTTCATACGGTTAAGTATGGGAGAGCCAAATCCTCGGCGAACACTGGCAATTTTTGAGCCGGTTCTGAGAGTTTATATACAGGATTTGGTACATGCACACAGACACACATCCATACGTACATGTATGTAATTATGTTATGCGTTACGTTGTTTCTTGTCTCCATTGAGGTGATAAGAAACAACGCAGCGCGTTTGGTACCGGGTTGTGACATTACCGAGATCGTTATCAGGTAATTGATCTCGGCCCGTACAATATATCTTACCTGTACGTACGTACAGGTACGAACATACAAACGCACCAGTGTAAATTTGTTTAACGTCATGAAGACGATTATTGCCAGCCTTTGGGCGGCGACTGTCGTTGAGGGGTGCAAGCCCCTGTTACCTCATACGAGTATTGTCCCCACATAAATATTATATATATGTATTAATTTACTATACATATATGTATATTATAATATATTCAATATATCATAACAAAAATAATATAAAATGGTAGTTCATCTCTTAGTTATTACCCTCATGTGCACACCTGGCAGTAAAGATTCTTACTCCAAAGTAGGCTGGGAGGATAGGGGGAGATCTCCAATGTCTAACTCCAACCATAAGGGTTCTGCATTGAGAACTTTCAGAAGACCTGATCTAGATGACTTTTGTACACATAAGGCCCGTTGTAACAACTTTAAACTGTGAGATAAACTAGTTTTAACAGATAAGATGCATGGTAAAATAAAGTTAAATGCTACTGATCGATAGTTTAACTATTCGGTACTACCAGTACTAGTGTATCAAAATTTCTAATTAGGTACTTACCTAGCATTATAATATTCTGGTGAATATTTTGTCTCTTCTTTCACGTGACAAGATATGTGATCGGCGTTTAGATGAAATTCCAAATCGTGGCTTTGGAAAAGCGGATAAATAATCTTCCTTAAAGATATTTCTAAATCGGTGTTTTGACATGTCGACGGCATACAAAGGGCCCACTGAATCGTTTTGCGGTCCGCTCGGACTGGATTTTTCTCAAACTAAACAAGTAGGTAAATAAATTATTATTAGGCTATAAAATCGACCAAAAACAAAAAGACAAAAGTATACTGTAGTGATTTTGAAAAATTGATTATTATATTATTATATAATATTATCGACGAAATTTTCTCACATTATTTTTTCTCTAATTTTGTTGTTTTCCAAAACTCTCAATGTTTGTTTTCCTAACTCAATGGTACGAAATTACGAACACTGCATACTCACACATTTACTCTCTCTCTCCCCCTCTCTCTCCCCGCCATTGTTACTCGTTATTTTTCTCATTCATTAAAGGTGTCATTCCTCTATTCTAAGAAACTATACTCTTTTGGAATTATTTATGTCCAATATTTCTTTTCAGCCATCCAATCAAATTTTTTTTTTTTATCATTCAATCAACGATACCCTTTTTTATCCTCCTTAGGCTATACCTTATATCGAATTATTGACCAAATTTTCTATAAACAGATCATTTTCGGTAGTCTTCATAGTTAACGACGCATATTAATGTACTAATCAATCATATCTATAATCTTTGTACTGCACTATACTTAATCTAATATTATATCATTTTGCTGTTGCAAAAAAATAATAAATCAACCAACCTTGTTTTTTATTTCAGCAAGAGATTAAAGATTTTTAGCAAATGGGAATTTTCTTTTTTCTCCCTTTCCAAATGAAAACCATTCGATACGTCCTTGGAAAAATTTATCGAAAATTTTATAACAAAGAGCTTATTCATTCAAATTATCGTATACCTTTCGTTACAACAGTCTTTTTTTTAAAGCAAAAATTTGATAATTATGATGTAACTTAACCGGAAAAACATTAACGATACTATTTCCTTCGGCTACAATCCTGCGCAGGTATCTAGTCGTTATTTTTTCAATATTTTCGTTCAATGTAGATTAAATAGCTTGAAAATTGAAATAATAGGTAGGATGCTGTATGAATCACAAGGCAAAATCACACATAGCTTCAAATTTGATAATTTATCCATGTATATTCTACTATAAATGTATATCAGTAGTCTCGTCAACCCGTGGCCGGCGTGATGATTTTTGGTAACCCACCATAGAATTTATAAATGGAGAAATATTAACCTTTAATTTTTTATTTATAGGTAGTGATAGATTGTTTTTACCTTCAGGGTTTTGAAATTTAAATTAAAATTAAAATATGGTGATTAAACTTTAATATTTTATAATGCTGATCAGGGTCCTATCCATGGTAGGGAGATTGTTGGTGTCGAAGCAAGGCTCCTAAAAATATAAATATATTTTTTTAAACCCTAAAAAAAGAAAATACCCACAAAAATTATTCCACTTGCTTCACTTGCAAAATTGTTTTCTCAACTAGTAATCTTCCTCAACCTCAGAGGTGAATCCTGTGTAAGACGCTGATGCTGGTGAATATTCAGTATCATTAATTATTATTTCATGGCCGTCTGGCCTTTTCTAAAAATGGTATTTTAACCCATAGGTACAAAAATGTTGAAGACCACTGTTCTATATCTTTCTACCTAAATTGATAATATCTATATATATAGGTATCTATCAGCATTTTGTTTCCATTATAGTTAAGTTTTTAAAATTTACCATAATGTTAGATATTTGTTGTTTCCATTTCCATTATGTTTCTTGATTTCATCAAAATATTTCATTCAGTTTCTATTTCAGATTCCATTTTGATTTCCTTTTTTTTTTTAAATTTTTCTCCACTTAAAAATTTCTAGATTCTATTGAAATATCAATATATTGATACTTTTTCAATATACTATTCAAGTGAGAATAGAAATGGAAACAATTCATCATTCGATTTCCATTACATTTCTCTTATTGGTCCTGAAAGTTTGCAGGTCACATTTCAGAATTTCGGTGTTTCCGTTCATTTTAGTTTTTGGCACAAAAAAAATATGGTTTCCATTTCTATTTCTTAATCCCTGGCATCTATAATTATATTATATAACAAGCCCTGAAGCATCGTTCCGAAGCACTTTTGTTGGGCCAGTCATGGATTTTTGCTGGCATATCTAGGTAATACTATAGAAACTGTGGTTTTGATGGAATGCAATAAACTTTTTATTGAGTGACTGTGTGGGTGTAGCAGTTACAAGTATATGTGACTGCGATTTTTTTTTATTCTGTTTCATTTTTTGTCCTTTCACTTTGGTGTTTTTGCAGTTGCAAATACCCCTAATTATGTGGCTTTGATTTTGTTCATTCTGTTGAATATTCTCACTCTTCAAGTTTGGTATTGCTGGTAGATTTTATAGAATCTAGTGACCTATTATGGAGCACGAAATTTCACAATTTATGGAAAATTTCATTAAAATTTTCCTAACCATAGTGTCCAAAACCCAAAAACACTCACCCTCAAAGGTTTATATAAATGTATATATGAGATATATCAAAATGTGTCAACAAAGTGGAAGGTGTATTTCTTCACAGATTAGGGAAATATTTAACATGTGTAAGTATACTTTGCATCCATATCTGGGTGAAATTTGAAGATGAGCTCAATATGCCCATTAGTTTTTAATAGTACATACAAAATTCTTAAAACCTATAATAATGAACGCAATCCAAAATAAACATAATTTTGAAAATCTGTTCATAAATACTAAATCCCCATTCCATGTGCATCACACTGAGGGAATCAAATGTGAGACAACTTCTAGCTTTCTCAAGTTTCCTAGATAAATATGCTATACACTTACTATAAAAACAGGTATTTCCATGCAGAGAATTAATGTCTCTAAAATTTAAGACAGAATAGATTCAATAAATTTTTTTCATAACTCTCATAGGAGCTGAGAAACTGGGTCGCAAAGAAAGATATTACCAACACACATTAAAATCACCAAATGTAGGATTGTTGGCTCGGACATACTTTCCAGCCAAAACCAGAAAAACTTGACCGCACAGCTATTCCACCATCGGCTAGACGAATATATTTTACATACATGGTGCCGCAGGTTCTTACAATGATTTTAAAGAAAAAAAAATCGGTATTTAGCCACCCTAAATCTTAGCCTCCATGAGTATTAAGAAAATAATGTATTGAAACTTTTTTGTCTTGAGCTTTAGGTACCTATCTAATGTTTATAATGTAATATAAAAATATAACCCAATATTTTTTGATTTGTGATTTCGTGATATATGTATGAAGTCCTAAACTGAAATCAGGGCCGTTGAGAGAAAATTCGGGACTCGGGAGAATAAATTTATGAGACCATTAAAAATTGAAAATTGTATCTACGTGCAGGTGTAGTACAAAGGATTTATTTTTGGAAAGGACTTTATAATACTGGAAAAGCCTATTTCGCTCGCATTTTTTTTTTTTTAAGAATACCAGGTCCCTAAAAATCCCGGGCCCGAGGGAATTCCCGCCTCCACTTCCCTCTCGTCAGGCCTGACTGAAATAGAAAATAGTACATACGATTTCTAATATGACTTTTTCTTTGTCAAAATTATGGCAAGAGTAATTTTTATTTTTTGTGAACTACTGTCAACCATCTGCGCTTATAGTATTTTTTATCGGAGATTTCGCGAAAAAATATACAAAAAACATCTAAACGTAAGAAAAGCATGTACACTGAAATTAAAATTGTACGCAGCCACAAATTCATAAACTGTTAGCTGCAATTCTTAATTTCTGCTACTGCAGACACCAAAACAAACCAATAGCGAAAGCTCGGAAACAAAACTGTTTTATTGAAGAATGGATCAAACACAATTTTAGTCATACCATTTTAAAAGTACCCATCATAGTTAGTCATAGGTATTTCCTGATTTCTGGTGTAGCGTGACCATACCTATAGATAATGGGATGCTAGATTACACCAATGAACCTCGTGGTGCAATTTTTTATCAGTGTTATCGCTTATCACATTTTAATTTCCACATTTATAAATTTAAAAAATGGTAACTGAGGCAAATATACAGGTTCTCGTATGGCTTTTTGAATTTATTACACGTTCTTCACAGTTTTTCTGAGGAAGTCACTCTCAAGAATGCCAATTTTGCATCTTACATTTCACACAATATAACCAAAATAGTTTGTATTCATCGTCAAAATAAAACAACAAAAATATAGATGAATATCAGAGGGCAGAAATTTTGAAGATGTATTACCTGTCCATTAATTTTTTTTTTTTTATCAAACCTAATTCACATCTTCCTTCGATCCATCTTTGAAATAGCATTTCTGGATAATTGAAGTTATATGAGTATTTAATGAAAATTGTAGGAGAACAGAATTTGTTCAGAAATCCAATCGGACTTTGCGAATCAATATGGGTTGTAAAGTTGTAATAGGTAGCCTTTTCCCAGTAAATGGAATTCACAATAACATAAATTTGTCTTTGATGCAATTCGGGTTGAGTAAAACATTTATTATATTCCCAAAACATTACACAGAAAATTCTACCCATGTCAAATATAGTTTCTTGGCAGAAGTAACGAACCCATTTCTATAAAATTTCTATAAAAAGGCTTCATAAGTAACACTATTTTTTTGAAAACATATGCAGTAATAAAAATATTTTTCCATTTTTTTAACATCGAACGCAAGAAAAATTTGAAATTTTTGTAAATAAAATCGAATCTGAACTTCAAAGTTAATTTTCTCAATTTTTCAAAAAGAAAAGCAGATATATTCGAATTGAAAGAATAAAAAATTATTCTAAGAGAAATTATATTTCACTGAGTTTCATCCAAAATACGTATTAATTACCTAGGTACTTCTTAACATTCCTTTTAACTTTTTCACAAAAATGGATATGTAATTTGGTCGTTCTAGTTCATCTAAAAAAAAAAAAAAAAAGTCTAGAAGAAAAAAATCTTGAATTTCTTTCATTTTAGAAGATATTGAAGCTTAGAGAATAGCTTCGAATTTTCGAAACAATTATTCTTAGTAAGAGACCTGATTTCTATTTTACTAATGCTCTGTACAATTTGCAACAAATTGATACCCTGGGTTCTGTGTGTCCGGAAAAATTTCGAAAGTCAATAATAAAGATAAAATTTTATGAAAAATAACCTTACCTACTCAATATTACTGCGTTCTTCCAAATTCAAATGCTAAAACAAACAGAGAGAGACAGAGACAGAGAGACAGACAAAGCATTACTCAAATGATTTTCTCTCTCTTTAGTCAAATGACAAATGAGTAATAGCATAATTATGAGAGAAAATCATTTATCGGAATTTAAAAAAAAATTTCAAACACAATTATTTATCAATATACACTCGGCTTAAGAAAAATACCTGGACTTGTGATGATGTTCCAAACAAATTTCCATCGAATTTTATCTCTTCTAAAGAAGGATTAACAATGATTAAATTTATTAAAATTGAACAAAAAGGTTGTAATTTTGGCTTCTTTTTCAAATTTTAGTTTTTAATCTCCTGCCCAAATAATTTTCATTTTCAACTGAATACCTTATACATAATTTAAATCTCACGTTCATTGAAAAACTTAGCATTATAATGAAAATAATTTTCAAGGAAAATATGTAAATTCTTAATTTTCATTATTATTAATTTATTGATCAAAACGTGATCAAATTTGAAACTTTTTGTTTTTTTTACCTCTTGGTTTCTAATACATATTTTCAATTCTCTCACGGTGAGTCCATTAACAAAATTGAGCACCTTGATGTGCCTCAAATTTTCTTATCTTTTGTCCAATGTGTGTCGTCAAAAGTCAAAAATAATGATAAAAAAAATCCACCATCCAATTTGTTCAGATTTAAAATGGAGAGGGCGACCAGCCCTCCCTATCCCTTTCACTATATCCACGACTTCGGGAAAATATCATAGCTATATCGATAAAAACATAAATCGGTGTCTACACAGATTACATTATGGATTAGATATATTATTGGTAAAATAATAGTGGGAGGATTTGGGAAATTTTTCGGTGGGCCGGTCCATCTGGAAGCGGTTAGCCACCTGAGATAACTTTTTTTTTTTAAAGTTCTATTTTTAATTTACCCTTAAGAGACAAGTTGATATGGGGCCAATCCAACTGACCCCGCCCACCCCTCGATAATAAAATTTATTAATTATTACATTTCAAATGGTGTAAAGAGAGAAAGCATAACTCTTAATCTCATCAATTTGTCTGTTAACATATTATTCAATCTGAAAGTTGCTCACAACGAAAACTCCGAACCCAACCAGGGCCGGTGGCAGGATTTCCTCAAGGAGGAGGTTCAGATGCACGAATAAATTCTAATTCGCACCTAAATTTTTTTTTCCTTCCATTCTTCCTGTTTTCTCTCGTGCAGGAATTTCTCCCTCCGTTTTTCCAGTCCTACAGTCACCACAAAATAGATTCAGTCGTCGCTCGAACCCATTTTTCCCCTTTCATTTTTGGTCAAGGAAGAAAGGGTGTCCAATCCTAAAATCCGCCCCCTTAACACCGGCCCCGAGTCCAATTAGGGTAACACTCGAAAATAAAACGTATCACAATATGAGCTTGCATTAATTATTATGAAATAACTGATGAACACACAGGTAAGTACTCGCAGATACGATAAATTTATTATTTCATTGTCGCCGTTACGACATCAAAATTGTGTTAATCAAGTTTCAAACTTACCATCCGAAAAATTTCCCAAACTGAAAGTTCGTCACTTGGCCATTCGACTGCTTCGGCGATCGAATTGTTTTTCAGGAGTTTGTCATAATTGTAAGATCCCTCTATCAAACAATATTTTCCCTGAAATCGGGGTATGGAGACGAGCAAACACTCGTCATAGTTTCCCAAATGGACAGTTTGACCGGCGAGTAAACTTGTGGTTGGCCATTTCGCTGATTCTAGAACTGAAAAACAGATTTTTTAACTCAATATAGATCTACCAAGAAAAATAGTAAGTTTTAAGGTAACCGTACATTAGAAATTATAAATTTCACATTTAAAATGACTAAAAATAACGTTATACCTCTTGTCGAATATTGCAGATTAAACAGCAAAAAAAAAAAAAAAAACAAAAAAAAAAGGACATTGCTATCGTGTTTTTAACAAATAAATTATCATAAGTATTTTTAATAGACGAGCAGGTTCTTTTTTGTTTCTTATGTCAGTCATTCTGCTGCATCAATTATGATGAACAAAGTTTCATTCCAACAGGCTTGATGTATAGATTAGCCAACACGAAAGTATCTATTTTCGAAAAACTGAGTGGAGGAGTGAAAACAGGTGAAAAACAGTTAAAGGCGTTCCCAGACTGAAGGACTTAGCTTGCGAGAAAAATTATATTGCATTTTTCCATTTTTTCTTGGCGCTGTTCTTCAATTTTCTTTCACAACTGTAAGAGCTGGCCAGCTTGGGTTCTTTTTATCGATTGCATAGGGAGGAGGTTATAATACGTTTGGTATGTCTATTTCCCGAACAAACGGAATTTCGTTCGCTCCGAACAAGAGTCTTACTTTATAGATTTTAATGAAAGTAGGCTCAAAATGTTCCTGACCCTCCAGAGAATGTCCCAGGCTATTTATATTTGAAAATTAAAAAAACTGATGGGTGTAATTGAAGAAAATGAGAATTTAAAGACTGAAAAAATTATTGTCATAAATGTGAGCATATCCACCAATAAGAACTACTCATTCAGATTAACGCAGTCCGTTTTTTGTCTGTTTGTTTTATTGTTTTTTTTTTCAAATACAATTTATTCCTTCTTTCTTTTGCCTTCTTTCGTCAACTCACTGAAAAGGGAGAGGGTGGTAGGTCGTTACGTGCTTCAGTATACAGAGTGATTCATTTTTGGAAGCATCATAGGAAAATATCGCCTTTGGTGAGTCAAAAATTAACTCACCATGTTCTTTCCATGTAGCTAAAGTATAAACAAAACAGCGAGTCATTATTCGACACACAATGAATATAATATTGATTACTGCATATGGCAATGAGAATTAAAAGTTATTATCCTAAATCAAATAAAAACCACTTTCCAAATTCCAACACGATAGGATATTTTGAATTTCATTTTTCATACAAATATGAAACGTAACGATAAATACGTAATTGTACATATATCAGTTTAAAAGCGTTTTTTCCTTTATCAGGCATAGTGAACATTCATACTTTGTGATTGGCCGAGTATTTTCCTGGTGAGTGGAATCATGACTCACCCTGTTTATATCAACTTATAGAGATGAAACCTAACCAAAAAAGTGCTATTAAACATGTAGGGTTACTTGCAGGGTTGGAAAATTTACGCCAAATTAATTCTCTACAGTAATTAATGTAAATAATGTAAATAATGTAAATAATGTAAATAATGTAAATAATGTAAATAAATGTAAATAAAGGTAAAAAATGATAGAAAATTGAATTGATGTGGAAAGAAATTTCAAAAAAGTAAGGTGACGTGATTTATGATAATGAATGTTTGGCTTTTCAAGTACTATTGTGTCTTGACTCAATCTTGTTCAGAGTTGAAATTTACATTGCAAATTAAATTAAAATGGAGGGTAATCAGAGTAGACCAAAATCTACTCCAGGCAGGAAAACCAGCACAGCTTATGGAGCTACATAAGTTCTGTGTTGAATGACTTCGATTCTGTATTCAAAGTTTTGAAAATCAAACTGATCTAAACTGAAGGCTGTTGGGTACCTAGCCCAGATCAAATGAAAAAAGTAAAAGGTATTAGCAAGATTCACGGTAGTATCTCCACAGACATGAAAAACTCAGTCCAACTCAACCAGCTGAATTTTCTGAAATATACAAGGTTAGGAATACGAACTTTTTGTCTGAAAAAGTTAATGACCACTGTTCCATTTGCCACTGTTCTACTTTACCGAACACATGCTTGATAAATTTTTCAAATTGTAGTGAAAAACCAAAATTCTCTTTAAATATAGGTTCTTTATAACGAAGTATCTATCATACTATTGTTTGTTTTTTGATAAAACAGAAGCTAAAGCTAAAATAAAACATGAGACTCATACAAAAAAACAGTTAATATTGTGAAAACAAAAATTATAGTAATTGGTATTTAAGCTACCAATGCGAATGCCGTACTTGACTAATACTTCTAATTTGGAGCAATTTTAGATTTATGTTTATCGTAAGGAGCAAGTCTGTAAATTCTGATTTGACCAAAATTGAATGGAATTTGGAGTCTCTATCTTTGCTGGAAACGAAAAAAAGAATATATTAGTAACTAAATAATGCGAAAAGGTAAAAAACAATAAATTGTCACACTAGTTCCTTTCCAAATGTTTACAAATAGCTACGGCTTTCTTAATTAAATAATATAAATCTTCCGGCAACTGAGGTGCTAGACTCATAGCATTCATAATACACAGAATCTTGTTTCCAGTGAGGAAACAAACCTGAGCAACACCATAGAGTCACGTAGAATTACACCTGAACATATAATAAGTGGGTCACGACTTTACCAATGTAATAAAAATAGCTATTACTGATGATAATCCTTCAACTTACCGATCTGTGATTTCAACCGTAAGGTAATGCTGGTTTAGAAATATCTTTACTGAGCGAACATTCCAGTATGTATTTAATTCAGTGGTTTTGATTTTAACGAGAGATATTGACTATTAAAATTTAATAGATGCGTTTATTTCTTAATAAAGTATACATTAATTAATGATTTATGAATTGTTATCAAAAAATTCATTTTTTTTCTGTTTATTTACATTTATTACATTATTTACATTATTTACATTATTTACATGAATTCTCTACGTGTATTTAATACATGTAAATAATCACGTAAATAAAAAATAATTATTTACTTAGCCAACCCTGGTTACTTGTCCTTTGCATGGATGGGTCTAAAACACAGCGGCATTAGTGCGAAAAAGTAAAAGTAAAAAATCATTAGAGCTGCATTACGAAGGTACAATCACCAGAATCTTCATAAACTTAAACGCGATTGAAGTAAGTGCATCAAATGTGACACCTCATAGAGCCGTAGCTATAGTTAAGGCGTGGAATAGTAAAAACCGAGATGGACAAATCCACCAGAAAATTGAGAAATTCTCAAAGGTTATTTTTATATTATTAATAAAATCAAGTCTTGAAAAATCCACGTTTTGAAAAAATTACATAGCCACCTCCGCAGTGGAGAAGGGCTAAGTCTCACTTTGAAACACGAAGTAGAGGTTAGCATTATTATGTTGCGGGGAGGCCGCTGGAACCTGAATTTTCATGACTAATTATTTTCAGATTTAGTCAAACCCTTGTGGGAAATTCCACGGCCATCATGCCAAAGGAAGCAAACGGAGCGCAAAACTGACGATCGATGAATTTTTTGAAAAGATTTTTTTTCATTGTTTTTGGTTGAGTTCGACTATAAATTATTAGGTCTATGATGTACCGCTGATTTAAACATGCTTGTTTGAAAGACTACTATTTCTATCGCGATGCTTGCTGCGAAATTTTTTTTTTTTTTCAACTTGAAAGAATAGAAGGAAGGAAGAAATGATTTAATTTTGTAAAAAATAATAGCTATTACGGTATATACACCTACCTATAGGTATAGGCTGCATATATAAAAAGTAAATATTCAAAAATTTTATTTTTTTGGCCTTCCTTCCTAATTTGTTTAAATTTTTTTTTTTTTTAAGGAAAAAATTCCACACTTTTACAGTCCCAGACTTCAGCCTAGAGTGCCTATTGAGAAATCGACTTCTGTTGAATTTGTTTTATTATTAAAATTCAAATTTGACTGTATAACACTGTATTATGCAATATTTTATTCGATTTAAATACTGAATTCACTTACTTCGAATGGCCCATCCAGTTTGGGCTTCCAAATGTGTCTTGTAAAAGTTGTAATCCCTAAGACACTGCGAATTTACCGAAGAATCTAAATCAAAGTGTATTTCAGCTTCCAAAAATAATTGCGTAAGCCATTTTTTTTGGACAACTTGTGTTTTATTATTATTTTTATTAATATCGTTATTCGATAATTCCTCTGCGGAAACAATTAAAATTAAAAATGAAAAAGTTAACACGTGATAAATCGCTAAAACCATGAAATTCGTCATTCTACAGATAATATTATTGCAATTTGTGAACGATGATTGTCCGCGTGAAAACGATATGAAATGCGATACAAATATCACACTTTCTGGGCAATCGCAATGACATTTATATTTTCGAATGTGTGGGAGACCTTGATGCAGCTGCGTGATTTTCAGAAATGGAAAAATATTATTTTCTTATTTTCAACTGACTTCCAAAAAGAAAAAAACAAAAGAGTAGGTTATTTTTTTTCTCAATCGGTTTTTACTTACAGGATTTTTTTAGCGGATCAACATTTTCTCCCGGACGTCATAAGCAGCTATCCATTTTCAGGAGAAAAAAAAAAACCGCTTTTACAGATAAAGTACTTATCGGTGGCTTAACATTACTGATTGTTTATACTACATATTTAATCCGTTCATGGTCAATCGTATCTGCAATATAGTGAAGATGAATGTTCGAGTTTAGCTGATCAACTTACAATTTGGTATCTAGAAAAGGCTGGACACGATAACACGATGGAAAAGTTATTTGTGTGAATTATTTATGGTTGCAGTTTTAACTGCGAATGTAGTAAACTGTTACCTACGTTTAACCTAATGTAAAAACATCTAAAACGAAGATCATGCCAAACTCTCAATGCACCAAAATTGGTTCGTTTGATAGCTGCAACAATTTTGAGCAAAAAAACAAAACTATAAAATTATATTAATTTCGTCAATATTTCGATGTAATAATCCTAAACTTTCATTGAAACTTACAACCGCCGGGCGAATCACCATTTAAAAAGAAATTAATTTCTGCAAAAGTTTTATTAGTGGAATGCGTCGGTGGTGTTCTTCTATAAGTATGCGGTAAAAAGTTTCTACCCCAACCCCCTTTGTTTTATCGGTAAGGGGAATAATGTATGACTGTTTACAGTTTTTTTTTTGTTTTTTTTTGTTTTTCTTTTTCAGTTTGCTCAAACACCTGGTAAAGTGAAAAAAAAAATAGTTCGGTAAAAGAGTAATTTGTCTAAAATTTTCCATAAAAACAGTTTGGACCAAAATTTGCCTAATGCCAAATACTCGTACGTATTCTCAAATTTTATATTTTTCGTTAAAAACACTATAATACAAAACTTTTGAGAAAACTACGAAATGAATGGAACTCAAATTCTTACGAGAGATAGTTTTCATATAGAAGTGGGTCTGAAAAAATTTTGGTGCCTATTGGTTCAGTAGTTTTGAAAATTGGAAAACAAAAATTTTTTTGGAAAACTGATTTTTCGAGGATTATGAGAAAACTACTGCAAAAATAGGGCTGAAATTTCAGAGGGTGATAGATTCCATACAAGAGAAGATCTAGGCTTCAATAGTTCATACAAAAAACGTAAAAGACGTATAAAACCTATGTTAATAAAACATCGATAGTGACGTTTTTCCAATATCATAGAAATACTACTATAAAGGAATAGGGCTAAAATTTGGGTGGGAAATAGTTTACCTACAGGTGCGTAGGTTTCGCAAAAAATTTCGTTAAAAAAAAAAAAACTAATAACATAAAAAAATCACTAAAACTTTAACAATAAAACATTTATACATCGATATGTTTGTCAAAGCTATGTATCAATAACTGTCTTTTTGTTTTTTTGTGTTTTCAATTTTGAATTAGCAAAAACTGCGCTAGAGCATTATATGGTCCATAGGTTAATTTCTTTGACGCAGGTGAAGGTTCTCGAGGGTTCTATAACATCTTCTATCTAACTGAATTCATCATACCCCCATACTAAGAATTTTATTTGAAAAAGTAGTTGAATAAAATTTTTTATTACTTTATTTTATTTTTTTTTTTAAGAAACAAAAACGACCAAGTTTCGCATGGAAAAACAAGTTACAGTTATATGCTGTTCCTCTAGAAAAACATCATTGCTACTTTAATAAAAAAAAATTTTCGATATCCTCAACTGCCACAATCTATAATTATTATAAAATTCAATCCCACTTTTTGTACATTTATCCGCTATTTTACAACATACACAACATTTTAATTTTGAAAAAAACTGCTCTTATCTCACTTCACGATTTCTCAGCTACTATTTAAGTTACAAAGCTGTGGTTTATATTATTGAAAAGAGGAGAAAATTTACTGGAGTTCTCTCAAAAAAATAATTATTTTATCGCCATTAATTTTTCATAAATCGGCCATAAAAAAACTGCAAAGTATTGAGAAATTTGCCATTTTTTAATTTTTAATTTATTTCAAAAACTAATGTTGGCAAAAATAAATCTTCAGCGATAACCCACGCTATTTTTGAACAACAAATTCATTTCTACCATCAGATTTCACCTCAAACGAATTAATCACAAGATGGCGAGAGAAAATACAAGAACAAAACTGGACGCTCTGCGTATTACTGTTTGTAGGGTATAGGTACGTATGTATATGTGTATATATATATATATATATATATATATATATATATGCAATCATACGCAAAGTGCTTTGCTTACGTTACTAGATATGCAGATTTTTCGGGATTTTTCCAATGCAATTCTAACCCAACAACTGGTTTAACAATGGTAAAAAATCCAATTCTACATAATATTTCGCCGCCTATCACATGCATATGTATATGATTTTGGTCATCTAGGATTTGTAACTGGAGCCGGTTGAGAAGGTGCGTAGATCCCTATCCAAAGCTAGTAAATAATAAAACTTAAAATAAATAATTTAGATAAATAAATAAATAAATAAATAAAGTTAAATTAGAAGTTCGAAAATACAGTTTTAATTTTAAGTTTTAACTTAATTAAGGCTCATTTGGTTTAGCTCGAAGTAGAAAAATGGTTAGCTTTATAGGTTACAGAGTTTACACTTTAAGTATTAGAACTCAGAATGCAAAATAACACTGAGAAAAACTAAAAATTGAAAACTAATGAAAAAACTTATTCTCTAATAAATTTTTACCTTAGAGCCATTTGTGACTTACAATTGATGACCTTTGGCTGGCTTTACGTCTCTGATGGATTTTAAAATTTTGAAACATAACGAAAAAAAAATTTAGTCAGAAGATAGAAGCCAGAAATAGATTGTCTTTTTCAAATCACAAAATAAAAACTTTATTTTTTTTTTTTAGTAAGTATACCTACCAGCTAACTAAGTACAGCCACGTATGTGTATTGTTAGGTACTCCTAAAATATTTTTTATGGTATAGCATTTTAATTTGTTCATTTTTTTAACATCTTTTTTTTTTTGTTGTCTTCAACATTTAGTTTTTTATTACGTGAAGTAAAATTTGTGCGATTATAAAATAAAAATGTTTCTTAATTTACGTCGAATTAGAATGAAAATTGTATAAAGAAAATTACAAATGGACAATTTTTTCCCTTTTTGCATAATTACCGTAGAATCGCACTGTTTTTTTTGTTTAGTAATTTTCCAATCGTTAGATACTATATTTTTTTCTAATGGGGTTTTTCTTTTTTTGCGTAAAATATTACTTTCATGAAGCATATATATATATATATGGAAGTTGGTACCCCATCACAATTAATTACCTTATTTAGGAAACCATAGTCTACAGATTTTATTTACTCATGTTATATCTAATTTGTTTTTTCACTTCACACTGACATAATGTCACAGCAGAGATGTTTTATGTTTTTTGTTTCTTCTCAAATTTTTTTCAATATCAGAATAAATGTGTAAGTTTCATAAGATTGAAGCATTCTTCGAATCAATATAATTTGTTTCAATAACATATCTGTAACCAGTTATATAAAATTAATGAGTTGAAAATATGTGGTTCTGATTAAAACATAAGAAAAATTAAAGAAAAAAAACAACGATATTTCATAAAAAATATTGCCATTATTTACAGAGAAAAGTGAATACTGGACTGGAGAATTGACATTCATGCTATTTATAATAGTACCTATCACTCGAGTACCAATACTTGGTACCTACTTCGAATTTGTATGTTACCTGTTTCTATGTTTCTTTCAATTCACAGTACCCATTTGCTCTATTGGTTATCAATTTTAAAGTATAGATTTTCGAAAAAAAATACATATCTAACGGCGAAATGGTGGAAGATTTTTATTTTGTTTTACAATTTTCAAAGCCGGTATCTGAAATCTGAAACGAATATGAGCTTGAATAAACGTCTTTGATAATTTCTTTTTATGATGAAATTATCTGTTATCAGGCCAAAATAAAAGAAAATAGGTACTTACCTAACTTATTAATGCATTAACCTACGAGTAAACGTATTGAAACTCAATCACAGGTGAGATTATTACCGTAGTTGACCATTTTTAGGCAGTTTACTTGTAAATGGGGTATTAAAATTGACTTCATGAAGGAGTTAGGGGTGAGGTTAGTGAAAATTTTCCTTCTCAAAACGAAAGAAAAGCTGTGACACCATTTTCCCATTTTGACCTAATTGTTTTATGTATATATATGTATATATTGTGTACGGAAGAATTTGAGTGCTGATATATATTCGTGATTTACGACTCAGAATCGACGCTTTTCCATAAGTCCATACCAGGTCCCGCCATTGCACTAAATACAATGGTTATATTTTCTTTGGAATATGAACCAATAAAAGTAAAAAATAACAAAATAAAACTCACGTACATTCAGTCACTACACACAACGACTTGATTTCATTAGCGTACGCAGACTTCCAAAGTTTTGGGTGCCTGAGAAAAGGCGGAAAATTTTTTTACCTTTCAAAAAATTAATATTTTTGCTCATAAAATTTCTGCCCATTTGGCCTTTCCCCAAATTTTTTGACCTCATAATTTTTTCCCAGGCATAATTTTTTTTTTTCTTTTTTTTTGGTCCTTTTGATATCGTACAACATACATACAATTAATTATATTATTATTACACAGTATAAAATAAAATTTTCGATAATATTTCTTATTACAAAGAAAAAACAAAAAAGTTTCCATGGGTGCGGGTCACCCACAGGAACCCACGTGCGCACGTCTATGCTCGATGTGTAGATTGATAAATTCATCATATGGAAGATGATGTAGTGGTCTAAGAAGAGTTTTCATTCAAAGTTCGAATTGATTTTTCATTATTAAAATCAATATTAAACTTACTCAAAAGTTCTCTTCTATCTTTTAAGATCGCGATCCAATTATCAACCTTACCCTGCATTGTCAGATAATCTGCTGTCGGGCAGAGATTTGAATGGTGGTCTTCTCGTAAGCAGGCCCACCATTTACAATTTTTTAGAGACTTTTTAAAGCACTTCATTCCTTGATGCAATTCTGTGCAGAGGTTACGTAAAATGTTGATTCCATAAAATGTAATTCACTTTTCTAGTGTATTAGAAGCTCTATGCATGCAGAGGAAAGAATGATGTTTTCCCTTGCAAAAAATACACTCCTGGTCTTGCAGGTAAGGAGTATTAATGACTCCCAAAGAAGTGTTCTGAGCTTGCCGCAGAACTGCCTACTTTTATTCCTCTGATATAGAAGAAGAATTACCCTTTTTCATTAGATTTTTCTTCATTTTGCTGTTTCATAAAGGGTTCAAAGGATTAGAATTAGCTTTTCCTTTCTTGTTACTTTTTTTGTCTGTTTTTTCAAATGTGGCAGCAGCAAAAGTAAGTTTGCCTTTAGGCTTACCTCTATTGCACTCACAAAAATTTTTATGAATTTGCAAATTGCTGAAAATAAGTGAGAAACATGTCTCTCATTACTTTTTAGATTATTAATGTAGGATATGGGAAGAAATTTTTTGACTGCTATATTAAACACTTTTTCTTCATCGACAGTTATAAAAATAATTCTATATCTGTTGATTAGAACAGGTAAACCATCCATGTTATCTTGGATGGAGAAAATAATATCCAAAACTATAGGAAAAGCAGCAATTTGATACCAAATTTCTGCCTTTGCTTTAGAAGAATTGTGTAAAAATTGTAAACATTGATTGAAACATACTTTATCTGGAACAAAATGGCTAAATTTTTTGACCAAATCCTTAGGGGTGGCATCCTGCATAATTTTAATTTTGTGAGGAATCCCAATGTCTGGATGTAAATCTACATAGGTACATTTTAAAACTTCGAATCCAACCAGTATAAGTTGGAATTTTACCATCCCATTTATCCAAACAATACTCAGGAGTTTTGATGTTTAATGGGATAATGTTTGTGTTGGTCAATATATCCAATTCCCAGCATTTAGGAATTGGGTCTAAATTCTCAGATAAATAAGAATTTATTGTATTAAATTGGTCACAAATAGTATTAGGGACTAATGCCATTAAAAAATTTTGAATGCCAATTGCATTAGGTATTTAAAAATCTTTGCTGATTAGCATTCACCATTTTTTGAAAGTTGGTAAGATTTGAAACAGTACATAATTTTTTGTATACAGATTCAATTTGTTCTTGGTTATAAGATGGAGTAGATCTTTTTTCAGACCTCTCCAAATTATCAATAGTAAGAGTAAATTTCTTACCTCTATGCAATGATCTGACCATGTAAGTGTTGTAAAAGTCGTGTTAATTGGTATTGAAGAGCTGTTCTGCAGCCTCTTTCATTTCCTGAACATTTTTTGTTTTTTTTTTATTTCCACTTCAGCATTCTGAATGTTAGACAGCTCCACTGCGATTTCAGATGCAATTGTTCGTTTACTGTTTTCAACAGCCCTTTCTTTCTCGAGTCTCCTTTGTCTGGCTTGAATTTGTTGTTCAGCCAGGCAATCGAGCTCTTTATCTGTTAGTTCACAGACTTGTACTTCAGGATCCTACTGCCTTTGTACTACAGGAGTCTGTGGTTCTCATACTGAGTTGACCTGTTGATAATCAGAAGTAAAGGATTAAGACAAAGTAGGCTCATTGATGTCCATATGTTGAGCCACTGAAACCATAGGTGGAGGCATTACAAAATGTTCTTCAGTTTCTCCCTCAAGACAGAGCAACTCACTATAACACTGTGAGATTCCTTCATTTTAGCAAGAGGAGTACTCAGAGGAATGTGTCTAAGTTCCTCAATTTGAAAGAGGATACCTCTAAGTTGTCATCTTGCTTGAATAGAGGACAGATCCTGCAACTCAAGTATTGAGTTGAGTTCCACACAATACTTTCCAGCAGTGTAAACTGTTTAAGAGAACTGTAAGAGTTCCTGTTGATCCCAGGAATTTACACTTCCCATGTGAATTTCATTTTGGTTGGGTGTATATATGAGGGGTTAAATTTCTTCCCTCGATGTACCAGCTGCGCCTTGAATTGTTTTGAGTGCTTCGTCAATACTCAGTTGAACTGAGAAGTGAGGTTGCTGCACTGCTTCCTCGGCTCTACTCAACTTGTCTAACTGCTCCTATGAGTACTCCATCAGGCAACTTTCTTCTCTAGTATCTAGAAATGGAGAGCCTGATGGAGGCAGAGTTGGTAGATTTTTCTCAAGATTTAAGGATTAGTTTGAGATATTTGAATGTCGAGATTTTCCAGATGTTTGCTACATTTTGTAAGATGAATACTGTACTTTAGACAAATCAAAACATATTTTTTGTTTAAAATTACAGTATTGACGCTGTTGTTTTTTTTGTTTTTTTTTTGTTTTTTTTTTTTTTTTGTTTTTTTTTGTAGGACTAGATGTTATGTTATTTTAGATTTATAAAATTTTAAATTTTATTAAAAATTTCCAAAATTTATTAAATAAATTTAAAATGTATGAATTTTTATTAACAATTGTTTGGTGTTATGTCAAAAAATAATTATAGTGTAACCCGTATACACAATGAGGGATTAGTTTCATTTTACGTAAGTGTCATATAAATTTTTATTTTTAGAAAAAATTTTTTCAATCTTGGTCCCAGAACACCAAAAGCAACCTCCTCTCGAAACTTTACAACACATATTTCAAAATGGTGACTGTTTGAATTTGAAATTTTTAGACAATGAAGGTAAGGTATAATTCTATATTGATCAGGACAAGATTCGGCATACTTTGGGTTTATATCTGGATCAAGTTCAAAGATGGGCCAAATCCGCCCTCATTTTTCAAATTACGGATTTTTGACATTTTCATTATAGTACAAAATTCTTTAAACCTATAAAAAATGCAACCCACAATACACATAATTCGAAATTCGGTCTATTTCAAATAAAATCTACCTTTCCAACTGGTATGTCATCCATCTTTTTAGTAAAAAAGGCATCTGTTGTGAAAACTGACTGAACACCATTTATTTTTTATTCGATAGAATTTTCAGTAGCTTAAGCTTCGATGTGGACAAATGGTATAGGTGATGAATTCTTCGCAAAATTATCTTCTTACCAACTTTTTACCCAATTTTTCATCTTTAATACATTTGTTCTCGTAGTCTTCTCTTTTTACTCGTTCAATGTCCTATTTTCTGTCTTCATCTTTTCGTATTGCTTACCTTTTCTAGAATGGAATTCCGAACGATAGAAAATATTTTTGTATCTTCTATCTTCCTTCTTCACCCTAGTCTCTTTAGCAGTCATTTGCTTCGGTTTATAAAAAGGAGGAAAAGGTTAATGAGAATTCTTACAAGCCAAATATTACCGAATTCTGCGGTTAAAGTGTGTTTCCCTGGCACTTACTTTTATTAATATGCACTTACGTTTATGCATTTATGACCATGGGAATTTGGTCTATACAACTGCGTTTACTTCTATAAGGGAATGAAAATCAGGGCACACGCTGCTGATTCTAAGTTTTCTATCTCTCTCATATCTATATCATTTTTGTTTTTTCTTCTTCTTCTCCAAAAATTTTCTCTCAATACATATATGTATAGTCCCTATTTCCTGCACAAGGCGATAATATGATGATTTCCTATGAGTAAATAACCAATAATGGTACTTGTATTTAGTTTTCTATCACTCTCAAATAATCATAAAATCATTTTGCTACTGTGAGTCCTATTATTACCTAGTTTGCACGCAAATAGGGTATTAAAATTTACCTCATAAAAGGGTTAGGGGTAAGGATGATGAAAATTATCCGTTTCATGAGAAAAGAAAACAATTGATAGGTACCATTTTTTCATTTTGACCTAACTTTATATATTTATATATAATTATATATGTATGATCCAAAATTTTGTGTTCACAGTTTTGAAAAAACTACCTTGTGAATATGACTGAAATTTTTATGAGAGATAGTTCTCATAATGAAACAGGTCTGAAAGAAGTTTTTTGTCTATCGGTTAGTTACCTTTTGAGAAAACTGAAAAACAAAAAATTCCTGGAAAAGTTGTTTTTCCAAAATTCTGAGAAAATTACAAAAGAGATCAGGATGAAATTTTCACGATAGACTTTTCTTATATTGGTGCAAGTTTTTTAGAAGTTAGATCCCTATTAATTTAGGAGTTTCCTGGAAAACTGGAAAATAAAAATTGCTGGAAAAAATTTTGTGTACACAGTTTCAAGAAAACTACCGAATAGATAGGGCTGAAATTTTTGCAAAAGATAGCTATTGTATGAGAACAAGTCTGAAAGAAATTTGTGCTCATCAGTTAAGTAGTTCTTGAGAAAACGGATAGCAAAAAGTCTCTGGAAAAGTGGTTTTTAGCGATAAAACATTGATAGATCGATATTTTTCTTAAAAGATATATAGAGGATGAGGACCGGAGATGAAACAAGAAAGAAAGATTTAAGCGAAGTTCCGTCCAAGAAGCGAGTGTATTTCAGAGAAGATACATAATTCAAGCAAAGTATATTTAAGTGTGATAAACGAATGTTAACAGAAATGAACAAATGAGCGGCGGAAGTGGTAAATCAGTATAGCCGCGAATAGATATAAATAAATTATGTATTTTTGTAGTCGTGTGTTCGCAGTAGTGAGAAGGGGGAAGGATTGGTGGTCTCAACAAGATATGGATAACTGTCAATAGTTCATTTTTCATTTTAATTTCTTAACCTGAAACTAGCAATGAAATATCGATATATCCATGGCTATCGAAATAAATATTGAATTACATCAATATAAATATCGAATTATATTTACGTAAATATCACATTATATACATATTGAATTATATAAATATCAAATTATATTGATATAAATATAGAATTATATCGATATTATTCTGCAATTTTTTTAAGTGAGCTCCCTCTCTCTATCTCTATCTACATTTACATCTCATCTACATTGCCATCTCTATCGCTATTTTCATCTCCATCTCTGTCTCTATCTTTATTTTTATCATTATCTCCATTCCCATTTCTGTCTCTTTCTCCATCCACAAACTGGGTTTTCTAGCAAATTATTGCTGCGCTAGAGTTTTTCTATCTTAATTATAGTACAGAGAAAGGCTACTCGCAGCATTTTTCAATTCCTAGTTTTTATTTTCCAAATCTTCCAAATTCCAATCTCCAAGATCATTGGAGGTAGTATAAATACGGGTATTTCTTTATGTTCGACCATAGAATTCCTTTACTGCATATTTTTGCCTACATAAACCATAGTATGGTAGGTACCTATTTTTTCTTTCTTTTTTTTCACATCTTCTGAGTGAAGAGGTGTTGTAGATAGTGTTCTCAACCAATTTTAATTTCATCTAATTTTATTGCAATTAAGGAAAAGTCACAGTCTTGAATTCTTAACCACAACTAAGTTCGTTACTACACCCAAAACACAGGCTTATTGAAGTTGGCCATATTGAAGTTATAATTTAGTATAAAATTTTCCAAAGTTTCCTTTTTATTTTTGGTGTTCACAATTAAAGACACTTTCAAAATTTTATTATGAGAGAAAATTGTGTCTTTCAAAAATCTGAATAAAAATCAGGTAAAAATGAAACCTGTTTTGGATTAAAATCATAAGTTGTATTGTATGTGTTGAACTTTTAAATATTGATTGATTTGGGAAGTGAGATGGGCTAGGGTTAGTGAGTGGATAAAAAGAAGAATTGAGAATGAACATATCGTAAAAATAACAGACTTGGGAAAGATTTATGGTAGATTCATTGAGGGGTTTCTCAAAAGCTTGAGTTCCAAATTCAGCTTATCTGAACTTAAAATAAATCTATGTTTTTATTAATTTTTGTATGTGTGTCTTCATAATATGATTTTCAGCCTCTTATTGGTTTGTGACAAAGTATGTGGTTTATTTGTCTAAGAGTATTTCACTATAAACCTGGGTACTCTGATTCGGATAACACACGTCGTATTCTTTTGAGTATAGTAATAGGTTAGGTATACTGGGAGGATAGGTGAGGTTGCTTAAATGCAAATTTATTAATGAAATAACATTTCAGGATAGAATTAAAAAGAACCAAGTCGAGGTTGTAAACATTAAAAACCAAAGTCAGATAATCGTGTTTATAGTAGTCTGTCCAACGAAATATGATCCCTCAGCCTTAAAACAATTAGCCAAATATTAATTCGTATTCTCGCATATTCCAACTGGCAATAATGCGTAAATAATGTCTGTAAAATTGTGCAGTTGTTGAGGAATGTGTTTCATTTCTGGGATCAACTTTCCTTGTATGGATTAGAGTTTACTTTTTTCGGCATTCAGTACACTGGCCAATGATTACTGAACATTGTGAAGAATAATACATCATTCTATTTATTTCCCTATCTATATTATAAAATTCAATCCCACTTCTTGTATATTTATCCTAGTTTTTTACAGCATTCATAAAATTTTAATTTTGAAAAAAACTTCTTCTCTCACTTCACGATTTCTCAGCTACCTACTATTTAAGCTACAAAGCTGTGGTTTATATTATTGAAAATAGGAGAAAATTTGCTTGAGATCTCTCATAAAATTAATTTTTTTATCGCCATTATAGTTTTTCACAAATCGACCATAAAAAAAACTGCAAATTAATGAGAAATTTTCCGTTTTTTAATTTTTTATTTATTTCAAAAACTAATGATGGCAGAAATAAATTTTCAGCCTATTTTTCAACAAGAAATTCATACTGGGCGCTCTGCGTATTACTATATATAGGAGGTATACCTATATGTATACAAAGTGCTTTCTGTATAAAATTTCGTTGCCATCGGACATTGAAGGTAGGTAACTGACATAAGTAGGTATATGATTTTGGTCATCTAGGATTTGTAACTGGAAAGGGTGGAGAGGGGGCATAGACCTATCTTCCAAAGCTATTAATGATGTAAAATCCGAATCATGTAAACTCACTTTTGAACTTTTAAACATTTAATTAACCTATTTTCATTTCGATTTCAATTTCAAAATACATAGATATGTAAAATTGTTTCGATTCTAAAAAATATGTCCCAAGTATTTCACAATCGACTGGATCCAAGTATTTATTTCGCTGTCGTGTTCATGACCGTAATAAGTTGAATACTGAATGTCTACATTAACCCCATCTATAAATATAAACAAACAAAAATTAAAAAATGTTTATACTATTTTTTTCTTCTTTTTTTTTTTTCCTGTAAGTGGAATATTTCAAAAACAAAATCAAATAGCCAGGTAACTGATGACAATACCTATAGGCTTCAGTTCATAACCATACCATCGGTGGTGTGATCTTCAAGCGTTTACTCCTCGTTTTAATATCCAAAGTATAAAAAAATGAGAAGTCTCCACATTACTCATAATTTTATTTTAATAAAAAAAATTAGATGTTCTATTGTTTAGCTATTTATCAAATATAAGATTATTGGTAGAATTACAAGAATGTAAGAATTTGCAACGAAAGTTTCTTATAGTGAATGATAAATAGGTAATTAGGTATCTAGGTAGGTACCTACTTTCTTCATTTTTATACTCATTAAATGATTTGTTCAACTTCGTCCGAGTATCGAAATGAAGCTAGAACTTTTCATATAAAGTGTTGAAATATAAATTGGTGCATTTTAAAACCTAGCGTATTTGATTCCTCAATAAAAAATCATTGGACGACATTAATTATTTTCAAAATAAAATGATTAAATAGGTAGATATTTGTATACTGTACAAACCAACATACTGCTTTCTGAGAAGGAAGAGTTGTTTCAGACAATGCTGGCAGAACGTGATTACGTTCTGTTGGTTTTCTGTTACCAGGAAACATATTATGTGATTATTTAATGCAAAATGCGCGAAAATATAAGCAAGTATAACCTCGAAGATAATAGAAATTTCTTACTTTAATAATTTCTGTTTAATCAATTTTGATATATTCGCTACGGGAGCTTCCAGAAATAAATACATGAAAACACCAAACAAGTACGAAAACGCAACGTCAGCAGCAACCCACCAAAACTGTAAGGTAAAAACGTAGGCTAAATTTTAATTCAACGCTATACCTACAACCAAACGAAACAATGCACGCACTCGATTTAATAGAATCGATCCTTCGAGTACTGATCTTTGAGACGCGGCGTGAAATAATTGTGTAATAGTATTGACCAGAAATACGGAATAAGTAAGTCGACCGAGTGCAGCGAATACCCTGTTTTCATACAGTTTTTCCAATGTGCCTACAAAAGGGGAAAAAAATAAACGTGTCTCAGTGTCAGTCGTTGAAATATACTACTTTTCGAAATACGATGAAAAATTCATTACTGAAACCACTAGTAAAATAAATGCACAACATTAGTGCACACGGAAGGACAAACATTGTGCGGTATGTGGCAGCATACAATGCATGCTCTATGACGTTGTAACGATGTCCGAATTGGTATTCAACCAAATAGCCAAGGTGCTGATATCCTTCCCCAAAAATAAAGACTACAAGTAATCCGATAACTTTTTGTTTCTGTTGGTGAAAACATATTTCTGTTAACAACAGATTGTGTGAAAATATTTCAGGTTTTACTAGAGAGAAAAATTCACCAACAGTGGAAAATTTGAAGTCTTTTTCTTTCATTCGTTTCGTTATGAGAGCAGTCATGGCGCCGACTAAGTACGGTCCGATTCTTGTGTACGATGTAATGTAAAAATTTATGAAATCTTCACTGGAATTCGGATCTTGAAGAAAACTGAACATAGAAGTAACAAAAAATGATTAAGAATGAGTTATATCTCCTCCTAATTAAAATTTATTTTGGAATGAAAAATTAGCTTCGAATTTCGTTCAACATTCATAATACCAACAGAAGATATTTCAGAAAATTGTCAGAAAAAATTTTGAAAATTGTAAATATAAGAATCAAAAGTTGAGAAAATATGAATATTTGAATGGAAATGATAATTTTCTTTCTATCACATAAGGGTCAGTTTTACAGTATAAGTAAAATACTGAGTTAACTTAAACTTGAGTTTAACTCACTGATTCCTGTGGGTTAACCCATGTATATTCTTCTATTAAAAAATTAACTCAAATTAAATCATATTGTACAAGAGACCCTAAGTGCATCTACACTAAATGTTATTAATGGTGCCTACCAAGCTTTTATTATTTTTGTTTGATTTTGGTTTACTAAAATAGAAGATTTCAAAAAAAACAACAACAAAATAGCTATGTGTAACAAGGTTAGGCTACTTACTGGAAAAATAAAAATAGAATGTCCAAAAATCGTCTCCCAGGCTGAGTGAGTTTTGTAGAATTCATCGAGAGAAGCAAAAAGTTCTTATTGACATGGGCTTTGAAATTAGTTGTTTGAGAGATACAAGGCTCTCAAATTTTCAAAATTTTCATTATTAAATCATATCAGGAGGTTCAAAAAATTCTTCAAATTTGATTTTCGATGAGTGCATCTTACTGTACTCGTCGAGTACATTAAAAAACGTTTTTTTGACCAGGTCCTAATTTCCAATACTCACAAAATTAAATTTTTTTGAAATCGAAAGAAATTTTTCTAAATTTTAGCATGTCTAATGTTCATTTTTTTTTTAAATTCTGAAAAAAAAAAATGCTCCCCTGCCTGGATTCGAACTACAACCTTTGTACGATATGTACTACCATCTTTTGTAAATTTTGCCTTCGAATGAATGAGTATGTAACTTATTTGACACACGCATGTGAAAGTCCATACTTTGAAACAATAATGTTAAAAAGATACTGCTAAAGACCATGTTAATAGGAACTTGTTGCTTCTCTCGATGAGTTTCACAACGCCTATTTGGTTTAGGAGACGATTTTTAGACACCTTTTATAAATTAAATAGCGTAATTAGTCTGTAATATTTAGCTCCCTCGATGACCTCGGTAAAATTTTCCCATTAATATCGTCAGAACTAGAATTTAGTCTTTCCTAGAATTGACTAGTCTAAACTACATCGAAAAAATGCTCTTGATCTGTTTTAGTTCTGACTGGTTAAAACAAGAAGAACATATACAAAAATAGTTACAGACTATTTTTACACATACGCCCATTCGCACAAATGTGTGTGTGTGTGTGTGTGTGTGTGTGTGTGTGTGCGCGCGCGCGCGTGCGTGCGTGTGTGTGTGTGTCAAAACTGATTTGAACTTATTTTAAGTTTTGACATTTGTAAGTTGGTTAAAACTAAACCGGCCAATAGCATTTTCCGAATCTAGTTTATACTAGTCGGTACCAGAAAATACCAAAGTCTAGTTCTGAAGTATCTAACGTAGGTACTATATACTTTTTATACCTACGCTTTTATTGCAGTTACTAATGCAACGAAATGGTTTGACTTTTATCAATTATACACTTATCAACATGCTGAATTTTTCAACACGTAAGTTTCGTTCCGTTTTGAACCCATCTCTACAGCATCATGGTACCAATGTGATTCATCATGTGAAGTATCTAGTTTCCTAATCCCATCAGAAATGAGAATTTTTTGTTTTTTTTATTGTTTTTGTTATTTTTTTTTTAATTCTTATAAAAAAGCGTATTTTTCAAAAACTCGTTTTTAACCTAAACTTTTTAATAGGATAGAGAACCTCTTCAGTTTCTTGCAGAGTCCGTAACTCCATATGGTGATGTGAAACTTTTAAATTATCGACGATTCAGTAATTTCGACAATTTTTACGACAATCAAATTAAAATTCTCGCCTTCAGTAACACTATAGGTTTATATAATGAAAAAAATTCGGGAATTTTTTCAAGTCATAATAAATTAACTTATGAGAGAATTTGAAGACTAAATGTACTGTAGGCATATACTAAATATCGTTTGCAAATAGGTATATTAAATACGAGTCCTCACCTTACGTAAATTGGTAAAACTGCATGAAATTTATGCACATAGGCAACAATAAAAGTAATTACAGTTCCAACAAAAAATGTTGCAATGACGGAAATCCATCCCCATGTGCGACTTTTCGATGTTATGTACAGTAAACAAAATCCAGTTACTGCGAGTTGTATATCCGCCGACATGTACCAGCTCACTACAAGACACTGCAATTTGTTTAAAACATCTAATTTAATACCTATATCACGATTTTAAATCTGAAGTACTTAGACGTCACTCAAAGACACAGTATTACGCATTGTACAAGATTTGACCTAACGGAAAGCAAAAACATTAAATTAATTAATTTCTTGATCAATACAACGAAAACAATTCAGATACTCGTCAGCTAAGTTAAAACAAAGTTCCGAATTTAATAAATTAAAAATGAAACTAAATGTAAGCTTTCCCTAAGGAAAGATGACGGCTTCGTACAATTGCACAGAAGACAAATGTAAGTGAAATTGGTTCTTTTAGTATTCTCCATCTCAGTAGGCTAGCTAAATTTTTACGAATTCATTTGAAAATACTTTTTGATAACTTTTCTCGGGTGAAGTCTATACAAAAATATAAAAATTCTCGCATTATATGTTGTTCACTTCTTTTTAATAAAATCATAAACTTCTATATCAGGAATCGTGAAAAAGCATCATTTTCTATTCGTAAAATGTTTTTTATTTATTTATTTTTTTTTTTTGAAGAAAAAATTAAGAAATATTTTTTTAGGTTATTACACTTTTTTCTTCTTGAAGGTTGCTCTTTTAAATGAAATTCTAAAATCTCTATTGCTCGATTTGTGTAAGGAATGTAAGTTCAAAAAAAGGTTCACTTGGACAAAAGTAAAAATATAATTTGAAGAACGCAAACAAGTCTTCTACTCACTTGATTTTCTGTTTGTACGATATTATTTATGGCTAACACGGTAGTCCACCAACTAGCTTTACAGTGGTTAATTTCATGGGCCACTTTAGCATCCCACAATGGTCCATCGCTGATATAAGGAAAAATGTAAATTAAAAAAATCAATATTGCTCCAAATGCAGGGATCAATCTGTAATTGCGATAAAGAATATTAATATAAATTTTTAGTTTCTGTTTTTAAAGTTAAACCGTGGCTTTAATTTTATCAAAGTAAGAATCTACCTCATCCATCTGTGAACGATAGCAACAAGAATGTATCGAAAACCGTATTTCGACATTGATGTGAATTCTAAATGAAACGTTAAAAACCCTGTCAGCATGAAGAATACGTCTACGAATGTGAGGTGTGTTAGTTCCACATAATTAATCAATTTTTTGAAATTCTGTAAATTAGATTGAAGAGTACTGTATTGTTTTTAATGCTAAATATAATGTAACATTATTAAATCAAAATCAAGTGGAAATATATGTGCAAAAATTTAGGTAGTTTTTTGCTGAAAAAATATTCTATGGAATTTTTGAGGTCCAACATTGAAATAAATAGCTAAGTATATCATTCGAATAAGCAAGCTAGAAAAACACATCATGTTACGATTTTCCATTAGATAAATGTGTCTTTCAAAGATGGGAACCTGATAAAAAAATGTGGCAGAAAACATAAAACAGAAAAATTGTGACAGAAAAAATATGACAAAAAAAATGTAACAGCCAAAATTATGACATCAGCCCCTTTAGAAATAGATGACGGAAAAAGTTTTTCAAAAAGGATACCTCATAAAAAAAATGTATCAGAAAAAATGTTACACAATACATATAATAAGTACCCAAAATTATGATATTATCAGCCAATAGTTCGTTTCCTATTCACTTTAAAAACGACACGATGTCATTAAGCTAGTTACACATAACAGCACAGTTGAGTGTAATCAATACACCATTGAAACTGAAAATTTATCTTTCTTGGCCACATATATTGTGAATTATTGTTTTTGATGGGTAAACGTCTTAGCGCTTGGTGTTTATGGTAGAGGCTAAATGAGAATTACAATAGTCAGATTTGTGTAACTGTAACTCTTACAATCGCAACTTTCATTTGTGTGTGTGTTATATGATGTGTAGGTGTGTAATTATGCGCATGCACAACACATTGCGCATGCACACAACCACACTATTTTATGTTTACATAGCAATCCTTAACATAAGTATGCCCCCGTGGAACTCACGCCCTCGTTTTTCCTTTCCCCTTTACCTAAAACCTATGTGTGATGTCATATTGTTCTTAAAGTGAATAGGATATATAAAAAATATACTTTCAGTATATAATTGAATGGATTATTGAAAATACGCAATTAGTGTTTTCCAGTGTTCTTCATGCATGTAGGTACCTACCTATATTAAATATGACTTTTTCTCAAGATTCTTGTGTTCTGTCATATTTAACTCACTTACAGCTGGTCTTTACTCACGCATGCGATTTGATCTACCAAGTATACCAAAAGAGCAAATTACAAAAAGTGTTTGATTTTAGCAGACACGAGATGCTTACAATTTCAATTCTACATTCACAAATTTGATAAAACAAGGCTGATGAATCCCTCTTATATAAACAAAAAAAGGTTGATTTAAGACACAATTATTCTGTTTTTCAAATTTTACGTCTATGAAATATGTAAAAAAGTGTTTACCGCTCCCATAAAAATTCATGAATATTATAAAATGTGGTTCAAGTCTCTCAAAAGAAGAAATCCTAAAACCAGTCTTGTACTAAACCTTATACTAAACTGTACCAGTGTATTTAGTTCTAAATATTTGCCTGCAAAAATACAACACAAATCGTGCGTAAATTTTTGCAAAAGATAGTCCTTAAATATGTGGAAGCAGGTCTAATAGAAGTTTGTTGCTTATTGGTCAGTAGTTTCAAAGAAAACTGGAAAACAAGAAATGTCTCGAAAAGTAGTTTTTCCAGAATTAGTTTCCCAGAATTATGAAAACATTACAAAAGGGATAGAGATAAGTTTTCACAAAAGATAATCCTCAATTACAGAAGCAAGTCTTGTATGAGTTTGGTGCCATTTGATTCTATAGTTTTTGGAAAAATGTAAAATGAAAAATTTCTAAAGAAACCTGCGTTGCTTGAAGTATCTCTTGTCTTCTTTCTGGCGCAGTGAGCTACAAGCGTCTTTTATGAATTAAATTTGGCAGGTAATTTTGTATTTGAAACACTTCTTTTTAATGTATTTGAGAAGACCAGGAAATAGAGATCATTCTGGAATTGGTTAAAATTAGAGCCGAGATTTATTAATTTACTCCAAGTTGATTATAGTTTGGAATAAATTATTAAAAAAAAAACTTTTATTTATTCTACATTCAGTTTTTTATGACATTAAGATTTTAATTGATGGATGAGATAGCAAACATTGTGTTTTAGAAAAGTACGTACGACACAGTGCTAGTTTTTTTTTTCTTGCAACACCTGTTCATAAACTTAAGGGATGCAGAGGTACAATTGTACCAGATGGCAGATTTTTGAAGAGAGGCACAAAAAAGTAAGAGAAAAAATTTTTTTGACTTTTTTTATTAGGTGAGGTCATATAAAATTCAATTAAACCTATAAATTATTAATCTGGTAAAACCCCCCGATAAACATCCATGCATAAAAAAATTTTGGGAGAAGATGTGGGTGATAACAATTCAAAAACGAGGGGGGCAAAAATTTTGCTGTACCCGGGTGCTGATGTTGTAAATTTGGCCCTGCTTGTGTGATTTGCAGTACAAGCTGAAGGAGAGTGATGCAAAAATCACACTCGGATCAAAATCACCTACTTTATACGCTTGTATCACAAATAACTATTTTTTTTATTTAAAAATCTACTCCAGCTTCTTCATTATTGGAGTTGTCCTAATTTTTCGCATAAACTCTTGTATTGTGAATAATGAATCCGACAATGTCCCTCCCTCGTGGTTAGATTTCCCAGTTTCAGAAATTATAATTCCAAATTTTTTAAACTTTGCTGCTCTTCTATCTTCTCTGATTTCAAAAATAGGCTATCAGTTGTTTTCTTAATTGTAGGTACTTAGTTGTATTCATAATTCAAGTTTGAAGGACCACTCATGGAACACCTTGCATAAAATCAGAAAATATACTTTTTGTGTAGGCTGTCTACGTAATTATCCTCTCTATTCTCTGAATTCTTGAAAATTCCAATGGAAAAGAAATTCATTCATACAAATAAAATAGTATCCACTCACCAATTCAGTTCTTTCTGGATTGAAATTAGGATACCCAAGAGAGTACAAACGTCGATGTCCATAGATTATTATTACTATAGAAATGAGTTTTAAGGCATGTACAAATCCAAAATCGTTCTTCGAATAATGAAACAACTGGTTACAATTTCGAAACAACGAAAACGATGTTATCAGTTCCACCAGTTCTTTACTTTCCCCATCTGTGAACAAATTTTGGAAAATATTATTTTACTATGGAAAAAAATTAGTTTGTTTTAAGTTTAGAGAAATAAATTGGACCTCAAGTATCTATCCTACTTACCTTTTCTCGGTTTTTTCATTATGTCATACACCGTGGACAAGCTCACCAATAAAATCACGACCAAAAAAAACAATCTGTAATATCATAAATCGGTTTTCTTTTAGTTCGAACAAGAAAATAAATTGATAGTTCAGAATTCAAATAAGAATAGATTGTCGTGAAAAAGTTCATTAATATGACAATCGATTTAAGAGTAGGTAGTTACTTCATATAAAATTAATAATTACATAGCGTAATAAAATTCTCGCGAAAATTTCATCTCGTCTTTCACGTGACAAGATGAGCGATTAACGTTTATCTGAAAATCCAAATCTTGGTCTAGAAAAAGAGGTTGAATAACATTTCTCAGAGATTTTTCCAAATCGGTATGATCACATGTTGATGGTATACAAAGAGCCCACTGTATGGTTTTGCGTTTCGCTCGAACTGGATTTTTTTCAAACTATTAAACAAATAAAACAACATTAAATAATTATACATTACCATTCGAAAAGCAATGGGTTATAAGTCATTTTAATGTTTTTCATTATGAATTGAAATGAAAAAAAAAAATAAAAAAGAAAATAAGGCGTGAGTTCTGGTTGGGGCACACTCATGAGGGACTGATGTGTAAACATAAAATAATGTGGTTGTGTGCATGCGCAACACATTGTGTGCGCACACAACTACACACCTACGTATCATATAACACACACAAATGAGAGTTACGATTGTAAGAGTTACTGCAGTTACGCAAATCTATTGATCGTAATTCTCATTTAGCACCTACCATAGACACTGAGCACTAAGATGATTACACATTAAAAGAAGAATCATTCCAATTATGACCATTGATCAGCCATTGTTGAAATCTTAAATAGAAAATAACATCCTTCTAAATTCAATAGTAGTAATTAGATCTATGCCCTAAGAAAATTTTTAAACTCTCATTTTTGTCTCCTTTTTTGGCTTCTCTTTTTGTCAAAAACTATTTCTTTTCAAACACCACGAAACACTGTTTTTAAATTCAGCCAAATTTCACTTTCTTCTGGTAAACATTATCGAACAAAGTAGATGAAACTTCTATACATATCAATTTTTTTCTTGCACAGTCTCAAATTTTACTCTGTCTGTCTGAAACTAAATTTAGCCGACTTGGGGCACTATGTAGGTTGGATATGCCACATCAAAAGATTATTTATAAATAATTTTTTTATTAGGCGAATTAAAAGCGACATATAAGGCAAAGTGTCATTACTTGACCAGCTTTTGTTGATGCCTTATAACTGCTCATTCAGTGAATTTAGGGCAAATGTAATAACAGTATAATAAAATATCATCTTTGAACTATAATAAATGACCTTAAGATTTTTTTTAAATTGCTATTTTTCGTAGGTACGAACCTCTTGAACACAAGTCCAAAAAACCAAAATTCGATATCTGAGGCCGAATATCAGCCACTATTCAATTTTAATTTTCTCGTGCAAATATAAAATATGTGAAGTAAAAGAATGCAAACATCCTCACTAACTCAATAAGAGCGTATGTTATACGCAGTTGAAATTTATTTTAAAAGATTTGGCACATACTTGAAATGACCAACATTTAGCACAAAACATAAGATTTTTTTTTTTTCATTTCAAAACACAAAATCAGCTCGACAAGTAAGTATGGCAACAAAGCAAACGTTTTTCTCAGGTTTTATAAGTTGGAATTGATTAAGAAAATGTAACATGTTGTAAGTAATTTTTTTTAATTAAAAAAAAACTGCTTCATGGTATTTGCAGTTGGTTGTGTACTTACTTATCATGAAAAATGGGATGTGTTATTGTAAGTACCATGAAACATCACAGAAATGATAAAAATTATATTACTAAACTTAAATTGTAACATCTGTTTTGTTCAAGAACAATCAAAATTATATTATAGAAGGTATATAATAATCCCTTCTGCATTCTGCATTCCCAAGAAAACACTGTATGTTTTTGCTGCATTATGCAGCGTCATGCCACTAAATTTGACTGCAGCAACAACTTAATCTATCCGACAAACATCTTCAATTTCTGAATAAGGCTGAAATTATCAAAAAAATATTTTAAAATATGATGTCAAAAGTTGGCCAAAAATAATAATGTGCCAAAAGTTTGCCACTTGAAAAATTTAAAAAAATCATATCAATGAAATTTTCATCAAAATATGTTCTGAACGATTAGAAAAGGTCCCTGTAATTATCAGAATCTACAGATTCAAAATAGTTTTAAAATTATTGAATGTTTTGACTCAAAATTTTGTTCACTTTCAAACTTTCCATAAGTGATGAAAAATCAGTCAAAAATTTTTTTACATGTCAAAAATCGTTTCTTTATTGTATTAATTACCATATACTTACCTAAAAACATTGTCAAAATAACGTAAATAAGACTTACCATGTTTGATTTTTCAAAATTGCGATTTCAGAGGTAATGAAATTTTCATCACTTTTCAACTGCTAAATTTCAACCACTTGTAAATAGTATCAAAAAGCACTTTATTATAGACCAAGCACATTGGGTAGAACATAAAATGTTACTTCACGTATCTGCATAGTTGGCAGCACTTACCGACTACTGTATGTGACATCAGAGAGCAATGAAAAAGTGGCCAACATTTGGCACCACGGCAGTAGCGGCCCGAGCTAATTGTGCACCAGTGGCTCCACAATATTTTTGCGCCACTCATGCATTGAGACCCCCCCTTAAAATTTTTTTGAACCATCTCAGAAAAAATGTATAATATAATGAATTCAAACTTTTTAATCCGGAAGTATCGGGTTCGAACCCCATCAGCACTTGAATTTTTTTTAATGTAAAAGCGTATTTAAAAAAATTCATTTTTAACGTTAATTATTTGCGCTGTTTTGGCGCCCCTTTTTCGAATGAGAGTGGCTCTAGCCACAGAAACACGCTATCCGGCCGACTCTGCACTATGGTCAAGTTATGGCACTTTGCTTTATTCTTTGTTTTAGACTTTCCATCGCCTAGTACCGATTGACGTCGATATTCTCACCTTTATATTTTCAATCTTTCTCTTTTCTTCGAATTTTTGATCAGCTCTTCTACTTTTGTAGCCATAAATAAAATTCACCTTTCCCAAAAAAGTTTTTTTTAATCATATTCTATCATTTTTAAACCAATTTGATTTTAAATACTTCGGAAAAATTCTCTCTTTCTATAGATTGACAGCTAAAGTACATTTTTGGTATCCCCTAATTACAAAAATGTATTTGTCAATCACTGCTTTATTTCTTCACTTGAGGTGCCTATCAAGTTTTTTCAATTGATATAAAATACCATTGCTGTTGACTATTTTTCTATATCAACAAATTTACCACCTTCCCCCCCCCCGTGATTCGGCGGCTTCTTAATTTTCAAAAAATAACAAATCTAAAACTGAAGTTTAGTCCTATTTGAAAAAGCAATGGCAAACGTCAATGATCAATTGTTGATTTCTGAAAATAGGATTTGTACATTGATAAAATATTTATTTAGATAGGTCCAACTTGAAATTAATTTTTATTTTTTGAAGAATCTGAGATACCTAAAAAAATTCTCTGTCCATCGAATTTTTGATTGACATATTTTTTCATTAAATTTCTCCTTTTCCTTGGAATTCGAATTACGAAGAGTCTATTAAAGGGTACTATACTAAAATATTAAGAAATGTGCATCATTCGTAATCAAGAACAAGATAGGTACCTACCTAATCCATATAACACACCAAAATACGTAATATCTGGTTCTCTCGTTTTGCATTTACCAATTCTCACGGAGGAATTATTGCCATAGTCATGTTTACTCACCATTCCAAGAATTTCCCAAACTGTTAACTCATCACTTGGCCACTCGACGGCCTCCCCAACTGAACTGTTCGATATGACTTTACTGAAATTGTAAGTACCCTCGACTAAGCAATATTTCCCCAGCATATAGGGTAAACTGACGAGTAAACATTCATCCCAATTTCCTAAATGAGTAGTAGTACCGGAGAGTAAACCGTCAGATGGCCATTTTGATGATTCAAGCACTGTAAAAAGATACAAACAATCGTATGAATAGACTAAAACAAATATATACCGACGATTTTTAAAAGTTATGTAAACCATTTGATGATTGTATACTAAGCCAATAGGTGACTATACATCTTTACCAGGTACCAGTCGAATTAGTTCAAACATTTGGCTAATTGGACGAAGATTAAAAATGTAAAAGAAAACAAAAACAGCAATTTCGCATAAATGCAACGATCGCAGTTTTGCCGGATACTGTAGAGTTCATTTAAACAAAGAAATCGAGGAACTCTGTGTAAGTTCCTTTTGCAACAGACACCATGACACAGTTACACCACCACCACGCAAAGAATACAAAAAAGAACCCAACCCAGCAGATGCGTAATTTCCGTTTCCATCGAATACTGGAAGTACCATATTTTTCAGCATATTTAAGGCGTAGGAGTGTCCTCATACAGGAAACATTATTCTGTGTATTTACGGCGCAGGTGGGACAATGTCGGCGTCTCTATTGTCCTGAATTTCAGCAAAAACAGACTATAGATTTCACAATTTGTTAGATTTGTACCTACATTGATTTGCATATACTTACAGATAAATACTGTATACCTATGTAAAATCTTACATTATAATTTTGATTTTAATTTTCAAAATTCGTTCATTCGGTGCCTCCAAAACACCTCATTCAGTATTTTTCAAACCACATTGTGTCTGTCATTTTCCTAATCGCTTCTTTCCACTTTACAATAGATTCATGTTCACAATTGCTCATATTTTGATGATTTCTACTTTGTTTTATCATGCACACTTTTCCTTTGTAACAATCTGTATTTATCGGAGGATGTCATCTTTATATTTGAACTTGACCTGTATTCGTTATCTCGTTCGTTTCCACTTTCAGCAAGAATCTCATTTCCTCACTCGTTCTATATTCAAACACTTGTAATTTTCGTACTGGGAAATAACTTTAATTTCCAATTTCACTTCGTATTTTGAATATAATCTCAGTTATTGTTTCTCGAGTCTAATTATTTCAATCTATCGTGCAAATTGGTCCAGTAATTTTCAAAAATTACTTATAAATTGAAAATTGTTGATACTTAGAAACTTTTTGCGCGAAATTTATTTTATTTTTGAATTTTATTTTTTGAGATTTTTAATTTTTGAATTTTTGATTTTACAATGGCATCTGCTGTAAAATGCCAATTTTATCTCATTGCTGGTGGTGATGGCAAAACAACTGCTATTTTGGTTTCCCAAATTCGATTTTCTGACTCGGAGCAATGGTTTGTCTTTCCGGAGGAGTTTCACTCGGTATCGTGCCATAAGACTCTGACGGAGTTGCCTGCCATGAAGGCCGCTGTCAAGGGTATGAAAATTTGTGGGTCCTTGAGAAATGTCAATGTCACTTTGTCTGCGGAGTTAGCACCTACCTATGTCCATGGTGATGGAAATTTTATTTTTGGTGATCATCTTTTGGGTGAATATTTGCAGCCATCTCAAAATTTGTCAACCAGTGTCTCGCAGAGTGCGGATTTTTCTGAGTTGTCGTCATATTTGTCAAAATTGGCTGAGAAAGAGGGGTCCGTTAAATCTATTTTGAATCATTTCATCATTGAAAAATTCAACACCAAGAACAGAAATGTGGCAGCCTGGTGCAGTTCATTTGAAAAAGAAAGTGATTGTCTCAAATTGTCTGGCTCGAAGAAAATTGAGGTTTTCAAATCCTGTCTCGATTCAAATTTGAGTGATTGGTTCTCAATTGTCCAGAGTAAAATTGGTTTGAATGCAGATTGGAAACTGTGGAAGGAGAGTTTGGTCTATACCTTTGGTGATTTATTGTGGAAACCTATTCGGTATGCATACTCATTTAAATATTTATCTGGTTCATATTTGGATTACTCAATTAGGAAAGAGAGAATGTTATTAGAGCTGGATAGGAAACTCTCTGACACATTTATTTTAGATCTTATTATTATTGGTTTACCACTTCGTATACAGAACTCATTAAATAGGAATCAAGTTACTTCTATTACTCTTTTACAAAATAAATTTAAAAAATTTGAAGCAGATGATAAAATTTTTGAAAATTTTCTTAAAGTAAATAATTTTTTTAGAGATGCAAAAAATAATTTTAATAATGGTAAAAGCTCTGCTTCAAAGAATTTTGATGATAGAAATAAATCTAGAATTTTTAGTAACATAAATCAAAGATCATCGAATTTTGTTGAAAGAAAGGCTTGCTCAGTTTGTGCTAAAAGGGGTTTTCCTGATAGATTTCATTCTGAGTCAAGTTGTTGGTATAAAGAAAAAGTAAATTTAGTTAAAAAAGAAGTTTATTAATGTAGAATTTAATTTGTCCTCTGTCTCTTCTGTTGAGGATTTAAAAAACTAGTTTTCAGACCACTGATCAGAGTGAATTTATTTTTAAATGATTCGAGATTTTGTAGAGGGATTTATGATCCTGGTTCTAATATTTCATTGTTAAATATTAAAATTGCAAAGTTTTTACGTCTTAAAATAATAAAATTCACACAGGATGCATCTTTTAGAATGGTTAGTGGCCTAGGAAAGGTTTGTGGTGTTGCTAAAATAAAGGTAAAAATTTTCGACATCACTAAAGAAGTATTAGTTTTTATTTTAGATGATGATAATTTTATGTACGAGATTTTAATTGGTCTCGATTTAATTTCTGAGTTCAAATTGTGTCAGAATGAGAATTTAGAAGTTTTCCAGAAAAATGGTATTCAGAAAGATAAATTTAAGTTTTATTCTGCTGAAAAAGTAGTTAATTTTTTAGAAATGAGTGCAGATTTGAGTCACTTAGATTTTTATAAAAAAAAGAAGATCGAGAAAGTAATCAGCGATTTCAATATGGCTTTTGCAAAACATAAGTTTGATACTGGTAATGTAATAGATCATGAAGCTGCTGTTAAGCTTACTGAGCATAAGTATATTTATAGAAAGCCATACAAGTGTAACATTATTGATCAACAAGAAATAGAGTCTCAGATTAATAAGCTTTTTGAAGTTGGACTTATTGAGGAATCAACCTCACCTTTTGCTGCACCTGTTACACTTGCAAAAAAGAAATACGCTGATGGATCAGTTAAGAAAGATAGACTTTGCATAGATTATTCTGCACTTAATAAGATTGTAGTTCCTGAAAACCAACCGTTTCCACTCATAGAAGATTTGATAGTGAAGGCCAGAGATTGCCAATGGTTTAGTGTCTTAGATATTAATAGTGCTATCTGGTCTGTTACTTTGAGAGAGAAAGATCGTTAAAAAACAGCTTTTGTCACTCAGACTGGTCATTATAATTGGAAACGTCTACCTTTTGGCTTAAAAACACCACCTGCAATTTTTCAGAGAATTTTAAGAAATTGTTTAAAAAGAAATGGCCTAGATGATTTTTGCGTAAATTATATAGACGATATCTTAGTCTTTTCCAAAACCTTCAATGAACATTTGGAACATTTAGGACAACTTTTAGACGCTGTTCATAAAGAAGGATTTGCAATTTTGCTAAAAAATAAAGTAAAGTATTTAGGCCATATAATTGAAAATAATAATGTTTGTCCGATTCATGATAACGTAAAACCATTAAGGGATTTTCCCACACCAAAAAATCAGAAAAATGTCAGACAATTTTTAGGCAAAATAAATTTTTATCATTCCTATCTTCAAAATGCAGCAACTATTTTGGCACCTTTGCATAACTTATTAAAAAAAATGTACCTTTTATATGGAATGATGATTGTGAAAAAAGTTTCTGGTATATTATAGATACTTTATGTTTGGAACCATGTCTGGCAATTTACAATCCAAAAAGAGAGACTATTGTCCAAACTGATGCCAGTTTGGAGGGCATAGGCGTGATCTTAAAACAGAAGCAAGATAATGGAGAATTCAAGCCAGTTTCTTTTTTCTCAAAAAAATTAAACGAGCCTCAAAAAAGGAAGAAAGCCATATTTTTGGAATGTCTGGCAATAAAAGAAGCTTTAACATATTGGACTCATCGTCTTAGGGGTATTAAATTTGTTGTGTACTCTGATCATAAACCATTAGAAAATTTAAAAGTAAACTTAAGTTAGATGATGAGCTCCGAGAACTTATGTTAAACTTATCACAATTTGATTTTACTGTAAAGTATATACCTGCACCTAGTAATGCAGAGGCTGACTGCTTATCTAGGAACCCAGTTTTTGAACATGATGAAGAATCCTTGGATCTAAAAGTCGTTAATTTAGTTGAACTTGAAAAAATTTTATTAGATCAAAAAGAATTAATTATAAATTTTTCAGAAAAATTTCAAGTTGTTACAAAAGATAATATTTTATTCAAAAAATTTAGAGACACCGAGAGGATTATAATTTCGGATAATTTAGCAAAAGACATAATTAAAAAAGTTCATTTTAAATTAGGACATATTGGTCCTAAACAGATGGAACTTCATATTTTTCCTTTTTTCTATAAAGTAAATTTTAAAAAATTAATCAGAGATTTTGGCAGAAATTGTTTCCGTCTGTATAAAAAATAAAAGTAGAATTCCTTTCCATTTTGGTTCACTCTCTCAATTAGGACAAGCTCAGAGACCTTTTGAGATCATGTCACTAGACACTATTGGTGGATTTTCTGGGAATAATTCAACAAAAAAATATATTCATTTGCTAGTAGATCATTTTACAAGATTTGCCTTTTGCGTAATGTCAAAAAATCAAAAAGCAAATGACTTCATTAATTTATTAAATTTGGTTTTAAAAGATGGACATAAGATAGATTGTTTATTAGCTGATCAATACACAGAAATTAATTCTGTTGATTTTAAAGAATTTAAAAAAAAAATTATATTAAATTAGTTCTCACTTCAGTTGACTGTCCATCGTCAAATAGAATGAATGAGAGATTAAATCAAACTCTTGTAAATCGTTTCCGTTGTAAAAAAAAATGAAAAAGAAAGTAACAAAAAGAGACCTTGGTCCACTCTTTTACATGAGTGTGTTACAGAATATAATAATACGTTCATACAGTTACAAAATTTAGTCCAAATTATCTTTTAAATAATGTAAAATTCTGTTTAATACCAGGCATTTCAGATAAAGTAAAAACTGATTTAGTAAAACATAAAGAACTAGCTTTTCAAAATTCACAAAAAGCCCATCGGGCAAACAAAAAAATATATGATAAAAATAAAAAGCCTGGTTGTTTTGAAATTAATGATCTCGCTTATGTTCAGCATGGAAATTCTTTGAATAAAAATAAATTAGATGAATTAAGAAATGGACCATATAAAATTTTAGAGAAAATATCAAATTCTGTCTATCAAGTGGATTCAGGTTTTCAGAAGAAAGAGTCTAACATATACCATATTTCCAAGATTTACCCATTCAACTCCCCTTTTGAGTAAGAAAATTTGAACCAGAGATAATATTTTTTATGATTGTGCATTAACCTAAACTTTTATTTCAGTTACATAATTTAGATTTCATTTACTACAAATTAATTCTGTTTGTTTACTCGGGTTGGGGGGATGTAAAATCTTACATTATAATTTTGATTTTAATTTTCAAAATTCGTTCATTCGTTGCCTCCAAAACACCTCATTCACGTATTTTTCAAACCACATTGTGTCTGTCATTTTCCTAATCGCTTCTTTCCACTTTACAATAGATTCATGTTCACAATTGCTCATATTTTGATGATTTCTACTTTGTTTTATCATGCACACTTTTCCTTTGTAACAATCTGTATTTATCGGAGGATGTCATCTTTATATTTGAACTTGACCTGTATTCGTTATCTCGTTTGTTTTCACTTTCAGCAAGAATCTCATTTCCTCACTCGTTCTATATTCGTCATACTGTAAACAACGCATCATAAACACTTGTAATTTTCGTACTGGGAAATAACTTTAATTTCCAATTTCACTTCGTATTTTGAATATAATCTCAGTTATTGTTTCTCGAGTCTAATTATTTCAATCTATCGTGCAAATTGGTCCAGTAATTCTCAAAAATTACTTATACGTATTTTAATTTCTCTGGATAAAATGTGCCAGTTGAAAATTTCAATACCATCCACCAATAAAATTTATTTTCAATTATAAAAAACAAAACATTTTTTAATGATCAGATAAGAAAAAGTGAAGACTTTTCTCCCATTAAAATAATTATGTTGCGGTGGTACAAGCAGTTTTTTTTTGAGGGGGAGAAGCACCAGGTTTCCTAAAGTTCAGAATCTTTTATATTCACCATGATATTCAGTGTTATCCATTTTTTCAAGAAACACTAAAGCTGCTAGAAGGAGTACCTACCTACCGCTTGTACCCTTGGTTTTCCAATGAAGAAAAAATTAGAATCCTTGACTCCCACAACCGCCCTATTCAACCTATCCTCTACTCGCCCCTGCTATGTTCTCTCACTCAAATGTCTCCTTCCCTTTCTATTGACACGTGTCACCCTCTTTGATCCGTAGCCTGCAAATCTGCCTTCTCCACAGGATTGCCATAGAATTCATCCAAAAATATTTCACCAGCCTTCTCATAGAGAAAGATCTCCATTATATTTTTTGTGCATGTCCAGCCTTCTCTTTTCAATCAAAATAATATTTTGTACTCATCTTATAAGGCTAGTCATTAAAATTACAATAGGTTGGTCAACTTCAATAACCAATGTCAACAAAAATACAACCCCGACAAATGACATCGACGGTTCCATTGCCTCTGTCTAAAGTTATTCTCTATTAATTATTCGTTATTGGTTCCAACAATTTAAATTATACTCTTTTCGCAGTAAGAAGTGCGTGATATCATAAACCAAATCCACACTTATCTGCTTGAAACACAATGTTTATTTACTTTACAAAATAAGGTCGATTGATGCAAATCATTGTATAACAGTGTGCATCTATACCTTTTCCTCTCTCGACTCTCCCCAACCAACTTCCATGCCCAAAGATAATATGCACTTTTCAACGTGAACTGAGTGGACTACATTCAGAAAAATTTCCATTCTACCAAGATACTAACGTGTCTAACAACGTTGCTTTATAATTGGCCAATTCCAGTTCATGGAACCATCATGTTCAGTACCATATTTACCATTAGGCAAATGAAGGCAATTGCCCATAGCAACAAATTTTAGGAGCAGAAAATTTTTCAAAAAAAAAAAAAAAAAAAGGAAAAAATGGAAAAAGCTCTAACCTAACAAGCATTCCACTAGAAAATGTGTAGTTTCATAAACCTGTCAATTGAAACCAAAACTGATACATAATAAGTTAGTCGGTTATAGATCATAAATGTGGTATGATTATGCTAAATTTCCTTACTTTGATTGAAAATTTGTTTTAGAACATAAAATCAGAGTCAAGTTGGATGATATATCAGAAGTATTATATCCTAATAGTCAAATTGATTCATCAGAAGATAAAAATTTATTTAAAATATTGCCAATTTTTTAGATAAAAATTAATTTTTTAATAAAAATGAATTTTTCGATTTAAAAGATTAAAAACTGACATGCTAGTGAACACCTACAAAACATTAGGAACATACCTTTATGTGGGGACATTACTCGTATGAGGTTATAGGGGCTTGCACCCCTCGACGACAGTCGCCGCCCAAAGGCTGGCAATAATCGTCTCTATGACGTTAAACCAATTTACACTGGTGCGTTTGTATGTTCGTACCTGTACGTACGTACAGGTAAGATACATCGTACGAGTCGAGATCAATTACCTGATAACGATCTCAGTAATGTCACAACTCGGTACCAAACGCACTGCGTCGTTTCTTATCATCTTAACGGAGACAAGAAACGACGTAACGCATGACATAATTACGTATACATACGTATGCATGTGTGTCTGTGTGCGTGTACCAAATCCGGTATATAAACTCTCAGAACCGGCTCGAAAATCGCCAGTGTTCGCCGAGGATTTGGCTCTCCCATACTTAATCGTATGAAGTGGCAGAACACGCAAATACTGTTGAAGACCTTCTAGTGTGAATATCTCTCACGACAAGGTATTCCACACTTTAAAATTTCAGTTCAATATTTTAAGCAGTTTTGGCTGGGTGTTGATAGGGAGTCACTAAGTCAGTCAGGGCTCTAATCTATAGGATGGTATATATTGTTATAATAATTAATGCAATTTTAGACTGAAAATGATTGATATACTCAAAATACTTTTACAGAATACAATACACTTTTAATGACTTCAAAGTAATATTTGTTCATTACAAATCACTATTTCTAGTCTAACATTCTAGATTCAGCAGATTGAATCCCTTAATATTTACTGGTTAAAATAGAAGTGAAGTAGCATTAAATTTGAATTAATTAAGTTAACAATGACCTTAACGGAAAATGAATATGTTTGTGAAATGAGGGTGGTGTAAGATGACCTTTGTAGGATGATGTCATAATTGATTAATAGCATGATTGATAATCCTACACTAATAATTAGATTCGTACAAAGTAATTTTTCTAGATGATGAAAGTTTACTTGGAAAGTGATGGCATGTCAGTGAATCTGGTACCCTTTTTCGAAGGTTATTGACAAGCATGGCACATGTTTGGAATGTGGGTGTAAGATAGTGATAGAATAATGTGCTGGTGCATTCCTATGTGGCACCTGAGTTCTGTCCACACGATTAAATGGAATGTGTTATACAAGGCAGATGACAAGTTATCGATTTGACGATAATTATGTGAATATGAGACTTATCGAGTAGAAATATATTATTATAACTGGGTTAAATAATTTTAGCATATTGTACACCCTTGAGCCCCCAGTTGAGACTTGATAAAAATTCACGTACCATTTTAAAGTGAAGGGACTGAGAAACAATCTTCCTCCCCCAATTTCTCCCTCCAATTTTTATATTTCAGCTAAAAAATGGTCTTGCAGAGAATCAATAATTTTTCCAGTCGGCTAGTCGAAAAACTTATTTTTTAATGTTTTGAGTAGGAACTAAGAACAATTTTCTTTCCTGATAAATTTCTAAATTACAAAATTAAACCAAGTTAAAATTAAAATTTTTGTATTTCTTCACATTAAATTGGAGCGCATTGAACATTAGCGCTTGAAAAAACATAAATCATAATTTTGGTAAAATTTTAAAAAATTTGGCATAACACTGTATAATCCGAATTTTGAATGTTAAAAAAGCAATCGCTGTTTAAAAAAGTTTTATTGATATTTGCCAAAATGTGCTTTGCACCAATCAACTACGATTCCATTTTGAGCCAAGAATATCATGTTAACGTTCTTTAACACCTGCTTAGCTGAGTAAATTACAAGATCACGTCATTTTTCCGAGTAGGTAGTGCACCGTACCGTCTTCACGTCACTATTGTCAATGACATTCGAATAAACAATATGGGTTTCGTTGAGTGCAATGCACTCGGATTCTACAAAGAGGAAAATACTATCCCACCTATGACGTCATATTGAAAAGGCGAAATTATGAAAAATCATCAGGAACTCGTGAAATTATTTTGGAAACATAAGACGACTGTGACCACAAAATCCATTTTATTAGTAGATTGTTAAAGTTTACCGTTAAAATTTTCGAAATTTTATCAGTTAAATACTTGATTAGTTACAGAAATTATTTACCGTAACTAAATGTTCACTGGTTGGTTAATGACCCAGTCAGATATAAGAGGTTTGAAAATGAATTAATGTCTACGGAAGGTCTTGACAACTAGAATAAGATGGTACTCGTACACTCCTGAATGAAAGTGACAAAAATTCTCAACCCACATAAACCGTGTTTTCCCAGGAAGAGCGAAAACAAGTGGCTAGTTTTAGTTTTATTTAATTTTCCTTGATATCTAGTACTCACCATCTAAGTACTACACAATAAAAATAATGCAGAATAAAATAATGCGTAATCCTGCATAAAATCAAGAATAAAAAACTTTCTGTAATAAGAACCCGATTTTTATTTTCCTATGGGGGCCACCAATAATTCTTAGGGGTCTGCCCCTAATAATTTTGCAGATTTAACTATAAATATAGTACGTACCAAAATTTATTATATATGTAGGTAAGTTGTTTGTATTAATAATTAAAATTTTCAAGTCCAGGTTGTTGAATTCAAACCAAAATATTTTCTCATTTTGTATTCAACCCTTCCCATAATTTTACCATGTCAGCGCCGCCAGTTTTTACACATTTTATTTTGTAACTTACTATTATAGGGGCTCAAATACAGGGTGATAAAAACAGGTATTTTTTTCAAATTCATAATAATCTGTAGTGGAAACTGATAATGAACACGTACGTAATGATGGCCAAAAAAATTACTTAATATTCAAAAATTTTCCATCAATCTAGAGTCTATACACCTTTCTTTACGGCACATACATGGTGTCCACAGTAATTGAAATGAATCATGGGAAAATTTTAAAAAACCGTGATTTTTTTAAATAATGATATTCACTTACAGTTTTCACATAGTTTCTCTGTTTTGTACGTTTCCATCATTATGGAGATACCACATATACACATGCAATAAATATGATGTATAGATTACGGACTAATGGAAAGTCTCAATGTGCTATTTTTTCTGGCCATCTTTGTGTCTATGCCCATTTTCAGCTTCCCAATAATGAGAAAATCATACAGATTATTACGATTTTGAAAAATAATACATATCCTTCTTCGTCACTCTGCCTATCTCAGCTCCTATGGTAATTTTAAGAAAAATTTCAATAGACTGTTTTGTTTCAATGCCAAGATAAATTATTTCCATAATGATGTACTTGTTTTCATTGTTGGATATCGCTAAGTAATCAAGAAAACTGAAAGAATTAAAAGTAGTCGTATGTTTGAGCCTTCTTTGGTGGAAGAATAGGGGATTGAAGTTCAACATTTTTTATCTCTCAATCCGAAGATCACTCATCTTTTTTTCACTTTTCTTCCAGTCTTCTCTCATCTAGGACTTCTCGCTTTCCCAACTGTCACCAGGAATTAAGTTCAGTTATATTTTGAATCATTTTTTTTCTCTCTTTTGTTTCGGACATAGGGGTAGATGAAACCAAAATATGTCCCCTTGTCACTAGCCTGATTTACCAGAATCATTCACTTCAAGCACTCACCTGGTTATAGAACTGAAACTAGAGATAAATCGATGGTTAAATCATAAAAAAGAGTGAAAAAACTTTAATGTTTGTTTCTACCAAACAAACATGAATGTCAAACACGAACAAGAGCATTCTTATGGTTGTAAAGACTAAAGAATAGATGGTTCGACATCGTTAATACATACATATATTGGTAAAGATGCCATTTTCTGTGAATAGTTTCGAGTAGCTTATAAATGTTTTCATTATGCGGACGAAGTAGAGCAATATTATTTTTTGTGATTCATTTCTGTTAAAAATAAACATTCTTCTGATGTTCAAACTGTTTGCAAAAAATGTAACTTTTTCAGAATCAGACCATTAAAAATGGCTCTAGTCCTTGTTCATTTTCTTAGCCATAATTCCCCGCGAAACAAATTTTATCAATTTGTAACTTTTTCTGGACAAGTTCATTCTCGAAACATCGTAAGTGAATAACCCGCAGAAGGAAATTAACGAAAAATTTTCCGAAAAGTGACCTCATAATCATTGAAGGCTATTTTGTTCTTAATATTCATAAGCTGATTGCCTATTCAATAGGAAAAAAATAGCAATCTTGAAAGAATACGAGTATGCTTACCTACTTAATAGCTTACACGTTGTTTTTTTTCGTTTTTCCAAATGACTACATCACACTGTAAATTTCTGTTTCTCCCAAACAAAAAATTTCAAAAAGACATAAATAATGAAAAGAAGTAACATAAAAAACAAAAATATTAACTCTCTGTATTGGTTGTTACTCATCAAAATATTCCAGTCTAGGGCGTAATCAAAAAATAAAAAATGCTTTGAAAAGGAAATATTTGAAAAAAACCCAAATTTTTATTTATACGTCGTCGGCTTTAACATCCTGAGCAACCGCCTAAAAGTCCCAATGTGAGGGACTTCGGCTTTCTCTCCCGGCGGCTTAAAATGGTGGTTCAAAGCCGTTTTTCACGTTTATATCGCTTAATTTTCATACGAAAGAAAAATTAATTAAACAAAATTTAAAGAAAACTAAAGAATCTATAAAAAAACGTTTCACCAATTTTTTTTTCGGGTACATAGTTTTTGTTATAAATCTTCGTTGACAATACACATTTTTCTGTTAATACCTAATTAACACAGTAAACACATACAATGTAATGCATGCATACTAAATACAATATTTGTATTCAGTTCGTCAATAATTTTATTCACAGTGAATAGACCGACGTGGAAGTGAAATTCTCTCCCTAACCGCATTTCAACATCACCCCCTCAACTGATTTTTCATTAGACTTTATATAGGTGTTATAATTTACACACTATGTACTCGTAGTCTAAATCAGTTGGGAACGTGGTGCTGATATGTGGTAAGAGGGAGAATTCCACTTCACATGTCGATCTATACATTACGAATAAAATTATTGGTGAACCGAACTCATATATTGTATTTAATATAGGTATATGTGCGTTACATTGCATGTGTTTACTGTGTTAAATAGACTTTAGCAGAAAAGTAGATATTTTCAATGTGATTTATGCAAAAACTATGCACCTGAAAAAAAAAATTACCTATGAAATATTTTTTTATGGACTCTTCAGTCTTATTTCAATTTTGTTTGAACAATTTTTCGCTCAAATGAAAATTAAGCAATATAAAGGTGAAAAACGGCTTTGCACCACCATTTTAACCTCTCTAGGGGCCAGAGGGAAGTCGAAGTCCTTCACATTGGGACTTTTAGGTGGTTGTTAAGGATGGTGAAGCCGACGTAACTGATATTACCAAAATTCAACTTTATTTCCTTTTTAAACTACAATTACCTGAACTGTCACCAATTTATGTATTTTTGATTTAAGGGGGAAAAAATAAACTTTTGAAGGTAGTCTTAGCTTAATAGGCTAAATTCGCTTTAGTATACTGTACCTATTGTGAACTGCTTGGCACGAAATTCGAAATTCGTGCGTGTTACATAGTCCCCATACCTTTCAATTCTTATATTTTAATCAAATATAAAAAGGTATAATAATTTAAAATTCAAGAATTTCTTAATTTTTGAATATTCACTTCCAGTTTAATTAAATGCAACACTTACTCCGAACAGCCCATCCTGATTGGGCTTTCAAATGTGTTTGGTAGAATTTGTAGTCGACAAGGCATCTTAAATTTGCGCTCGGATTCATATCAAAGTTTCGTTCAGCCTCCGAAAACAATTGTGTAAGCCATTTTTTTTCTGCGACGATCGTTTCATTATTCAATAATTCTGCTTTTCCGGAAATGATTAAAATTGAAAATGAAAAAATTGACGCATGAGAAATCAATAAAAACACAAAATTTTTGATGAGATTCATGATCAAGAATATGAATGATCATCATAGCAAAAACTGCATGAAATGCCAATCGATTTTCGAAGTTCGAAAAAAAAAATTATGAGTACCTAAACCTATCTTATGTTCTAGCCGCTACGACGGCCTTGATACAGTTGTGATTTTCTACGAGTAAGTGAATAGCTAGGAAAACTTTCTTTCCACAATTTTTTTTTAATTTTTTTTCTCAGCGCGGTAAATTCCTCTATCGAATGGTCATCTCCGATTATAATGAATCCGAAAAAGATGACCACGTCTGTCATAATGATGTGAATGAAATTTGTTCTTATTTGTATATTGGTGATAGTTCACGATGGGACACTAGTATTTTGTCGGATAGGATAGGCTAGTGCGATTTTTCTCACTTTTTTTTTTTAATTTTTATTTATTTATATTTAATATACCTATCTAGGCAGGTACTCGTTTTACTGCAGGTAAGTATTTTTTATTCATTCGCTTATTTATCTATTGACCAATTTCGTTTAACCCGAAATCGAATTGATTAGACATATTACAGCAATAACGAAATCACAATTATTCAGTATGTACTTAGCCCAATAATTATTATTTTATTAAGAATAGAAATATATAACTTTCATTTTTATGATTAATATAGACCTAGGTAGGTACCTATAATAGTTCGATTTCTAATAATTTAAAGTATTTATTCAGAATAATAAGCATATTAATTGACAGATTCAAAATATACAGTTCTAGGAAGAAACTTTTCCAAATTGACTTTATATTGTACAGATTGTGTGACTCTATGTAAACTTTCAAAAGTATAACACTCATTTTTAACAATAAGCAAATGAATGTTTAAAAATTAAATTAATTAATCTTATCTTCCATTTTCCCATTAGTAGTCAATCTCCATCTTTCACAATTATATCTACATATTTTCTTTTGACCATATAGAGGAGTGTCTGTTGACAGAACGGCTCCTTTCAGATCCATGTCAAAGGATTATGGAGGTCACAGTCACATACCTTCACATTAAATCTCGCATCTCACGCTCTATCACACTACTTGCTTTGTTAATGTCATTTACTTACTTGTTATTTTAAACCTCCTTGTCTTTGAGTATAATTATACTATGTACTGATGAAATTGTAAACAAAATTATTGGATATCCACTGATCTCTTAATTATAATTAATGTTTATTATTAATTACAACTAGAATTACTTCTATAGAATTTTATTAAACAAGAAAGGGCAGATACACTGTTCTTATAATGTTTAATTTCAGTGACTTTCAAAGGAAGTGTAGTTAATGATGAAGAAATTGTCTAAGGTAAGGTGAAGTTTTGTTAACTCATTTGTTTAAATGTATAGTTTATCACTCTCTGTGAGGCCAGATGTAAGGATCCGGATAAAATAGTTGTTGTGAAAAAAGTACATCAGTTTGTGAAGTTAAGGATAATGTTTTAAATGCTGAAAGGTGAACAAGAGTGATAACTGATAAGATAAAACGTAAGTAAGGTGAACACAAGTGATAAGTTAGGCATGGATATGAAAGGAACTGTTCTGTCAACAAACACTCCTCTTTGTAGAACTGAACCAGCCAAGAACAGTAATTTCTAGTTAGATATGCCGGCGCTAAATAGGCAACCAGAGCGTACCTTTGGTTGTACTTTTATTTGTGTTTATATACACTATTTTTGTAAATTTAAGGAGTGTCTTTATCAGATGTATTCTAAATTGGTGAACTTAAGCAAAATGTCAAAAGTACGCAGAATGTACGCTATGGTTGCTTACTTTTTTGCTGGCATGTCTTGACATTAGGTATAAAGTACATTATTGGTCTTATGGAGCTTTACTAGTCCAGTATTATATAGTAGAAGATACTATCTAAATATAGGTACCTAACTATTATTTTATGAAAATATTGCTATGTTTTGAAAATTATTTTTCTGCAAAACCATCTTGCATGGATTTCTTTCAATATTTCGAGTCTCAGAATTAGATTTATTTTATTAGAATTACAACGACCTGTGAACGTTTTATTAGTCACCTATTATAACAAATGCAATAGTACAAATTAATTTTATTGGATTCTCCTTTTGGACTCTTCGGTTATTCTTGACTGAAAATAAGTACATATTTAGTGATTTTCAATATATTTTCAGTGTCACAGTAGAAAAATTACTTATGTTTTGCATTTTTTGTCGGCAGGTTTCTTCATAGCCTTCTATAGTGATCCTAAAAGGGATATACCTGAGTCTATTATTATCTTTTAATATTTTAATGTTTCATCTTTTAGGTACGAGTATGCCTTGATGCACACAAATTTTGAGATGTTCAGCTGAGATTACACACAATCTATGTATTCATTCATTTTATCCGTTTTGAACTGCTCCTTAAATATTTTTATATTATTGCTGGGTCGTGTTATGTAAGTACAAGTAGGTACGTAAATTATTTCTTATTCAAAAACAGGATCACGAATTAACTCCACAACAGAAGTCTAAATTTACCTACATAAATTATGCCGATTCTTGGATCTGACAGGCTTATAGCCAATTAAGTTATAGCTAGCATTTAACTTATATAAAAGAGAAATCGAGGATGGGTACTTGTAGGCAATTTAGATACTAATCTTTTCAATTCTTCATCTCCTAACTTCTCTGAAAGCTTTAAATTTTCTTCCTTCACTTTCAATTGAAATTAAAATTGGTTAGATTTGCTATTATTTTTATGGCTTTAAAAAACTCAGTTATTCTAATCAAAGTTAGAAAGGTAAATCAAAAATCATTTTGCCATCTTTCAAAAAAATTTTCATCAACTATTCGAGTATAGGTACTTACATAGTCGTAGTAATTGAAACGGTGTCATAGAGCAAGGCCAATTTTGAATATTAAATTTATTTGACGTTAACCTGAGTGCAAATTGTCCGGAAACAATAGTCTTTAATGATTCAGTCTTGATCGAAATTTTGAATACGAATGAGGACAAACAGCGAACTTGAAAAGCTGTTTACTTTTCAACGAAACATTAAAAAATCGGAGTATTAAATTTATTTACCTACGTTTCATCGTGAATATAAACTTGATTGATTTACACCTTTGACTATATGCATAGAATTGAAACAGTAAAGCTCTATAAGACCAATGTACTTTTTAATGTCAAGACATGCCGGCGAAAAAGTAGGCAACCCTAGCGTATCCTCTGCATATTTTCGACGTTTTGCTCGAGTTCACCAATTTAGAATATATCTAATAAAAACTTCCCGTAAATTCACAAGGGTAGCGTAGATAAACACAAAGAAAAGTACGTCAAAAGGTACGCTAAGGTTGCCTATTTAGCGCCTGCATGTCTAACCAGAAATCATCTTTCTGTACTGGTCCAATACTTTATGATCAAACATTTACCCACAATATTAATATTTTTAATAAAATAAATTTTAAGTTACCTACAGGTACTATACATGTACCTAACGTCCTAACTACTGAGAACCAAGACCACGTGCCTTTGTCATACCCCTGCCTCCTGAAATCTATATCAAACATCTACCTATAATATCTACCTATTTTCTTTTCTATCTATCTTCTATCTATTTAATTAAATTCAATCCCAGTATTTTGTAACATTCTTGAAAAAAGCTGCTACTCTCTCACATCATAATATCTCAGCTGTTATTTGAACTGTAAAGCTGAGACTAGTATTATTGGAAAAAGGATAAAATTATCTCAAATTCTCTAAGAAAAACTTTTTTTTATCGTTATCAGTTTTTCAGAAATAAGCCAGTAAAAAACTGCAAATTAATGAGAAATTTGCCGTTTTTTTAATGGTTGTTTATTTCAACAAGTAATGATGATAAAAAAAATTTCCGATCAAGACCACCGTTATTTTTAAACGGCCAATTCATTTTCTTCATTAGTTTTCACCTAAAACGAAGTAATTGCGTACTAATGGCGAAAGAATATACAAGAACAAAACACTCCACTTTTTCCATTATTTTACAATTTTTTTATAGTTTATTTTTAAAAAACTAACAACGATAAAAAAAATGAATTTAGTTCTAGATTGGAGAAAATGTTCTCCTTTTTCTAACAGTATCAATTCCAGCTTTATATTTTCAATATAGTCACTGAAAAATCTTGAGAAGAAAGAGAGTAGGTTTTTTTCAAAATTCAAATGTTGAAAATTTTGCAGAAATTGCAAATAATTAAACCAGAACTGGGATTCCAATAGATGAGAAACTGTGCTGTTAGATGAAAGCGCCATAAGGGCGTGGGTTTATTTCCCCACAGCTCCTTTAACATTTGGGAGTTTTCCTTTTCACTTTCTTTTACTATTCATGTAAAACAAGAAAAAAAAGCTAAATTAAAAAGTATGAAACATTTGTGGTAAGGAGATAACACCAAATTGTACATTTTACTGTACAGCACCTTGAAAATTTCGACCAACAAATGAGAGTCATTTAAAATTTACCTTATGTACATAATCGTTCTCACTATCACTAAAATCCTAATAAAATAAGCAAAATAGCCATAAATATATGTGTCCACTGTTCCTCTCTTCACAACATCCAATATATTGTGAATTTAAGCATAGGTAGGTACACTGCTTGGTTAAATATAACTTTCGTACCTGTTTGTTGCATAACTGTGAGTGAAGCTGCATGGTTAAGGCTAGTCTCTATATTATGTTTTTTTTTAAATTACTTGTGGTGGGATTTGAACCCTTTCCCCATACGTGATAGCCTTTCATGTAGGCTATTGCACATGTGTACAACAAGTTAACGAGGAAATAGTTATGTATGATACAAGTGCATAAAGTAGGTGATACGAGTTTGATTTTTGTAGTACAAGTCAAAGGAAAGTGATGCAAATCACACGAGTATCGTTCACTTACTTCATACAAGAGTAACGTACTATTTTTTGCAAACCCAACCAAGAAACAAATGTTTTGAAAATGTATTTATACCAAAAATGGCAAATTTTCCTTAACTTTCGTTTTATTGTTTGTTTATTTTCAAGTAGCTTAGGATGAATAAAACCTTTGATTTAATACAGATTTAAGTAAATTTTCTCGTCTTTCCAGCAGTATTAATCACAGCTTTCCAGCTTAAAGAACGGTTGAGGAATTACTGATTGAAAGAGGAAAGGTTTCTAGATTTCAAAAATAGCAAATTTTCTAATAATCTGCATTTTTTTCGTTCGTTTATTTTCATGCAGCTAAATGATGTTTAAAAAATTATATGAAAACCAAATTCGAGAAAATTGTCTTTTGTTTCCAGAAATGTCAACTCCAGATCTTTAGCTTATTAATTAGTAGCTGAAAAATCACTGAGTGAAAGAGGAGAGATTGCTAAATCTAAAAAACCAGCCAATATCGTATTAATAGCATTTTTTTCCTTCGTTTATTTTTAAACAGATAAAGATAATTAAAAAATTATATGGAAATTTTGCAAATTGTATCCTTCTTCCAGTTACACTGACTCCAGCTTTCTAACTTAAAAAAAAGGCTAAGAAATCATTAAATGAAATAAGAGAGGTTTGATTCAAACAGAAATGTTGTGTTCAATTTTTTTAATGGTAACTTGACAATGGCAATTTTTCACAAAATTTAAAAGTACAGAAATTTCATGTTAGATGAGATATAGTGCCCATGCGCAGCCAAGACACTAATTTAATAACCTGAGCAAGTCCCAAGCTGTGTATGCACAAAATTTTACTTTTTGGCATTATGGTAAAATCTCCTACTTCACATATAAGTAAGAATGTCTGTTTTTGTGGTTGGTGATACAAAAAAGAATTAGTATGTCCCGTCTGTTTCCAAGAGATGGTGTTAAATTTAAACATTTGTATGCAGATGCACAAACAAACAGACATGAGCCCTTTATATGTAAAGATTTTTTTATGAATATTTTTCATAAATGAACAATAAAAATAAAAATACGCATATTCATTCTAAATCGGTCAAACAATATAAATGACTCTGAAAAAAAGTTTAGATATTCTCATGTTTGTTACAGCTTCATGCAGGGATTTTGAACAGAATTTGGCAAAGCCATATGAGTACACCAGTTAAACGTGATAAAAAAAATATGCATATGTAAAAAGTTGCATGTTCCCAAACTGAAAGTGCTACCGCATCTAAAATATTGAAATATCACAATTGTGAACCCGTGACAATAGAAACGTTTATCAGCCGAGTATAATTTTCAACTGAGGCAAATGGTGTATAGTACGAGTTCAGACAAAAATTTCAGTGAAAACCACTTAATATGGACACGTTGGATGGTATCCTTTTTGTCTCAATTATAAGCGGTGTCCCATTTAACTGATGCTGAATGTTCAGGTTTGGAAACAAAAAAAAAAGTAAAAAGTAAAACTGTGATTATTAATAGAAAATGATCAAATTGTTACAAAAAAGGTTACTGTGTGTTCTCAATGAAATATGGTCGACTGATTCAGCATATTCTATTGCATTTTTGGAGTGCTTGTCTGATTAACTTTGTGACGTCTGAAAAAGTCACATAACCAAACAAAAAAGAGCCAACAGATAGGTAAATAAAAGGTGAAAACACCTGTATGGCCAAATGTAGGAAAAAGACAATTTAGAAAGAAGAAGGAAAAATCACCACAACAAAGAAGACATCCAAGTGACCAGAAAAACCAACCTCCCCCCTCCCACCAAATGCCTAGTTATTTTAGGCTATCATGTTGTAAATTTTTATTCCCATAAAAATAAAAGAACAAATAGAAACAAATAAAAGAAAACCGTATATTACTGTCCTGGATCCACAGCTTCGCAGCAGCCTGGAGACGATGCGATGTCTGGCAGGTGCGGTTTGGGAGTCGCCCTTATCAATCCCCCTGAGAAAGCCCCACTGACAAGCTTTTATGTGAATGGGAGCAGCTGAAGTTGGATAACTCACAACTGATAGCAGACTCAAGCACTTGCTCCTATTGCTCAGTTTGGTACTGGATGTAGAATCACACTGAAAACGTGGTTTCTGCATCCCTCTCTGATTCTTTTCAAATTTCATTTTAGGCAAAATTTGAATTTGACCAAAGTGGTCAATTTGTGTTGATCAGATTTCAAAATAATACGCAAGGGCTTACAAATTGGATGCCCTAATGGATGAAACAATATGAATTGTATTAAAAATCAACTTTCCATTAATTCCAAAAATAAGCATGAAACCTTGGGAACAAGGGTAATTTTAAACACACAATTTGCAACTATAACTCGTAACATTAAACGTAGCAGACATGTCAAACGAGTAAGTTTTTAATTTGAACAAAAATTATTAGAAAGGAAAAACACTTTTGAGGCAAAAACCTCTACACGGGCGCAATCTGACAGCTAAAATTCAACTAACTGGTAGCCTAATTATAAGGATCACGCTTAGGTATTGAGACAAAAAACCCCAGAATCACTCCACCAATCGCATCGTCTCATACAGAAATCACACCATATAATTACAACTAATCCTGCAAAAGAAAATATTAAATATCTCGGCCGCTGCATCATTCAAAAAATAACGTTTTTTCAGCCCGATATGACGAGTAACTGGACGGGCTGTAAAAGTATAGGCAAGCCAAAACGAGAATACATATATCTAGGCTATTATGTGTATGCGTATTTCACGGCTAGGCTAAGCGGCAAACAAAGACGGATGGTGAAGAAAAACAAGTTTAGGTTTGTAGCCTAGCCGAGAATGGAAATAAAATATAATAAAATTCAATAATTTGTACATTTAAAATCGTAAGAAGAAATATTCGGCGATCGTATAGCCGAGGAAGAAATATATATGTGAGAAAAAAAACAGGGGTGACGAGTATGGAAAGCAAATTTTGATTAGCCAAAATACAGGTTAGGCTTCTCAACTTGCAGAAGAAAACATAATAGACAGACATAATAATGACAAAAACTATAACAACAAAAACTATCCCAGTTGAACTGATCCTGGATTGTTACCTTTTCTTAATCAGAAAGTTCAACAGTAATTACCCCACTTGAATTGACTTCCTCGTCCCATTAATCCAATGTTTTATCTCTATTAAGCGATCTTATTTCCTTTAGTTTTACTGTATTTATTTTGGAACTTCCCTAATTTGTCTCTAATAGGCAGTTGACCCCGGCAAAAATTATAATTTTTTTCATTATTTTTCAGAATTTCCATTTCTCTTTTTTGTTCAGGTTTCTAAATTCTATAGTTACCTATGTGCTGACTTCCCCGTCTGAATACAACATTCCATTTATTCATTCCTTCAACTTCTTCTACTTATTCCATTACCGAATCCTCCTTTTTAATAGATGGATAAATAACTTCCTTAACTAAACTCTCCCTTTCACTTCCCTCCAAGAAAAAAATTTTTTTATAGCAAAAGATAATAATTATTGTTTTAACAAAATTTTACTATTATTTTTGGTGAAAGGAACATCAGGCTATCCCTACATAATCAACAGCAAGCAGCAACAGCGACTGCAAACTAGTTTAACCAATTTGTGTAAGTGCCTATGCACTTCATAACAAAATACTGTTTAGCAGTAAATTTGCCACGAGCATCAGACAGTAGAAAGAAATTATTCTGTTTTTACTGTTTACGGTGGAACATGAAGACAAGTACTTCCTTCTGGAGTATGATTATTTTTCACATTTTTATCAAAACTATTGTAGTTGAAAACACCAATAGTTTATAAGGTCCATTTCTCCAGCCACACCTTTTCGAATTTTGACATGAAAATTTGTGGTTTAATTATGCTCAATTTGTGCTAATTTGTGCCATCAATTTCAGAGTTTGTGCTCACCCTCTTCCTTAGATATAAATAAGCTCCTGATTACAGCTAAAACATGAGCACAAATTCTGAAATGGCTGGCACAAATCGGCACAAATTGAGCACAAATTGAGCACAAATTGAGCACAATTAGTACGCAAAGTTTTAAGTCGAATTTCAAAATGGGGGATAGCATTACTCCAGCTCCCCACAACCTTTTTTTTCTATAGCGAAAATTCTGAAATTGATGGCATAAATTATCACAAATTGTACACAATTTGGCCACAAATTTTCATGTCAAAATTCGAAAAAGAAGGGCCGGAGAAATGAACCTCATTTTATATTTACTGTGGCAGCAAGTGCTGTTTGCTTCTGATTGTGTAGACGCAGCCTATGCAAGTAAAATTTTAAAATAATACCTACAGTTTGCGCAAAATTAGGTATGTGCGGTTTTATTTTTAAACGTTAAATTTCTTCAGAATTCTTAAATGAAGACTGAAGAAAACAAAAAACTGACTTTTTGGTATGAAAAAAAAATGACGGGATGCTATTTTATGCCATAAATTAGACTGAAATTTTTTTTATCTAATTTTTTTTTTATCTAATTTTTTTATCCAATTTTTTTTTCCGATTTCAGTTGAATTTTCGTCTTGCTCTTCGTCCCCTCACAACCCCCAAAAAACTAACAACTTCACCATTCTTCATTTTAAAAAAACCATCAAGCACATAATTCCGATTTTTGTGTTGTTTTCACGATCAATCATTTTTTTTTATTAAATAGTGAATTTCTCATAAAAAATTCACGAATATACGAACCACTTTAACCGGTTTAGTTAAAGAATGAACTATATTATTGAGACTCGAAGAAACTTCTATTGGCAACAACTATATCAATGATTTCTAAAAATTATTGTAATGAAATCATGAGGGGGTCATCGAGAAAAAACAATTGGAATTTGAGGAAAAATTACAGCACCATTTTGATTATTTTGATTTGACAAATACCTAAAAGGAAATTAACGGTTGCAACACCTACTTCACGATTTTGATTCTATAGTAAATAAAGGTTCATTGAATAAACAGTCTATATTTAGATACTGTAGTATTAAATGAAAAAGAAATTCGTTTTTGAAACGGAAAATTTTTCTGTTCCCCATAAAATACGTCTGAATACCCCAAAACAGCGTAAAATTTTACCAATGTATACTTAGGTTATCAAGTAAAAGGTTAGGAAAGTTACCTTTATTTCGACAACAGCACCGAATAACAAGCAAAACAAAAAAAAAATATTGAACACCGACAATCTACTGCATAGGTAGGTATATGATATTTCTCGAAACTCCAGTACATAATGATGAGTGTATTTTGAAAATTGTAAAAGATGAATATACTGTAAACTATAAGTATAAAGTACCTACACTTCATTTTTACTTTTGAGCACGCATTTTGACATTATAATTATAAAGTAAGAATATGTAGATAGGTATGTTAGGGGGAGAAACCGAATTCCCTAAATTAGCAAACAAAATGCTCAGAACGCATTCTGTCATTTAAAAATTTCCAAAACGCGAAAATTCGTGTTCTGGTTGTTTTTAAATGCCCAGAACGTATTGTGGAAATTTCTTAATTGGACAATGCGTTCTATTTTGGGCTTTCAATACCACAACACAAATTTGCGTTATGGCATTTGATCAAAAGGAACAGAATCTGTTGAGGAAGTTTCTCAATTTCACAATGCATCATTTGCACGTTCACAGTACAAAAAATAATGGTTAAAATGTAAAGAGGCACTTTGATGATGCATGTTTTTGCGATCAGCTGATAAAAATGAAACGCTATTTAACACCCACATCATTCAAGTCATTATATCCTGTTTTCTTGCTGAATAGCATCCCATTTTTATCAGCCGATCACAAATTCTTACGTTATGAAAGCACTTTTATGTTTTAGGCATTATGTTTTTTTACTGTGAACAGAGCTTTACTTTTATTGCCTCTATGTGAATTTGCATTGTGGTGATAAAAGTAATGCACAAAACGCGTTGTGGAATTAGAAACTTCCACGTGTTCTGTGCATTTAGGGTAATAAGATAACATAAAATTTAAGTTGTGGTATTAGCCTATAACTCAGGACGCATTCTAAGCATTTAAAAACAGCCAAAACATGAATTTTCACTTTCTGGCAATTTTTAAATGACAGAAGGTCTATAAGAATTTTGTTTACTCGTTGAGTAAATTTGGTTTTTGCTCTTAACAGATATACACTTTAAAGTATCTACGATAGCAGTACAATTATTATTGTCACTAAGTGCTGGTTGTACCAAGTAGTTAAATTGCCGATGAGTAGGGTTTAACTTTAGTTTACCATGCATCTTATCAGTTGATCCTTGTTTATCTCACAGTTAAAAGTTGGTACAGTTGGGCCTAAATAACCAAAGTCCAGAAAATATAAACTAATATTAATTGATGAAATATATTTACCTAAGTATAATCTAGGCACAAAGTAGAAAATACAGTGGAAACTGCTTATTAGGGAAATCTTATCAGTTTATTAGGGACAAGGCAGTTGATAAATATGGGAAAATTGCATATGTATAATCCCTTTTTGGTTCATCAGCGATAGTTTTAGTTGTTCTTTATCATTATTCTGCCTGTCTTCATGATTTCTTGCACAAGCCAATCAGACAAACCTGGGAAGATACACCAGAATCCACTGAATCAGTTCCTATTACAATCTTCCACCGAGAAACTCCGGTAACCTTTTTTGTTTAGCCCTAAATATTTATAAATTTGATCATTTTCAATTATTCAAATTTTCCATTAAAAATATTACAGCTTTAACTTTTTTTATTTTCTTGTTTCCACTCCTGAACACTAACCATCATTTGAACTGGACACCATTAACTTAGGGTAAAATGGGTAACACTCAATATATTCCTATTAGGAAATTTCTGCTGTATGTCTGGTTCTGGAGTTACTTTAAATTAAGTGGTGTTTCATAAAAAATAAAACTATAAATGTTTTGCTGGTTAAAAAAACAAAACTCAAGTATTGTTTGTGAACTATTTTTTTCATCTTGTTTTGTAGAAAATAATATGGTGAAAAAGTATTATACATGGGATGCAAATGCCAGGGTAGAAATTAGGGATTCTTTTGGCGCAGAAGAAATTCCTGTCATCATTCCGGAGATTTTGAAAGAGGCTGCAGAAAAATATGGCGATAAATTTGCTTTGGCCTTTATGGAGAAAGGTCAACAAAAAAAAGTTAAATTTTCGTAAGTTTATTTTGCAGTAAGCTACTAGTATTATTATTCTTTTGGGAAACCGAATTAATATGTCAGAAATGGAGCAAGGTCAGGTGAATATGGTGGCCAAAGTGACCTATTTTTTCACAGAGCAAATACTTTTTCAACAAATCAATTTATTAGGTAACAACTCCATTGAAGACTGGTAAGTATGGGCCAGACTCCCATCATGTCAATACTAAATTTCACAGCCTTTGTTGGCCCCATGTATTCCATCAAATGTTTCTCATTCCAAAGGCTCCATTTAATACCAACTTTTCTTTTATTGAAAGATACAGCCATCAAAAAAATTAAACACAATGATACTATGACCACAGATTCAAGTCCATATTCAACCTATTTAATTGCAAATTTTTCCCTTATCAGATAAAGAAAATGTTCATACTTTGTTACTAAAACTGTATTTTCCCAGCTCACGAATTTGCTGTTTTATTGATATGGAAAAAGAATGGGAGTCAATTTTCAACACACGAAGTGTACCTAATTTTCCTATGGTGCATCAAAAACTGAGTAAACCTATATACAGGGTGTTTCAGCAAGTTTAACTATAAAGGTATTGAATATGGGGCACAAAATTTTAAAATTGTACATGTAACGGCCAAAAGAGGTGGTAATGTACCTAATTAGAACCACTTTCGATGTTACACCATACACGAAATATCACGTACTAAAAGCAGTAATACTTCTAAAAGTAATTCAAGTTTATTATCCACAAACTATAGTGGACCTTAACATATAATAGAGACTCAATAATATTTTAAAACACACGAGTGAGTTTACACATTTAATAAAATAATAAGTTGTACATTACAGTACATATAATCATACGTTAATATTAATACATATACAATCACAATTCAACAAGCAAGACTGTCTGTTCACCAGAGACTTCTACTAGAGAGGTTCCAGGTACTTAGAAGTAGCTGTTGAGGAACTGTGTCTTTTTCCACTGAATCGAGAGATTATATACTCGTTCAGGGTATGAAAACGTACGTGTCGGATAGGCTAAGTGAGGTAGGGTGTTGTTATTATAGGGTTGTGCTGACTCGTCGAGTACTCGAGGGACAGGCACAAGTAGGTCATGAATGTACAGGTAATATATCTATATTTATAAAATCGAATACGGGTAATTTAGTGGTTGTTTATAAAGAGTTATAGGACGATTATTGTTGATAAATATCTACGTTTTTGGTATTCGAGACTGTGTGGACGAATATGTTCGTCATTTCTAAAAATAGACAAAAATATACGTTACAGTATATAAATTTTAAAAATCACTCCTAAATAAAATTTATGGAGGACACGGGATCAATGGTTCTTGATGTTATTGTTTGTAACATTAAAAAGTCTATGAAACCAATTGTAAGGATTTGCCATTCTTCATCCTATATAAAATATATTTGCCAGTTATAGCCTATGGTGGAATGGTCATGCAGTCAGGTTCTCCACTTTTAGCTGCCGAATGACATGTAGGGTGCTGGTTTAATCACCAAGCAGGCAGTCCTTCATCTGGTAACCCAAATGGGTGCTTAACAGGAATGAACCCTAGTGGTACATGGTGGAACTCACAACTCTCCTTCCTAATTTAAGTTGCCGATAGATGGTGCCCTGTATAGTGGAAATAGAACCCAAGTAGGTAGTGTAAGCCTTGCATGTAGGTGTAAGAGGTATTCCTAGCTTCAGCCAACCTCACACAGCATTCAACAATACATATCATTCAACTCATGTTGAGTCTCTCTTTGGGGGAGTTTGTAGGGATCCACCATACCTTGTCCTATATTTGAAATATTTCAAGTCACCTACTAAGTGACATTTTTGGCTCACCCGAACCCCCACACCTCCCTAAAAACAGCTGAATCTCCCTTGCACGCTGCGGGTCTACTCTAGCCTAATTCCTAGAATCTTCATTTAAGTTTATTAATTATTTGAATATCACGAATCGCCATAATTTTTTCTTTTGAATAAATTTGCAGAGAATACTATGCGCAAGTGAAAAGGGTAGCAAAAGCTTTTCTAAAGTTGGGATTACAACGTTACCATGCGGTCTGTATTCTCAGTTCCAATTCTCCCGAATGGTTTTATTCGAATTTAGCCGCCATTATGGCCGGGTAAATTTTTTTTAAGTTTATATAATATAGCTGCAATTCAAATACATCAAACTAAAATTAATGAAGAATTTCATATTTTAGTGGTATTTCCTGCGGAATTTACACGTCAAATTCACCGGAAGCGTGTCTACATTGTTTGAGAATCAGCGATGCGAATATCGTGATAGTAGAAAACGATAATCAGTTACAGAAAATTTTGAAAATTCGAGATCAAGCACCTAAGTTGAAAACAATAATTCAAGTCACTGGAAGACCTAAGAATGATTCAGTTTTAAGCGTACGTCTACAAAATATTGTTGAACATGATTTCATAGGTTACTGGTTAGGTATAGGCACTTGTATTTTGCTAAATAACAAACATAATGATCGAAAACTTCAAAATTTCAGTGGCAAATGTTGTTGGACATAGGCTCACGAGAACCCGAAGGAATTTTAACTGAAATTATCAAACAGTTGGTCCCAAATGAGTGCTCAACATTATTATTCACTGTAAGTAAAATATTAAAATATTTTTAAACTGAACACATTAATGTTTGGTGTTTCTTTCATGATGTGAAAAGAGTTTTGCATGCAGAATGTAAGCAAGATTTTTTTCAGCTCAAAGAATAAAAGTTCTGGAAGAAAGTGGAATAATTTCAGTAGAAATTTGAAGCAGCAAAACGATAATATTTGTTGGAAAATATTATTTGAAAGTTTTAAGTGTGTTACCCTCTACCATGCCCTCATACCCCTTGTTTCCTAAAAATGTCCTATCCTCCGAACATTGCATTTAGGTACGTTTCTATTAAACGTAACTAGGCCCCTTTCAGACTTAGGCCTATGCTCTTGGACTTTTACAAGCAAACAAAAATTTTAGTACGAACACGAACAGGACGAAGCATTTTGTGCTCAACTGAAAGGTGTCCGTTATTTGGAGAAAAAATGTTAAATTAAACCCAAAAAATTAAAAATTGGGTATATGTAACTGTGTTAAAGGATACAATAGTCAAGTATGGCTCGTACAGTAAGTACTTATTTTTTACAAAAAAAAATGAGTCAGTAAAAGCTGATTTTGGGATTTAACAATAGTTGTTTGTGTATTGTACTGAACTTTTAAAACTAGGTCAGCAGTTTCAGGGGATAATTCCTCTAATATAAGCATACTCGTTCTCTATTTAAAGGTGAAATCCGGCTCACCGAATCATTTCACCATTTCCATTGTTTGTTAGGGAAGGGTCCGCTATAGAAAGGTGTCTGCTACAGGAGGTTTCACTGTATTGTCAAATACAAAGAATTTCATTGGATATTCTAATACTAATGTTTTAATTAGATAGGTAGTAGAGGTGTGAAAAATACTGATACGTATCGATATGAAAAAATATGGATAATATTGATATTTGACAACAGTATATCCTATTCAAAATAAGAAGGTAAATCCACCACCAGCAACACACCCAAAAAACAATATGATTTACCCATTTAAACAAGACAGCACATATTTTTGGAACAAAAGTAAAGTTTGTGCTCTGCTCTGCTGTTTCGTGTGATTACGCTGCAGCCGGCCTTAAAAAATTTACTTTTTTATTTTGAGTAGAGTATAACTCATACTCTACCCAGTTCCAGTACAATGATATTTTGGGCATCTGTATTTCAGTTTTCCCTAATATATCGATACCTATCGATATGAAAAAATATTGATAGTTATTTTTCTGAGAGCTAGTGTACACCGTATACAGTATTTAAAATTCAAGAAGAAAAGTTCGATCTTTGGTGATTCCACAAAACTAAATAGGTATAGTGCAAAAAATATAAAATTTTGAGAACTGAGAGGATTAAATCATGAACTTGCTTTTTTAATACTTTAATTAGAGACCAAGATTTCAAATGACAAAAATGTATAATGTGAGTTTTTCAATATAATATTATATTAAACAAGCATTGAAGGGCCACTTCGTGGCACTTTGGCTTGTGCTGGCCCTGAATTTTTGCGGTAACACTATAGAATTCATTGTTTCAGAGAAGACAACAAACATTTTTTTTGTGCGTCTGCGTGGGTAGCATAGTACTGTAGCTAGCTTTTAGCTTTGGCCAATAGCTGTAAAATAGCCTCGTTTTTGGGTGAAAATAGCTTATACTCTGTTCATGCTAAGAAGTTTGCAACGTTATAAACCATATCCAAACTTGTCCACTCGAAAAATGATTGATACTTATCATAGTATAACAATGTCCATCAATACCTTTTCCTCTCTCTTCCAACCAACTGAAACGTCTATTGTGATTCTGACATCACATACTTCTTAGCGTGAACAGAGTATAATTTAGCTAGCTTTATATTCAAATAGCCATTAGGGCAGCAATATCTTCATTTTTAGGCTATTTTTCAGCTAATTTTTGACACTGTTCCATACAGTGTTCATTCTGAAATATGGATTAAAAATTTGGTGAAATTTATTTGTCTAATTTTTCCTTTTCGAATAAAAAAAAAAAAATTGATGCAAGGATTTTCATCAAAAAGACAAAAATTTACTTCAAAAAATTAGCCAATAGCTTAGCCAGTAGTTTGCTTTATTTTTACAGATAAGCTGATAGCTTAGCTTTAAATTTTCATGTGAGTAACTTTAACCCATAGCTTAGCTTTATCCTAAAGCTACAATACTCTGGTGGATAGAGGCACGTAAGCATCAAATATGAGGGAATAATTAGGAAAATGATATCGGGGAAATAATTTCGTGAAGTAATTAACAGCTTGTATGTTTATTATATGATTCTATGCACCTATTCAATAGCTCTATTTGATAGGACTACACCAATTTACACCAACCTACACCAGAAGGGCAATTCCACAAATGTAGGAATGTTATATGACTTTGCGTTATAAGTTTTACTTGAATATTTGTGGAATATCCCTACCAGTGTAGGTTGGTGTAAGTTAGTGTAATCTATCAAACATAGCTAATGATTTTAAAGAATCTAAAAATTAATTTTCCCAAAAATATTCCAAATATGTTGACCATGTAAATTCAACATAACTGTTGGCCCCATACTGTTAATGTACATTTGAGTACATTATCTAGCAAAGTAAACGTTTTCTAAATTATTAGAAAGTGATTCGATAATGTATTTTTCAGCCATCACTGCACTGTCTTGTACTTTGACTTATTCTTCAACTAGTCTTTTGATTTGGTCTATAAGCAGTCAAGCTCCAAGTTAAGGATTCCACTCTACTAGAGGCGATAACATCATTAGTACATTGCAATATTAAATTAATAAGTATTGTGATGACATGATTCGTGTAAAAAGTAATAATACGAGTAAGTATAATTGTTTTTATGTGACTGAATGACATACAGTCACCAACTGTAACGATCATTTTGCAATTAATTGAGTGTCTTAATGAACTCCAAACTTCGAATAATAAATCAGGTTATTAAAGATCATCTCATATTCATTTCGTTAACAACTTGAAGATGTAACACTTTTATAGTTTTATTGTATCGTACATACGTAGGCTATACATTTTAAGAGCTAATTCACAGCTAAATACCAAGGTAGGAAAGTACCTACTCATATTTTTTCAACTTGGGATGTAACATTTTTGGAAACAAATACTTAGCCTATTAATATGGACTTTTTGTAAAATTTTGGAGCCATATAACGAAAAACCAGGGAAAACATTTTGGAAATAATTGAAATTCATTATATTTTTCTATGAACAGTCAAATTTAGAAACAGTTCAAGAAGCTTGAGGCGTCACAAGTTTATTTCTCCACAAGAGAGATAAGAATGGGTCTTGGAGCTCCATTTTTACAAATACAATATTGTGGTCGAAAGACATATAAGGATGATTTTCAAAATTTGATCTTAATTTTGCCTTCTGTTTTTCTCAATTTTGAAAATCCTTTTCTCCTAAATTTTTCGAATAGATTCAATTGTAGACATATAGTAGAAGGTATTAGCATGTATGAATGTACAAAAAACTCGATAGGGGGCGGCACAACATTTTTAAAATATACTTATTCACCACGAAGGACACACCATCCACTACCATGGACATTTCTGATATTATGGAACCAAGGCACTAAACTTATGAATCACCTAATTTCAATCACAGTGAGAATAATATCCTCTTCAACCACAATAACATATTTATGGGGTTCAGATGAGGGTTGAGGTCAAAAAACCCCACCACATTTGTTTTTGTGGATCTCTAAGGTTTGACAAATTTTTTAATTCTTGTTGGAAGTGACAGTTTTGATGAAGATGGGAAGGAAATTCTTATGGATAAAGATCTATGCACAATGCTGAGAAAAGACGGGATCAAATATGAAGAAAAAGGATCCGGATCAGAACGTCTCTTTTGAGAAAATCCAATATCAGCCTTAATAAATTTTGATATCAGTATTGTGATCTTTCAGTTTTGCAAGTTTTATCATTAGGTACCTACATGTCTGTTTGATATTGTGAAAAAAAGTGTGGCAGTTCAATATACCTACATTTTTTTTTAAACTGGCCATTTTGGTACAAAAACTTTGAAGAAGCTGCTCCATTTTCCTGAGTTGAACTGAAAACGATTTTGTTTCCTCAAAAATTTTAGGAAAGAATAAACTGATTCAATAAAATAGGTGTGAAAAAAAAACTTTTCTTGAAGATATAATCCTGATCGTACAGCAGTCATATAACTATTTTACAAACAAAATTTGTAAATTTAATTTCTGGAGTAAAAGATTTTTCATTCTCATGAACGAACATAACTCGCCGAGAGAAAGGAATTCTATTCGTACAAACACTGCCCATTTTCAAAATTGAAGGAATTTCAGGGGCATTTTTTCGTAAAATTGCGCCCCTAAATTTTCTATTTTACTTTTTTTCTGACTTATCCAGAATATTAGAACATTGTGAGCTAAATTTCTTTAGTTTTTCACAAAAAATTCTTCCTGTGAACAGGAGTTGCTAAACATATTTCAATCAACATCGGCCTAACTCGAAAATATTAGGACTCGTTAAACTTTGACAATTAAACGCTGTTTATTAATAGCCGCATACACATTATTTTTATTTTTTTTCATTGTTTCAGTCGGGCACCACAGGTCCACCGAAAGCAGTTATGTTAAGTCACGATAATCTGATATTTAAATCAAAAGTCACAGAAAAGAGTCTTCAAATTAAAAGCGATAATCGCAGAGTTCTATCGTATTTGCCGCTCAGCCATGTTGCAGCTCAGGTTTGCAAAGAATCATATTTTTTTGAAGAGTTAATACTTTTTGTTGAGAGAAATACGTAAACGAACATTCCCTCATTTATTAAGAAAAATCATAGGCGGATTTAAGGACGTGCTACGGAAATTTAGCCTCCGAGAACAGACCCTTAGCCCCCGACGTATGGGTCCCAAAAAATTTTCACTCTGCCCGCTCACAGCAAATTGTCATTTTTACATGAAACATTTTTGGTGATTTGCTGACCAGATCTTTTTTCTCAAGATATATTTTTTTTAAATCTACCTTTTGGCGAGGGAGGGAGATACAGAGTTGGGATATGCATAAAACTTAATTTATTTGCTTTGTTCTTTTCAAAAAATATAAAAAAGAATAATTTATTGTATTACATATTGTATTATGTAGGCCAATGGCTATGGCTGGCAATAAAAAATTCGGCGAACTTTAATCTGGCACTGAAAATCAGCCTATGAGAGAAATAGAACCTCAAATGTGAAATTTGAAGTACACAGAAAGCTGGAGCAGCTCTACAGCTTGTCGGACAAACTGCCTTGGAAACTTCAGTTATCGATATAATTGGATGTCACTATAATAAGAGCCGATATCACAATCACAGCTTAAACCATTGCTCAACTGAACTTAGATGAAGTGGACAACTATTCAGAACTACTTGGCTGTTCTATTAATGTTTGTAGCATTTAAAATAACATACTTAAGTGACATAAAAAATAGCGGAATAGCTCTCCATTGAGCTGAGTTCTATTAGGCATTAGTTTAAAAGTTATGATTGTAATATCAGCCCTAAGAAAAAATGTTACACATAATTGCACACCTTCAGTTAAAAGGCAAATGTACTGTTTGAAGTTTCAAGACTAGGAAGTTTCAAGGCATGTAAAAATGAAATTTTAAAAAAATTACAAGAACCAAATTTGGAGTAGGTATTCCAGCTCAACTTTTTACGTAGAACAAAAAAATTTAGGTACATATTTTACCGATCTTTAATACTGAAGGACCTACAGAGTCTTTTGTATGTCTGCAATTAGAACCAATGGTGAATCTTATGAAAAACCTGGTCATAAAAGACTCTGTAAGAATGATATAACATTATTATTCTGATTATTTATTCCACCTGATAATTTCAATTTCATGAATCGTATATCTGTAGAATCTAGGTATTTTATGCAGCTGTATGCTAATATAAGCAAGTAAAACAATTTAATATAATCAGACTTAAGGGTGTTCCGAACATATATATCTTTTCCTTATAATTATGCAACCAATGTATAGGGAAAATAAAGCGCTCCCCAACTCGCGTATTGTTTATTGTAAAAGATATAAGCCTTCATTCCCTCATTTCGGCTTTTTTTCTTTTACTCATTGTACACGTAATATAGTTAAAAACCTGCCCTCTAAAAAATACTTTTGTTCTCCATAAATGAAAAAAATTTCAAAATGACTCTGGATTCGAATCCACGTCTCTAAAATGATCGTCTGATACTTAACCACTGGGCCACAAGTCCATTACTGCCTTTCATCTGTCACAGCAATATAATCGCACAATCAGATGAAATCACAAATAATTTACTGGTTTCATTGGTTGCATGTAAGGAATAGATATATGATGTTCCGAACCCTTAAGATAAATATAGACAGTGTGACTACTCTGACGAAATTTTAAATTTTTTCACTTGATTCGCTCTCAAAATGGTTCAAAATTCCCACCTCAAAAATTTTTTTTAGAACACCACTGAATATGGTTTAAATTCCTATGTTTTGTAAAAAATAGCTCTTCAATAAAAACCATAACATTCAAGTTTTCAATTCAAGCAAATTCACTAAAGTAGGTAGTATATTATACACCAAGGTTCAAAAGGGAGGGATTACATATGAGGAAGTTTGCAAAATGAGTGCAGCGAGTGAACAATTCCCACGTCATGTAAACTCACTTTTGAATCTTGTTGAGGAAGATATTTTATATAATTAGCGACCAGAAAGCAATGAAATGTTAAAATTCTATCATAATGAGTCTTTCTCAAAAATTATAAAAAACTAATTAAAATATCAACCTCCTCTTTGTGGCAAATTTAAAATTTTATTTAGAAAATGAGATACTTCAAATTTTTACATTGAGGTGCATTCATTTTATATCGAGATTATATTCATCAATGATATGAGCTACCTACTTTTCACTCGAAAAATACCAGCATAAACATTACCTTTCAGATCATGTATTACATAAATTATTTTTAGTCTAGATTTTTTTCAAATTTTAAATAGCAATCGATATTATGGAACGTGTTCATCATCGGATGGGTCATGTTTCACAAATTAAGATATTACTCAAGTTTCTAGGTACATAGGTAAACAAAAAAAAAAAGTGTGCGTACTGGGACACATGGTGGAAGTGAAACTTATGCTGAAATTTGTATTTTGAAGAATGAAGTTTTATTGGAAGCATGAATTTTTGTTTTTGTTTTGTACAAACATTGAAATACAGAAAAAGCCATATAAATTCAAAAAACTGAAACGTAGCAAGCCTCGCTAGAAAAAGTAGGTTTTTTTGAAAAAGAATTATGAATTTTGATGGTCACATTAATTAGGTATCTGTAAGATTATATGAGTTATGGTATGGTATGATTGTATAAAATGTGTTAGCTGCTGAGAAAATATTAGAAAATGTGAAATTTAAAAGCATTATTTCTTGAAGAAATGAAAAATTAATTATGATGAAGTATGGAGACTTATTATGAAACTGTTAATTTGATAACGACTTAACGACACCTCTCAACCAGGCATTAACTTAAAGTTACCTACCATATTAGCATTTATGAACAGGGTTGTAACAATTTTTCATGGTAGGGAGATACAAAATCAACATGATAAAGAATTTTCTTTATAGCGTTAAAAGTTTCATAATAATTCTCATGGTACATATAATCATATAATTTAAAATAAAACCAAAGAAGTATAATAAAATTATAAAATAAAAAAAAAAAGAAAACATGAACATGTATGGTTAATTTTTGTAAAAAAAAAACCTGATACAAATTTAAAAAAAAAAAAAAAAAAAAAAAAGAGGAAAAAAAAGCTTTATGGTCAACCAGCACCAAAATTGATAGCATATTACAATGAATTAAAATGAATATTTATTCCAAAATTAAGAAATTAGAGCCAAAATTTTTCTGAGGTCATGAAACGAAAAAAGTACCCACCCCAACCCTGGGAGATAATACTGCACCAAGCGTAATAAGTAGATTTTCTTAAGACCTACTTAAAAATTATTCTCACCAATTGATAAAGAAGGCAAAGATGGAAATAAATCAAATAGAGTTGAACGAGCCAAGCTTTCATAAAGAGGGTCAGCGTTAATGTTTTTTTGTTTCATGTGCTTCGTTGCATGACCGTTTTTAGTTTATTACCCAACGCAAGGTAGTTTCATTTCAAAAAGGTACAAACACGAGTTCGTGAACCAAAAAATCAAAAATATTTTCAAGTACTCGTCAACTTGTGAAATTATTCCTACAAAAAAGATGTATATGCAACTTGCACAACATTCATGTTTAAGGAATAGCTAGTTTCATCTTCCTTATTTTCAGAAATTAATGGGCATCTACCTAAAATTGAACTTGGAAGAGCCATATTTATTTCGCTTATAATTTGCCAACCGGTATTCATACAACATTTTTCGTTTGTTTGCTTACTCCAGGACTATCTGAGTACCTATCTGCCAGTGAAATTGGACCCAACCAATGGTGAACAACCTGCATATTTTTTTTAACATAGCCTACGCAAACAATAAATTTAATTTTGACATAAACATGTGTAGGTTTTTGATCTTTACAAAGGTCTTATCGCAGGAGTTTGTGTTTTCTTTGCTGATGACGGAGCACTACGGGTGAGTCAATTGCGAGACTTCATGAAATACGAACGCGTATACTTATTTCCACGAAAATATTCGAAATAAAAAATTGTTTATTTATAGGATACAATAGTGGAAAATTTAAAAGCAGTTAAACCGACGGAATTTCTAGCTGTACCAAGAATTTGGGAAAAAATTAAGGAATACATTGACGTTTATATGAAGAATTCGTTGACCGCTAGTCAATATAATGATTATAAAATTTCCGATAGTTACATATTAAACAGGTAAAAACCTAAACTGACAGTAAATCATTGTACATTCTAACAAGCAGTTCCACCCAGTTTGGGTAATTCCAAAAATTAGTTAGTGCAGTTGACAGTTCCCAACCTATCCAATTATTGAGATTCTTACTATTATAAAATAATCTTTTTCTGTAATCTAAGTCTATTATTGTTCGTTGAATCTGACTTTAGGCAGGTTTAAATTATCCTTAAAATAACCACTGAAATTAAAAGTATTAGGTACAAAACGAACGAAATTTAAGAAATAAAATGGGAATTTGAAAGACGTATTTTCAGACTTTTCTCAAGAAAATAAACTCAAGATTGAAAGCAACATAATGATGAGGCATTGAGGCTCTCCGGTAGAAGATCAGTAAACATTTAATAATTTATTCATAATATTTCACAAAACGTCAACAAAAATTAAATGGTTGATACTGTGGTATGCCAGGGGGACTACTATGGACACCACTACCCAACAGTCCTTACATTATTTTTTATAAACTGCCACTGACCATGGCTGAAAGAACTCTCGAATTGAGTTTTATTTGCAAAAGGGGGAAACTTAAAAATATTGCCCCCAACCGGCTCAGTCTACCAGAGTTTGTGGACCTAATGTCAGCATGGAAACGGCTATATTTTTACACCTATGTACCTTCAAATATCTATGAAATTTACTTACATAATTGGCATTCTACTTGAGTGAAAACCAGGAACCACACCACCTAATATTACCCATTGCCTTTGAAAAAACTAACACATTTAAAAAAATTATTAAAATATATTCAAACCAATGACAAAAGGTACAAGACATGTTGCTCTTTTAGCTGTTAGAAAACGAACTGACTCTATTGAGTCTATTCTCCTTCTAAGATTTTATTAAAAGTAAAAATAAAATAAAAATATAATAAAGAAAAAGATAAGCATGGCATATTACAGAAAGTTTAGCGGAGAAAAATAGAAAATAGAAAAGTATGTACTGGCTCAGAAGATAAGATAAATGAATGAGATGAAATGACAGTCTGTGGAGATGAAACATGAAAATTGATGAACAGGTAAAATTAGAAAAGTTTGTGATAAGAAATGAAAAGATCGACATGTAGAAAAAAGGTGATTGACAGTGACTATGAGTGTGAGAGTGAAGAAAAATATATGCAGAAAGACGGAAGAGAAAGATAGCCACAAATGGTGAAAAGAATGGAAGATGAGTGCGAAACAGGTAAATATAAACATGAATGAAACCACGGTACATTTTATTATTTAATAGTTGTAAAGATTATTTAGAATAGCCAGAAATTTATTTTATTTATTATTATTTCAAAAATTTTAAAATACGGAAAAAAACGGGTGATAGCCTCATGCTTCAATAGTATATATTTGGTACTTGATGAAATAAGTAATAAAATACTTACGTAAGAGATATTCTACATTTTGTATACTTATGTACATAAAATTGCATAGCATTTCTTGGATAGGAGTATAATTTTAAGATGCTAAGTATCGACAGCAGAACTTCATCCATTTGTAGTACTCAATGAGACTAGTAAAAAATATAATATTAACAAGTGACCTATATTCCATATTAGAGAAGCTATAAACATTTCAAACTTTTAAAAAAAAGAGTGTGTACTGAGACATACGGTGCAAGTGAAACTTCTTACGCTGAAATTAGTATTTTGAAGAATGATGTTTTGTTGGCAGCATGATTTTTCATTTTTTGTTTTGTATAAAAATTAAAATGTAGAAAAAGTCATGAAAATTTAAAGAACTGTTTTCACCAATTGGTGAACACTTCAACGTCAAAATTAAATCATGCAACCTTCATTCCACTTAAAAGAAAGCAACGAATAAAAATTTATAGAGAAGGTGATTAGGGAAATAAATCAAATAGAGTTAAACTGGAAATTTTCAAAATTCTATTTTAAAAAAAAATACAAATTTTAAAGAATAAAAAAAAAAGGAAAAAAAGAAAATATAAGATTTTTTAGCTATTTTAAATAAATTACTAAATCAAAAGAAAAGTTCTTACAATAAAACATAGAAACATAAAATAAACCATTCAAAAATATAATACTTATAATAAAAAAAAAAAAAAACAAAAACAGTAATTGGCATATAAAATTTTAATGAACCAATTAAATGAATGGTCAGTTAAAATTTTTCCTGTTTATGGTTAACTACCCAAAGGTGTGTTCAGAAATGTTACCAGGGAAGGTAAAAGTTCCACACCACTAATTTCACATTTACCCTACTTGATAAACACAATCTGAATAAGCTTCAGGAGATTTCATTTTAGTGCAACGAATTATATGAAGTTACTTCGGGAAATTATTTTCCCATGTCTACAGAACTGGGGAAGAAAATAGACAACTGTGAATAGAATCATTGCATTTCTTGTAAAAAAAATACATAATTTTCATGTAATTATTTGCGTTTTTTGTCAATTTGAAACAAAAATTACTTTATCACAAAAAGCCTAATAACTTTTGAGCGGATAAAAAAGAGCGATGTGAATAGAATCAATTTACATTTCTCATGAAAAAATACATCATTATCATATAATTATTTGCGTATTTTGTCAATTTGAAACAAAAATTACTTTTGCAATAAAAGCTTAGTAAATTTTGAAGGGATGAAAATAGTGCAATGTGAATTTTGTTTCTTGTTACATTACCATTTTGTTTATTTTGTTTCACGAGCTTTGTTGAATAACCGTTTTTAGTTTACTACCCAGCGCAAGGAAGTTTCACTTCAAAAACAAAGTCATCTCAATATTTTTTAACTGGTCCAATTTGGGCCTTTTCTACAGCTGACGTCTTAAAATTACTCCTATCAAACACGTGCTATGCAACTATGTGTACACACATATAACACATTAAATATATCCTTTACGCAGGTTGTTACCTAGTACTATTATTAAATATCAAATATCAACATAATATCAGTTGGAACTCGACAACGGCCCCAGTTTGACAGACATTTCGTGAAACACTGAACAAATTTAGAGAATAAAATAACTTTTTTCTTATTCTGCAGAAGTGATGATGAGTTACTATGCATCAAGATCAAGAAGCTGATTGGTTTTGATGACTGTCAAATATTCCAATCTGGGGCTGCTCCCATTTCTCCATATTTGAAATCGTTCTTTTCTCGACTTAACATACCACTTGCCGAAGTAAAACCATTTTTTTAGAAAAATCAGAAATCGTATGCGATAAACTGACGTGACTAATTCTAAAATTAGGTATTCGGATTGACAGAAACCAGCGGCGGTTTCATTTCTCCAGCAGGGCAAGACCCGGACTCTTTCATTTTCAGCTGCGGCAAACCTTTGCTCGGAATTAGAGTAAAAATCCATCAACCAAACGAAAATAATATTGGAGAAGTTTGTTAAAATTGCTAGATATTCTCTAAAGAAGAATAAGGTACGTTTTAGATAATGTTACTTATAAAACAAAATATGTTGCAGCTCTGTGCTGCTGGACGACAAGTTTTCATGGGATACCTGAAAAATCCTCAAGCAACAAAGGCTGTTATCGACGACGACGGGTTCTTCCACACCGGTGATCTTGCTCTTTATGATCAAAATTTTTCCTATAGAATTACTGGAAGAATAAAAGTTAGCGTAAATCCATCATAGGCATCCCATTCCCGTGCAATCCATTCATTTTTAATGACATTTTTATACTAAATTTCTAGGAATTAATAATAACCTCAGGTGGAGAAAATATTTCTCCAACTTTGATAGAGCTTGAAGTGAAAAATGAATTACCCTTTGTGAGTCACGCTGTTGTGGTAGGTGATGGAAAAAAATATCTATCGGTGCTCATTACATTGAAGGTACGATTTAATTAACAACCTTTTATTCAAAAAATAAGTATATACATTTATAATCTTGCACTTAGGCTAATAGAAACACAGAAACTGGTTCACCAACAGATGAATTATCGTCAGATACAAAATATTGGTACAAAAGTCTAGGCAGCGATTACGAACAGATTTCTGAAATATTAAGAAGTCGCTCGACAGAGGTAAAACTTAAAATTTACAGAAAGTATATTTCTTCTGCGAATTTCGAAAAATAAGTAATGAGTTTTCAAAACATCAAATTACTATACAGGTTTACCAAGCCATACAGGAAGGCATCAACCGAGTAAATGCGAAAGCTATTTCATCTGCACAAAGAATTCAGAAGTTTACCATTCTCCCGAAAGATTTCACAAACTCAACTGGCGAACTAGGTAAATAAATTTATCAATTTTCATAACAATATCCTTTGTGGCGATTGAAAGATCCTTATGTTTGCAGGTGCAACATCCAAATTATTACGGTCTGTGATTTATGAAAAATACAAATTAGAAATCGATGCAATGTACGCAGATTAACAAAATTAATTTCTGAAACAAAACTAACAACCCTCCGCACTTTACCTGGAACGTCTAAAAATCAAATTATTATTAAATATAACGAGTTGGCTTAAGTACGATAAATTGAAGAAAATTTTGAAACGTTGTCCGTTTTTATGATCGAATGTTCTTCGCAGATGTTCTCATTATCCTCAAGCCCATCTTTTTTCTTTCTTTTTTTTATTGAAAAACATAACCCGTCGAAGCAAAACTCTCACATAATCGATAGATAAAAACATAGGAAAAATATATCTTTTCCGCGCATCAACCGCGGAAAGTGTATTTTCCAGAAGTGTCAAATTTTATAATGGCTGTCATTCGAAAACCAGTTGACCGATTTCGCTCAAATTCATTACCAAACCAGTCCCTAATAGTCCCCAACTGCCATATTTTAATTTACGAGAGTGATCGTGATGATAAAATTGTAGGTTTGCGAAACTTTGAGAACCTCTCCCATCGGAACTAAGTAGAAGTTGAATTTCAAAAATTTTAACAAGAATGAGTAGCCCATGAAAGCTTCTAACACTACTCCAAGTTTCATTGCCATAGGTCAAACAGCGGAAGTTCCACAGACTCCCAAAAGTGTCAGAAAGAGCAAAATAAGTATATAGTATATACTAGGTTAGGAGGAGGGGTCTACGCTCCACCCTCTCTACCAGCACCAGTTACAAATCCTGGATGACCAAAATTATATACATGTGTTTGTACATTCAATGTCGGATAGGTGACGAAATATTAAGCAGAAAGTTCTTTGTAAATATATATATATATAAATACTTATACACAGACCCAGTAGCTCTGTTTGATTGAATTACACTAACTTACCAACCTACACTGTAAGGATATTCCCCAAATATTCAAGTAAAACTTGGCACAAAGTCATATAAGATTCTTATATTTGTGGAATCACCCTCCTGGTGTAAGTTGGTATAAGTTGGTGTAAGTTGGTGTAGTCCTATCAAACAGAGCAATGTGTACAGAAGAATTTGAGTGACTTACATATTTGTGATCTACAAATCAGGATCGGCGCTTTTCCACAGATCCCACCACCAGGTGCCACTATTGCACTGACTACAGTAGTTTAAAAAAACTAGTGCAACAATACTTCTCTAGAAAAACCAATTTGCTCGATATTTATACCGATAGTGATCGATATTTATATCAATAATATCTGTTTTTTCATTTTCTTAGAATCCCAGAAAACCAATTTTTCCATGAATTTTTTGTTTTCCAGTGTTCTCAGAAACTAATGTACAGATAGGCAAAAAACTTCTTTCAGACCTGCTCCAATATGAAAACTATCTCTTGTAAAAATTTTAGTCCAATCCACCCACTAGTTATCTCAAAACTGGAAACACAAAATTTTTGGTGATATATATAAATATATAAATTAAGTCAAAAATAAAAAATGGTACCAATCATTTTCTTTTCTCCTAACCCCTCCATGAGGTCAATTTTAATACCCTGTTTGCAAGCAAACATACCTAACCTCCCAGAAAAGTCCCACTAATATGATATATATATCTGCTGTCCACAATAAAAATTGAAGAAACAAAAAGAAAAAAATTATGTTAAAAAAGTGTGAGAATAATGGCAAATTATAATATTCGATAGCCACTTATTCTCGCACATCACATGTTGTGGCAACACTGTTTCTGTTGTTGTTATTTATCTGTGATATTTGTGTTTTGTAACTCAGCTGTGATTATATGTTTTTTGTATGCCTTCTTGTCGCTCATCTCTCGTCGATGAAATAACATGTATGTCATCATGGTGTTTAATAAAAATTTGTGAAACATTCAAAGTATCTAGTCTTCTCTTTTATATGTCGTAATGTGTGCTTCTAGTCATCGTTTCGTCGAATCGTCGTTTTAAGTTCTTCATCGTCGTAGTTCGTGTATGGTGATCCGTTGAAATTCCACCGTTTTTCTCACAGGTTATGGGCCCAGGTACCTGATTGTCAACGTGGTCGCCATTGTCCTGAGTATGCAGAGTTGTGCTGTCGAATCCTGTTCATCACTCCCAAGTAGTACCATGCCTTGTTTGTAACCTTTTTCCTTTAAAAGTGTTCGTATTTATTTTTCGATGTTCCTGGGATCTCGTTCGCGTTTATTCGTTGGTCGACGTATCTGAAAGGTTGCTGAAGTCGCTGATTCGCGGTGCAACTGATTGTCGTAGCCTGATCACGAGATGGACATTCGAAAGCAGAATACTATCGAACCGTTCAATGGGCAGAATGGTCGGACATGGAAATTCAGGATGGAGCTGCTGTTAGCAAAGGAATCTTTGGGTAACATAATCTTTGATTCTTTGCCAACTGTTCGAAATAGGGGAGATGTATGGTCGAAGGAGAATGCTAAGGCGATGTTCCTGATAGCCAACAACGTGACGGACGAATACCTCGAAATCATCCAGACCTACACAACCGCGAAGGAGATGTTCAACGCGCTGACGAACCTGATTGATAGCGGAAATGACAGGACGCTAATGGATTTACGAGCTGAGCTGCATACAAAACGGTATGTTTCTGGTTCTGACTTACAAAAGTATTTACTTGATTTTCGTGCCCGCTGTAGACGATTGACCGAGTTGGGGGACCTGACTACCACCAAACAATTTGTACTGGTATTGCTACGTTCGCTGCCAGCGGAGTTTCGTCCTATCAAAGTGGTGTTAGAGGATGGTGAAGTCGTAACCTGGGATGGCGTGTTCATGAGGTTGAACAACTTTCAACGTGAACTGTCCCTGGATAGTAAATCGACGTTGAGAAGTAATTCTCAATATTCAGCTCCTCAGAAACCTTCATCGGTGGTGGCCACTGGTGAAGAGAACATATTTTTTGGCAACACCACGAATGGTGGACGAAATTTCGGTAATAATAACAATAATAATAATAGTAATAATCGTTTCAATCGTGGTAGGTCTCAACATCGGGGAAACAATCGTGGTTATAATCGAGGCGGAAGTAATAATAATTTTAATAATAACCGGAATTCAAACGCACAGAGCAATACTAATAATAATAATAATGGGAATAATAATTCAAATGGACATGGTCGGAACTTTGGGAATGATAATGGGCATTCAAATATAAAATGCCATTTCTGTAACAAAATTGGTCACATAGCACGTAATTGCTATGCAAAAAATAGAAATAATAACAGTACGGATAATTGTAGTAACGTTAATAATAATAATGGAAATCGTACTAACGACCATGGTACCAATAATAATAATAATAATAATAATCGTAACTCAGCACAAATGTGCAATGATAATTTTAATTCAAATGACAATCGCTCTGAAGATGGTTACAGCTTTACACTGCAGAATAATAATAATAATAAAATAAATGATTTCGTTGATGCTAAAAATAATGTAAATTCGATGCTCCGTACCACTTTCGTAGTGGATAGTGGATGCACAATTCACTTGATAAATGATATAAGTCTGTTCAGTGACTATTTAGATTTGATAAAACCCTACAGTATCTGTGTCGCGAAGAAAGGAGTCTCGCTTGCTGTCACGTCAGTCGGTACCGTAAAATTAAAATTGTTGAATGGCATCGCAATAGAACTAAAAAATGTAAGGTATGCTCGGGAGCTGCCACAGAATCTGCTGTCCGTTAAGCGCATGAGCAAGTCGGGTTTCGACACTCTGTTTCGAGAGGAGTCTGTTGAGGTCATCCAACGCTGTAGTGGTAAAATCGTGACCACTGGTGTGAGCGTTGACTCGGATTTGTACACGATTGATTTTTTGAAAATACCAAATCACTCGTGCAATCTGATGTCTGAAGATGAACCTAGCCCACTGACTGTGTGGCACCGTCGACTTGCCCATTTGAATGTAAACGATGTTAGGTTATTGTCAACTAGGGGTTTGATACCAAATGTTGACACTAACCGCAGATTGCTGTGTGAGCCCTGTGTTATGGGCAAACAGAAACGGAAACCGTTCCTGAGGCACGAACGAAAAACAAGTAGGCCTTTGGAACTGATACATACCGATCTGTGTGGCCCGATAAATCCTCCGTCATATAATGGAGTGAAGTATTTTATGACCTTTATCGATGACTACTCAAATTTTTGCTGTGTGTACCTGTTGACGAGTAAGACAGAAGCCTTTTCGAAATTTAAAATTTATCATGAGATGGTAGCAAATAAATTCGGCTACAATGTTAAAAGACTCAGGTGCGATCGAGGCACAGAATACTTAAACACAAATTTTCAATCATATTGTAATGAAAAAGGGATTGTTGTCGAACCCACTGTTGGTGGCTGCCCTCAGCAAAATGGAAAGGCTGAGAGGATGAACAGGACACTGTGTGAAAGGGCGAGGACATTGTTGTTCGAGAGCGGTCTTGAAAAGATATATTGGACGGAAGCCATATTGTGCTCTGTATATATCGTGAACCGTTGCCCCACAAATAAAGATTTTGTCCCTTATGAAAGATGGTTCAATGAACAGTTTGATTATAATAAATTACGGACGTTTGGATGTGACGCTTATATGCTGTCCTTCAAACATGACTCAAATAAATTTAAAAATAAAAGCGAGAAACTTGTAATGGTCGGTTATTCGCCCTGCGGCTACAGACTACTCAATGTGACTACTAAGGAGGTACGTTTGTCACGTGATGTCGAGTTTTTCGAAAGTAAAATAGGTGCCAAGGACTCTAGTAAATATAATAATAACGATGGTATTTTTGTAGAGGTCACCGAATCGAATCTTGAGAACATTGAAGTTGATGGTGACGTGAATTTGGATTGTCTGTCAGGTGCAACGGCTGAATGTGATGGGACTGCAGGAAATATTTACCTAGCGGAGGACGGCATCCCCTTGACGTTTGAGGAGGCGAATGGTGCACCGGATGGTCTGATGTGGAGGGAGGCTATTTCTTCTGAGATCAGTGCCCTGAATTCAAATCAGACCTGGTGGGTGACCAAACGTCCAAGGGACGCTCCTACCATCACATGTCGTTGGGTATTTAATAAAAAATACGATATGAATAATGAGGTACTCTATAAGGCAAGACTGGTCGCCAGAGGATGTCAACAGAAAAAGGGCTTCAACTTTAATGAAGTATACGCGCCGGTGGCAAAGCTTTCGACTGTGAGGACTCTCTTGGCTATCAGTAATAAAATGAAATTTTATATAGAGCAAATAGATATTTGCAGTGCCTTTTTAAACGGAATTCTGTCTGAAGACGTGTACCTCGAAATACCTGAGGGAATTGAAACAAAAATAGATAAGAAAAATAATGTCTTGAAGTTGAATAAGTCTATATATGGTCTGAAGCAGTCGCCTAAAGTTTGGAACACATTATTTAACGAGTTTCTGGTTGCTCTTGGTTTTGAGCAGAGTAAGGCTGATGACTGCTTGTATGTTTATAAAAGTAGGACTGACAATACGGTCGTCTACCTGCTCACTTACGTTGACGACGTCCTCATTAGCTCCAATAATAAGGTAAAAATTGCTTTTTTCAAAAACGAAATAAATAAACGTTTTAAATGTAAGGATCTTGGAGAGGTCAGAAAATATTTGGGTCTGAATATTAGCTACAATTGGGAGAAGGCCATACTGGAGATTGAGCAGAGGGCTCTCATCGAGTCTGTTGCTAGACGTTTTGGTGTAGAAAATTGCTCATCAACCTACACACCCATTGACCCCGGACTCCAATTGGACAGGGATCTCAATGCGTGTGATAGTGTCTTAAATAACCGGTATCAACAGCTCGTGGGATGTTTAATGTACTTAATGTTAGGATCACGGCCCGATATTTGCTTTGCAATATCGTACTTCAGCCAATTCTCCAGCTGTGCCACGAATGAACACTACAAGTATCTTCTGCGAGTTCTAAAATATTTGATAACCACCAAGGACAAAAAATTAATCTTTCTACGTGATGATAAGAGTAACGGCAGTATATTGGAAACATATTCCGATGCCGATTGGGGCAACTGCGTTAATACAAGACGGTCAGTTACCGGATACTGTGCCTTTGTCTACGGGTCACTGGTGTCCTGGTCAAGCAAGAAGCAGCCAACAGTGGCTTTATCTAGCACAGAAAGTGAGTTGATCGCAATATGCGATGCTACCACTGAGTCCATATGGCTGAAGTATCTACTAGGTGATTTTTGCATCCAAGTTGCTGACAGGGCTGTAATCTATGAGGATAATCAGAGCTGTCTGTCTCTGTTGCACTCCGGCAAGTGGAATACCCGTAGGTCAAAACATATAGACGTAAGATACCGTTTTGTGTGCAGTCATGTAGATGTAGAATTTAGATACTTATACGTGTCAACTTCGCGACAATTGGCTGATATGTTCACGAAGGGCTGCCCGAGGCCCAAATTTACCAAATTTTGTAGACTGTTAAATTTAACGTAACTTTTTGTTTATGTATACCATTTTTGTTTGTATGTTAATGTTGTTGTTTGTGACCACATGTTTATTTTTAATCGTTTGTTGACTTTTTGTCATTATGTATCGAAATGACAGTATTAGATTAATAACGTTATTTTTATTGTTACCATTTTTTTAAATCATAATCGAATATATATAATTTGAGGAGGCGTGTGAGAATAATGGCAAATTATAATATTCGATAGCCACTTATTCTCGCACATCACATGTTGTGGCAACACTGTTTCTGTTGTTGTTATTTATCTGTGATATTTGTGTTTTGTAACTCAGCTGTGATTATATGTTTTTTGTATGCCTTCTTGTCGCTCATCTCTCGTCGATGAAATAACATGTATGTCATCATGGTGTTTAATAAAAATTCGTGGAACATTCAAAGTATCTAGTCTTCTCTTTTATATGTCGTAATGTGTGCTTCTAGTCATCGTTTCGTCGAATCGTCGTTTTAAGTTCTTCATCGTCGTAGTTCGTGTATGGTGATCCGTTGAAATTCCACCGTTTTTCTCACAAAAAGCAATCATGGTGAAGATTTGAAACCAACATGGATGAATATATTTGCACATTTGAATGCAGTTTAAAAGAGGTCAAGAGGACGCCATCGAGATAGATTCCAGAGAGTTGATGAGATATTAAATAGAAAAAATAAATTATATAATTGTCAATACGAATACCAGTCACAAAAAAAAATTAAATAAAAAATATGACAGTAAATTTCCTCAGATTTGAGACCAGACAGTTGTTTTTTGATGAGCTACTTCAGCCAATTTCAGGGAGCTGCCACCAATGAATACTTCGCTTATGCTCTAAGAATTTTAAAATGTTTATTTTCGACTAAAGAACGCCATTTGACTTTTATTTGTAAATTTAGTACAAACATTTTAGAAGTTTATTCTGATGTGGACTGAGCTAATTGCACAGAATCTCACAAATCGATTTCAGGTTACTGCACTCGTGTTTATGGGAATTTAGTTTCCAAGTCAAGTAAAAAATAATTAACTGTAGTGTTGTCAAGTACCAAAAGTGAGTTGATTGCTCTTTGTGAGGCAACCACTGAGGGGATCTGGCTATGGAAATTGTTAATTGATTTTAATGTAAATGATGCTGATACAAAATTCTCTCTCACTCACTCATTCATCATCATCACTATTGTATATATATCATATGTTCCACCTTCCATTCTAATCTCTCATCTTAGTTATGATCTACGCTAGCTCTGCGCTTCGCCAACACACTCAATCAAATATTATATTTTGTTTCTTCTTTTATTATATTTCTGTAACTGTTTGTACTGAGTTCTTCTTTATTCAACTTTCCTCAAACCTCTCTCACATCATGGTAGCTATCGCTGCAGTTTATTAAAGATTTTTGATGTATGAAAACTCATAAGAAAGTAATACTAATACAGAATATATTCAATTTTTTTGTGAAATATTTGTTTGTGCAAATTTGTTTTAAATGAGCAGTAATTTTATATGAAATAATTTTGTGAATTTAATATGTAGTTAAACACAAACTTTTTTTTTAAATTATAAAATTCATGTTCCTGATTGACTAATGGCTAACTCTGAAATTATCAAACTATCAATTCAGTAAGGATTACCAAAAAATCAAGGATAAAGCTCGAAATCAAGTATTTGTTCCCATTTTCATAGACTCATCGAAGTTCTGTTCCTGATGAAAACTGACATCTTTTGGGCCAACATTCAACAAAGAACAGCAATCACAGGAGATCAAACTTCAACATTAGAAAATAAAAGGATTGATCAATTTTTCACACTACAGATATTTGTTCATAGGTAGTATACATTGATTAATTACTGAATTTTGTTTTGGGGATTGTGTTCCAAGTGCTATAATTAAATTCTTATGTCAAATCACTTAAATTTAAAAGAAAAACAGTTAGGTAAATTTAAATTATTAGAAAAAGATTTTAAGGAATTAATTAAAAAATTACGAATTGAAACATATAATTTTCCATTTTTTATATATTTCACTGGTGAAATAATATTGGAATCTTTCACCTTGGATATATCTGATAGAATAGAAGAAAAAAGCAGTGAAAAGTGGATGAAAATCTTAGAATTTACATCAAATTATTTTTCTTCACAAGTATATAGTTCACCAGAATCAGAACTAAAATTTGTATGTAGATTCTTTGGTAATCAGTAATAATAAACCTCGTTTACCCCAAAGTATGTAAATTGGATACAAAAGAAAAAGATACTGAAAAAGAATTAATATAAAAAATAAAAAACATATCGAAAGAAAACATCGAATATAAATTAAGTACAGAGAGTGAAGAAAGTGTATTAGGTTTTATAAAAACAGAAAAGAAAATTATGGTAACCCCCATAGAAATTACGCCAATTCAGGCACCCGTAGGAAAAATATTTTATGGGAAATATTATTTACATAGGCGTAGAATGATTATTTCCACAATCAAAAGAGTTGGATATTATGACATTTTTGGGAACCACCAATATTTAAAACCATATATTAGACATATTGATGATTTGAATTTTAGATCAGAAAATCAAGTAATAAGTTACTGCAAAATGCAGGATAATGCAAAGGCATTTATATTAGAGAAAGTATCAAACAAAATTATGAAACAAATAAGAGACTGTACTACTGCCATAATGATGTTACAAAAATGAGACAATATTTATGGAACAAAAACTTCATTTACAGCCAATATGGCAAAAGCAAAATAGACAGCTTTTAGATTTCAACCAGGAGGCAACATGAGAGGATTCTTTAAAAAAAATGGGATGATTTGGTAACAGATGTAAGGGATGCAGGAATGGAAATATTGGAGCATGAGGAATTAGAAAACTTACAATTGGCATTATGTTACAAACAAGCTTTAGTTAAGATGCAATTTGAAAATTTACTTGAAAGAGAGAAAAATATAGATAATTTTAAAAGAATTCTAAGAGAGGATGCAGATCAAAAATTTTGAGATTAGACACTAAAGAAAGAAAAATACAATGGTAATAATAACCATAATAATAACAATAACAATTATAGAGGAAATAATAATAATAATTATAGAGGAAAAAATGAAAATTATAGAGGTAAAAATAATAACTATAGAGGCAACAATAATAATTATAGAAATGGGAACTATAATAATAATAATAATAATAATAATAATAATAATAATAATAATAATAATAATCCCAATTTATCATATAGAAATAATAATAATCACAATAGCAATGAAACACAAGGAAATAAAAATGGAAATGGCCAAAATAATGGAAATAATTATAGCAATAATAGCAATTATTGAGGCAATAATTTCAGAAATAATTATAGAGGAAATGACAGGAATAATAATTACAATCCCAACAATATTAGATGTTACAAATGTAACCAAAATGGGTACACAGCACAAAACTGCAACAATAATAACTATAGTGAAAATAACAAAAATTGTAATTAAAAACGAAATAGTTACCCACCAAATTCCACCAACAACAATAATACAAATACAAACAAAAAGGAAACCCCAGAACAACAAGTAAAAATGTCTTGTATGGTAAAATTTATACCAAAGTCAAATGAATGGTTCCTGAATCAATTAATTCAAAATGATGAACATGATGAAAATTATTCTGAATTAAAAAATAAAGCAATATTAGATGGAGCAACTGGGGTACATTTGACTTCAGATTTGGAAAAATTAACAAATATTACAAAATTTGTCACTTCAATTAAACTACAATTTGTTGAAAAATATGCATTTTTATACGCCACACACACTGTAAAAATGAAAATGAAAATAGAAAATTCCTTTAAACAACAGTCCCTAATAGAATTAAATGATGTCAATTATGTACCAGATTTAAATATAGATATAATTTCAGCAGTAAAAATCACAAATACAGGTATAATGAATATTGACCAACAAATAGAAAGGGCCAATGTCTACTTTATTGAGAATGGAAAAATCCTAATAACTGCCATAAAAAAGATTGGAATATTCTGTATACATTATAATGTGAAAAATGGTTTAAAAATAAATTTTAACATTGCAAAAAATTTGTATGCCTCTAATCTATGAGAATAAGGATGAATGGGATAATTTTTCAATCCAACTAGAAATTGAAAATGAAGACAAAAATAAATACCTAATATTAGAAAATACGAATTCACCTCAGGGGGCTGAAAATACTAATAATATTAATAATCTCAAAAATGAAAATATAGAAAATTTACAAAATTTAGATTAAGAACAAACATCAAACAATGAGATGATTGAAAATGAAAATACTGAAGATGAAAATCAGGTTCAAACACAACCCATAAATAATAATAATAATATTAATAAAAACATGATAATACATAGAAGGTTGGGACACTTGAATGCAAAATAGTTGCAAAAATTAAAGGTTTTATCCACTGGAATACTGGAAAACATAGATTTTAGGGATGATGATTTCAAAAATTGTCAAATCTGCTGTATAGCAAACAACCCAAGATTGGGTCATAACAATATTAGGAATAAACCCACTAGGAAATTGGAGATCATGTCATCTGACATCATGGGGCCCTTTTACCCATAGAATTTGTACTTGATCATTATAATATTTTCTGCATTATGTTTTTAGTTGACTTATGGTCTCTGATACCTGAACATCAATATATTCTAGTCACAACATAATATGTCTTTTATTAATTATTGTAACTATTTTTGAGTGTCACAGTTCGAGTTATGTTAGTTTATGTTGTGCGATGACATTTTCTCTGAAATAGTTATTTCCAAATCTCACACTTATAACAATCATTCTGTTGATCGCCTCCGATGCATTACAATATAATGTTCTAGTTAAATTCGTATTTTGATGTGTCTTGTGAATTTAATGTTTGTCTTCATCATATGTTTCGTGTCTTTTTCAACTAAAGTGAGTTCTGCAATGATTGACAGTTTTGATGAAGTTTCTACGTATTAGTGTTTGAATTCTCACATACCAAATGTCGTCGACTTGCGAAGTTGGGTCATACAACCACAACTCATCAATTCATTATACAAATAATTTAAAGTTTACCCGCTGAGTTTCTTGCATTGAAAGTGTTATTAGAGGATTATGAGAAAATTTAATGGGACCTGGTTGTGAGTAAGCAACTTAATTTTGAATGTGGTCTTAGTATTGATCAAAAACAGCTTGGTTTGTCATCTGTGGTTTATGGCTTCAACGCTTGTTATCAGATTTTAATATTGATTATAATAATAAATGTGTAATAGTTGAAGATAATCTGAGTTGTATTGTTATTATAAAGTCTAGTCATTGAAACTGATATTATTTTACAATTTTTTCAAGCAATTGAAATTCAGATTTTTAGCATTAAAAATGCTTCTATAGTCGGTTCTAAATAAGAAAGTAATTTTTTTCAAAAGTATAAACAGGCGGCCTCTAATAAATGTTACTGAAGTTAAATTAAAACAAGATAAAATTGTATAGGAACAGGGGTAATTTGTTTAGTATCCAAAGTATCCTAATCTTTTTCTCTCCCCTCTATTACCTACGATGCTCACAAACTCGGTGTATTGTAGTTAGAAAATTACCTTCTTATTCGGAGCAAACTGTAGTCAGTTTGTGAAAAAGTGTCAAGAAACCCGATTTTTACTAATATTTTATGCATGAAGAGTAAGAGAAGGGATAGATAACTATAGTAAATAAAAGAGGACAGAGAAAATAGTAATGAAAAATAAAGTGGAGGGGGTAGTGTTATTTCACAGTTTATTTGTTAAATAAGAAACTCCAAAACTAAAACAGCGTTGCCAACTGTACGGAAAAAGCCGGAAACGTACGGCTTTTGGGTTCTTTTAAATGTGTACGGTCCGTATGTAGGGCCGTACGCCAAAACGTACGGCTTTCAGAAAAAAATTAAATATAATTTTTTTTTTAATGTAATACCTACTGATAAACGAAATCGATCTTTTTAAAAATAAAAGTGTGTCTCAAACATCGATATTCAATTGCTTCATTTCTTATCATTATCAATTAAGTTGTTTTTTTTTTAATTTTTTTTGTTTTTGAAGAACTGAAAACTGTGAGTGTGATGTGAAGATGTGATGTGATGTGATTCCGGATTTACAGCCGATGGGCTGAGGTAGAACAATCTACAGGTGAGTTAATTGTTAATTATTATTATTATTATTAATTAGGATTTAGCGACAAATCGAAGAGAATTCATTTACGAATTCTCTTCGATTCGTAGCCGTTACATTAATCAGGATTTAGCGATGAATAGAAGAGAATTCATCTACGAATTCTCTTCGATTCATCGCCGTTAAATTAATCAAAATTGTTTACAAATTACCATAAATACGTGTTGGGGAAAAAAATAACATGTTAAGGGGGCAAAAACTGAGTTATATTATTCATTATAGTATGGGAGGGGGTCAAGAAAACAAATATGAGAAAAATTAAGACGTGTACGGCTTTGGACCTTGAAATACGGCTTTTTTGTAGTGTGGATACGGCTTTTTTACTATCATTAGTTGGCAACACTGAACTAAAAGAAAATGAAAAAATGAACGATTAATTTTTTTTAATTTTTATTCATTTTCAATGCCCTTCTCTCATTCTTATGAAAGTCTGAAACCTGTGAATTTTTTTTCATTTGAATTAGAAATAAACATTGGCAAACTGTGTTTTCTAGTAAAGTATTGTAAGCACTGGATATTTTTTAAAGTTTGAACTTAAGTTCAAATTTTTTCATGAATTAAATGAATTATAATACATACTTAGCATGTACTCTTTTTAATGATAAGAAAATGAAGATAAAAGATGAGGACATGATAGCGAATTTAATCATTTAAACAGAAAAGTAGGGGAAAATAAACAGCAAGGGTTGAGATGACCAAATTTCTTGCGCTTTGAAAGAAATCATTTATTAGGTTTATAAAGAGGCGACAATATACAAAGACTAAAACCTCGCACATGAAAAAAATTCTCTTCTCTTACTCTCATTAAGCAAAATTAAATATTTAAAAAAAATAATAATACGTCTAACGGCACTTAGAGTCGTTAATTTTTTTCCCTTGAAGGTCACGGAAAAGTTCATTATTTTGAGTGAAATAAATGAACTAATTTAATAAAACAACAGTTTAATTTGACAAATTATTATAAGAAAGTAACGATTCCTAATTACTCATCTTTTCATTCGAGGCAGATGTTAAGGAATACAACATTGAAATTCATCTTGACATGACCATACTGATACACTAATTAAGCTTAACGGAAAGATTACATTTTCTCAACCTTCTTTCACGTATCTGTATTTAACGTGATCCCACAATTTCTGAAAAAAAGAAAAATGCTATTAGAACGACGCGTTGGAAATTAATGGAGAAATTAACTAGAATGATTTTATTAGAAAATGAATATTACGTAAAAAAATTACAACTAGTCTACCAGTAAAACACAAGCTAACTAAGAAGTATGACGTAGGACTTGATCCCACCACGAAATAAGCATTTGATGCAATACAATTAAAAATGGAGTTAAATTAATGATTCGGCAGTGAAACTGTACGTGAGGTTTAAGCTAACCTCCAGTCTCCTTCAAACATCATAAGAGAGGATAAAGATATGAATGATAACGACTTAGCGAGAAACTTCATGGCAGTACTTCAAAAAACAAATTTTAGTGAATAAATGAGATAACTTCTCACATAAAAGTACACTTACTCCTTGATTAATTCGGTTAAAAATACTTGTGCCAACATAATCGACTCCTTGTTCAACGAAGATAGCTCCGATGACAGCAAATAATAACAATGTCGGAGATCTTTTCAAAACTCCTCCGTACAAGAGAGAAGATAACGAAGCCATTTAGTAAATTACACAAAAACAACCCGATCACTGAAAATTGTACAAGATTGTGGTTGAAATAAATCCAAAACGCCAATCGTCAATTGTAAGATGAAATTTCCAATTCGAAGAATAACTAACTGCAACTTGATAATAAACTTTTACTTTATTCTTTTTATATCGAATCGAATTTAAAAATCCAAGGGCCTCTTCCAGTCCAGGATATATATATATATATATATATATATATGATGGAAACGACACAATGGAGTTAGGCCCATATGTCGTGATTTGCGAATATGTAAGTGGAATAAGTAACGGCAGAGTTGGGCGTGCATTTAACTTCACGACGTACTTTGAATATTTGACAAATCAATAAACTAACGAATTGGATCATCATTTAAATATTATAAAAACACGATAAAGATACACGTACTGTTACGAATCAGATTAATACTACAATCATTAGTGACCATATATAATTTTATTTGTTGATATGTGTTGGACGAAGTCCATGTAACTCTTATACATCTCATACACTACCTGGCAACACTGAACTCTTAACATGTAATATTCGTAATCTTATTCTTGCACACACTGTTACATTATACTGGAGAACTTGTCATTTCTCTACCCACAGCACCACCTGTACTTTTGATTTGACTGTTGTGAGAATGATGGCAAATTATATTATATGTCAGCTCATTATTCTCACATTATAATTGTTGTGGTAACACTGACTCGATACATTTTGTAATCTGTGATTTTTAAATTTGTAACACAACTGTGATAGTATATTTTTGTGAACCTTTTGTCGCTCATGAAAGGTTGATGAATTAACATCTCCACCATCTTAAATGGCAAATACATTTTTGTGAAGTGAATATTTTGTGTTCTTATTTATGTGTTTGTAAAGTGTGTTTCTAGTCTTCGTCTAATGTCTTCGTTGAGTTAAAATCATTCGTCAATTTTTATCGTCATTTGGACCGTTGATACTTCGAATTTCTTCACAGTTGTTTAATCGTATATTAAATGTTGTTGCTGCAAACTCGTTTATTTTTTCACTCGAAAATACGATCCTTGGTTTAATATTATCCTCACATGCTAGCAGAATGCGGTTTTTTCGGCTCTATACTTTCTTGAGGGTAAACAATATCGCGGGTAAACAATATTCAGGGTAAATTTGCCTGGTTGTTTTAGTGGGCACACTTTATCGCGGGTAAACAAAACACAGGGTAACATTTATCAGGGCAACATTTCTCCGGGTAATTGATTGTGCGGGTATACAAAACAGAGGGCAACATTTTTCAGGGTAATATTTCTCCGGGTAATCAATTGTGCGGGTAGACAAAAGACAGGGTAACATTTATCAGGACTACATTTCTGAGGGTAATTGATTGTGTGGGTAGACAAAAGACAGGGTAACATTTCTCAGGGTAATATTTTATCTTACAGGTTGGGCAAAAGTTAAACACTCAAATACTTTGCTTAGTACTATAGTGATTTTTAAGCATGCAGATCACACTACTATTATTCACTAGTCTTGGGGATGTTTTTTGATTATTGATGTGAGGTATGCAGAACAAGGATCGAAAGAACTTGAGACTTTCTTCTTTTAAGACATTTATTTCGCAACTAAAATATATTTCACAAACGAAAAAGTAAATGGCGAAGCAACAGCGATATACGATCGAAAGTAGTAGGGGAAACACTTCGTGACTAGAGTGTACATATGACATATATATATAGAATGATATGATGATGATGATGATGAAGAATGAGATGAGGTGGGATTTCGTATCAACACCCCCCTGAAATTTTACCGATTAAGTTCTTCATCATGTTGTCTGAAAATAAACGAATCATTATTATTTAAAAAAGAAAAAAATATTAATTACAAAAAAAATACAAGTATAAAAAGGATATATGCATAATAAAAAAAATTTTACGAAAAAATATTGACATTGTATTATTTAATTAAATTCGGTAACTTGGGTTCCTAAAAAAATTTTATTGCGCTGTGCTTCGAAAAATTAAAAAAGAATAAAAATTGAATAAAATAAATAAGTAGATAAATATATAAAATTGGTAACATGCAAAATTATTAAAGTATTACGAATAACATATGATTCATCGCTCGTATATTCCGAGTCGAGAGAGAAAAAAAGAAGAAAAATATTCGAAACGAAAAAAATATTCACGAACAAATACTACACGAATAAATAAAAATAAAAGAAGACAAGAAAAAAAGTTCACAAAAGGTTTTTCAACTGTAGGTTCAATGAATTCTAACGTACGTTACGTATTTTATCTGCGAATTATACATGAAAAAGATTGTAGAATAACATGCGTTGCATTGTATATTATCCTTCGTACGTTGCATTGTATTCGAAGTGGCGTTTAATATGTTCTATGATAAGGCAACGTTTTTGGTTTATCTTTAACTGCGGTCATGTAATGGGTTTTAATCTTTATTGTATTTATTGTTAGCGAGTTTCCTTTCATAAGTTCGTGTGGGAATATTTCGTGTATTTCTCTCACGCTTGTTGGAAAATGTATAGGGTTTTTATTATACGAATTGTAGGGTTTTTTCTTCCTCGATTTTCGTAATTTTTTCTTTGTTACAATATTCGAGAAATCTCTAATTTATCTGTTGCATGTATTTTCTAGTAAATTATATTGTGAAGTATTCTTTTTGACAATAATTGAAGGCCAATTTTTCAGTAAATATTTTTGTGTTATGACTTACATTTGAACATTTGACTACTTGTATTTGAAATGGGGAAAATTTTTGTACATATACTAAATTCGAAATAAACTATTATTATGTGTATATGTTGGTTTCGTTTAATATTTTCACAATTATATTTTCAAATTTCGATCGATCCAACGATTTTGTTAGTATATCTGCCAATTGATTTTCGGAGCTGACTGTTCTAAAAAATATTATTTTTTCCTCAAAAGCTTCCAAAATCGAGTAGCATTTGATCATTAGGGCTCTCGACTTTCTTTGACTACCCCCAGAACATATTTTTTGCGTTGAAATATTGTCTTCCATAATATCCACCATTAGTTTTTCACCAAAAATCTCATAATTCATGTATTGCATTACCTTTATCGTATCAAGGGTGTCAAAAACTGCAATTATTTCAGCCGCTGTGCTTGATGAGGCGTGAATAGTCTGCTTGCAGCAATTCCACTCCACCAAGTCTCCATAGGCGAATAGCATAAATCCAGTTATTGACTTCCCTTTACTAAGGTTCTGTAACTCTATATTCGAATTATCAACCTGGGGTGCATAAGAGGCATCTATGTATGCTTGTATTCCATCCCCCTTTGATGTATATTTTAGATTATAATTTTTGGTTGTGTTAATGTATCTGAATATTATTTTTACATAATTTTTTAAGGTGTCGTTTGAATTATTCTGAAAGTGTGAGAAGAAATTTACTGGGAATAATATGTCTGGTCTCGTAAGTCTTGCCAAATAAAGTAGTCCCCCTATCATCGATCTATACTCTGTATCGTCTCTACCATTTTGTATTTTGTCTATTTTTAGTCCCGTTTCCATTGGTGTATTAGTGTTTTTGAGTTCAGAGATTCCAAATTTTTTGATCATTTTTTCTATGTGTTTATATTGCGAAATTATTATTGTGTTCTTTTCAATATCTCTCATTATTTCTAGGCCCACAAAAAATTTTAGATTATTCGTAATCGTAATTGTAAAATCTTTTTGTAACTCTTCATTTATTCTAGTAATGGCCGATTGTGAATTTGATGCTACTAATATATCGTCTACATAACTCAAGAAATATGTTTTATCTTCGTTATTTTTCATTATATAGAAGCATCTGTCGCTTTTAGTTTTTTCAAATCCCATTTCCTTTACCTTAATGTCCAGTAAGTCATACCACGATTTGCTAGAAGTTTTTAATCCGTAAATTGATTTTTGTAGTTCGAGTACCTGATTTCTATTAATATTAATGCCTTCTGGTCTTTTAACAAAAATGGGTTTTATAATGGGTGAATTCAGATATGCTGTTTTAACATCGTATTGTACCATTATTAATTTTTCTTTATTCACAATTGATAATAATAACCTTATAGTACCTATGGATGCTACAGGTCTGTGGGTTTCAGCAATGCCATATTCCGTTCGATCTTTAAAGCCACGTGCCACAAGTCTAGCTTTGGGTTTCGGGTTTCCAAATTAATCAAATTTTATCGTAAAGATCCACCTTGTATCTATCAATTTTTGCCAATCATAATCTACCACTTTCCATTCTTTCAAGTCATCGAGAGAACTAAATTTGTCATTAATGGCCTTGATCCATTCTTCTCTAAAGGGGTTTGTTTCTATTTCCGAGAATGTTTTTGGAATATTATCTTCAATATAAGCTTTATTGTATTTTACTTTTACATTCATTACTATAGGGTTTATTATTCCCAAGTCATAATCATAATCAGCTGACTTTATTTTTAGAAGTTTTTTATTAATTAGCAGTGATTTTATATTCTGACTTTCATCTACTTTGACATCTCATGATATATATGATTTTGAATTATATGGATCTCCTAGACAATACCCTGTGTTCGTGTAACCCATCATTATGTTTTTCTCAGCCCTGTGCGCCAATTTTGGGTCAATTTTTTCTTTAGATTTTGATTTTGCTTTAGTTGCATTTTGCTTTCTCACTTCTATTGGTATATGCCTATACGTAAGTGCACCGAATACTTTTAAATTTTTTAAATTTGGTTTCCTTCCATAAAACAATTCGTATGGCGTTTTAAACCCTTCATTAGCTTTTGTGGGGGATCTATTAATTAGATAGGCTGCTGTAACAACAGCATAAGACCAGTACTTTATATCGAGATTAGCATCAATCAACATGGCCCTTACTCTCCTCATTAAAGTTTGATTTTGCCTTTCGGCAACACCATTTAATTCAGGAGAATATGGAACCACGTAATCCATTGTTATTCCTATTTCTCTACAATAATTTATTATTTTTGTGTCTGTGTACTCTTTTGCATTGTTGCACCTTATAGTCCCTATGGGGTATTCAGGAAATTTATTTTTCATAGACATTATGATATTTTTAAATTCGTTTGTCACCTGACTTTTATTGGCTATGGGCATGACAAATGTATATTTCGAAAAATGGTCTATGAAAGTTAAAATATATTTTTGATTAGCCACAGAGGGCGTAAATGGACCCATGATATCTGATGACGCTATTTCTAATTTTCGGGTTGGTTTAGTTCTTATTTCTGTATGACCCAGTTTTGAATTATTGGCTATACAACATATTTGACAGTTTACAAAATCTTCATCTTTAAAATTAATGTTTTCGGGTATGCCAATTGCTAAATTTTTTAATTTTTGCAAATATCTGGCATTAAGATGTCCAAGTCTTCTGTGTATTATTATTTTTTTATTTATATTATTATTATTAATTTGGGGTTTATTCGTATTATTATTATTTTCATTAGATTCTATGACTATTTCATTATCTTCACCCCCCTGAGATGATTGAGTATCATTATCTTCTTCAATAACCTCCATTTCTACCGTAAAATCATCCCATTCGTCATTAGTATCTTGGGTAACAGGGGCACATATTACATTTTTTTTATCCATATAATCCTCTTTATCTATTTTTTTTTTTATATCATTGTTCTCTACATTATAGTATATGTAGAATATTCCCTCTTCTTTTTTGGCGGTAATAATGATTTCAGCTGTTTCAATAAAATATATGTTCGCAATTTCCTTTTGCTGGTCGATATTGATTATTCCGGTGTTTGTTATTTTAATAGCTGAGATAATGTCCAAGTTCAGATCAGGCACATAATGAACGTCGTTTAGTTCTATCAATGATTGAATTTTTTTTGAATTTTCAATTTTTATGATCATTTTCCCTGTATGTGTGGCATATAAAAATGTATTCCTTCCCGCACATTGTAATTTCATTGGGGTTACGAATTTTTTAACATCTATTAGTTTACTAAGATCAGAAGTTAAATGTACTTCTGCAGCTCCATCAAGAATTGCTTTATTATTTAATATTTCGTAATTTTCATCCATATTTTGTTTATTATCGTTAGTTAATTCATTAAGTAACCATTCACTATTATTATTAAATCTTTTTACCATACAGGACATTTTTACCTGTTGTTCCGAGCTATCCTTCTTATTATTATTGGACGGGTTTACATTTGGCTTCGGTGGATAATTTCCCTGATTATTATTTGCACTTTCATTGCTATTATTTCCTTGTGAATTATTATTTATACAATTTTGCGCTATGTGGCCAAATTGCCCACACTTATAACATTTAGGGTTATTTTGTTTATGGTTTCTCCCATTACCTCTCTGATTATTTCCTCTAAAATTTGGGTTTCTTCTATAATTATTTCCCCTATAGTTATTATTACCATTATTATTATTATTATTCGTATTAATATTATTTTGGTTTTGTTCTGACGCATTACCATTATTATTTCCATTTTGACCGTTATTATTGAAACCATTTCTATTTCCATTTCTAAAGTTACTATAATTATTATTTTGATTTCTATAATTATTTCTACCTCGATAATTATTATACCTGCCTCTGTAGTTGTATCAATTATTATTACTATTACCATTATTATTTCTATAAGCATTATTCGATTGACTATTGCCATTACTATTCTGTTTCTTTAAGGTTTGATCCCTATACTTTTGATCTGAATCTTCTCTCAATATTCGTTTAAAGTTGTCTAAGTTTTTCTCGTTGGGAGGTAAATTTTTGTATTGTATTTTTGCAATTGCTTGTTCATAACACAATGCCAATTGCAAATTTTCCAACTCTTCATTTTCGGTGATTTCTTTTCCACTATCTCTCACATCTGTTACTAGTTCATCCCATTTTTTCAAAAAACCTTTCATGTTTCCACCCAGTTGAAACCTAAATTCTAACCATTTTGCTTTCGCCATATTGACTGTAACCGAAGTTTTTGTCTCATAAATATTATCCAATTTTTTAAGCATTAATATTGCAGTATTACAATCTCGTATCTGTTTTGTTATATCGTTTGATACTCTTTCTAACACAAACGCTTTGGCATTATCTTGAATTTTACAGTAGTTGATCATATTTTTATCAGGTCGAAAATTAAGATCATCAATATTATCGATATATGGTTTTAGAAATTCGTGTTCCCCAAAAATATCGTAATATCCTGCTCCCCTGATGGCTGAGATAATCATCCTACGCCAATCCAGGTAGTATTTTCCATTAAAAACTTTTCCAAGTGGAGCTTGTATGGGTTTAATTTCATTTGGGGATGCCATATTTTCCTCCGTTTCACGAAATCCTAATAGATTATTTTCTATATTAACAACTGGTATGTACTTTTTATTTTCGATCAATCCTTTTTCAAGTTTTTGTATTAAATTTTCCTCTTCACTATTTCCTTTTTTATCCAGTTTTTATAATTTATTTAATTAAAAAATCTGTTCATAAATTTATCTTTCAATTTTTCAGAACTATAAATTCTGTTCGAAAAATAATTTACTGAAGATTCTGAAATTACAATACATTTTAAAGTACTGATTTCCTCAATTCTACCCGATATATCTATTACAAAGGACTCTAATATTATTTCACCCATAAAGTATTTAACGTATGGTAAATTATAAATTTCGATTTTTAGATCAACTACTTTTTCTCCTTCAAACTTTTTTACTAATTTCTCTAAATCTTCCTTTCTAATATTATATTCACCAATCTTACATTCAGACAAATTTATTATTTGGGACATAGAACTTTTAAATATGTTAAATTATTTTAGCCTCACTTCAAATACAACTACAAAATACAAAAATAAATAATTTCAACAAATATTACCTTTACAATGACTTTACTTTATTTTGCTGCTGTGCTGACGAACGATTTATGTCTTTTACGCTGTTGACTTCCATACTTCCTGCCTGAATTTTGCACTGCCTTGGCCGAAAAATTTGGGTCCTCGATGTTGGATCTTGTTGAGTCCTCGACGACGGGAGCAGGTTTCCTTCAGTTGTTCTCACGATCTCTTTGGCGGTCCCTCTGGATTTGGCGTTCGATGACTTCCAGTATTGGCCGTTATTGAGTCTGGAACTTCAGCTATTCTTCTTCAATTTAATTTTTTGATTTTTCAAAATAAATTAAAATTCGAGTTAATTCTCGAAAAACACGAAACTTTTTCGTGTATTACTCAATAAAAAACATAAAAAATTTTACGCACAGCAGTAAATTAAATTTCAAAAAATAATTATTTTATCAAATTAAATTTTCTAAGTCTCTCCTCAAAGTTCTACCGTAGCGATGGCTACCATGATGTGAGGTATGCAGAACGAGGATCGAAAGAACTTGAGACTTTCTTCTTTTAAGACATTTATTTCGTGACTAAAATATATTTCACAAACGAAAAAGTAAATGGCGAAGCAACAGCGATATACGATCGAAAGTAGTAGGGGAAACACTTCGTGACTAGAGTGTACATATGACATATATATATAGAATGATATGATGATGATGATGAAGAATGAGATGAGGTGGGATTTCGTATCAACAATTATACTTTACAAAAAATTTTTTGTTTGTTACTTTATTAATTTTATTTGTTAAAATATAATTTACATGCGATTAGGTGTTGTAATGAGATGCACCCACACAGACACAAACCAAATACACAGAAACATGATACACAAACACAAATCACATGACTGGTCCTAGAAACAAATTTACGGCGAGACACTAGTCTTCCCCAAGTATCTACAGAAATATGAAAA